>WAAB01005852.1:29773-59105 GCA_013389865.1 Piaya cayana | reverse complement strand
TTTCAAAATGCCCCTAAAGTCTAGTCTGCACATCATGTAAGTTTTCAGAAGTATCTAATCCTGATAGTTGCCTCAACTGGCCCATTCTGAAAGAGTGACAGCATCAGACTGTAGGCTAATATAAATTATACAATTTGTCATCATAAGCATACAACTTACAAAGTATAATGGTGGATTAATAGTAATTTTTTATAGCTTCCAAAATTTATATGAATCTACAAAAAAACAAATCTTACAAGATCTAAAGAGGTAAATAGTTCAGACAGAGTAAAAACATAGTAGGTATTCACCTTAATACGCCAAACTGCAAAATTCATAATTCTTTGGGAATTAAGAGGTCTCAGAGGCCTTTCCATTTGTCCTTGACTTCGGGCAGGTATTTCAGTCACTGCTCTGTGGTTGGGCAATTACTCCATCAAATCCAAGCTGCTATCAGGGGAATTGTTTAGAGGCAAAGCTGACAAAAGCCCAATTCACACCATCTTCCAGGTCTTCAGTGGTGTAGCTAACGCAAACCACATGAATTCAGATGGAGCTATTCATAGGTAAAGGTGTTTCAAATGATTATGATATAAAAATAGCACTGAAAGATTTCTGCAGCTGTGAAAAATGTACCATCTGATAAATTTATTTTGTTTTACATATAAGCCCAAATCTGTGGAGAGAACTAATGTGTTTCAATATTTGAGATCCCATGAAAATATTCTATTATGCTTCAAATTAAGACAAGGAAATTGTACATTTAGATTTTCCTAACAGCCACTGAAAGCCTTTGGACTGTGAATTCTTTCATCCGGAAATATGGATGGTAGGAAGCTGAGCTCCTCATTAAATTCTGCTAGCTAATTCATGGTACATCATTAAAAATTTAAAATCACACTTTTTGTCAAGTACTTCCCTTGTATCAATTTTCTAATCACAACAGACTCAATTGATTAATAGTCCTTGTAAAATGTGATTCCAGCCTGTTGGAGAGGTCCAACTGGTTAGAAAGTTTGCCCTTATTATAGGAATTATTGTAATAAGTTCTATTTGTATTAAGTTCTAGTAGAGTATTATAGAGTTGTGGTGGAGAATGACAGCAAAACCATGAAGAAAATCAGAGAATCTTTCCACCTTATTTGCTCCATATACAATATGTATCATGAAACAAACATTTTGAATGAAATAAGTTTGAATTCTGTCAGAATTGCATTTTAAACTAGCTGTGCCAGATGTTTCTACAGGTGTTTTGTTGATTCTGGTAGCCTGATGGCATGCTCTGCTGAATGTCCGTAGCTAGAAACATGTGGTTGGTCTAATTTAATTAAAATACTTGATAATATTGTTCTATGATAGATCATGAAAAATCCTGAGTTTAACTCTGGCTCATGGGACCAATGTATTGAGTAATCATTGAGTTAAATAACTGCTTCAGAAAATAAAAAAACGCCAAACAAACACTTTTAATAATACTGGTATTTTTGAGTCTAAGATTTTTTCATTCAGGTTCTGATAATTATTGTGCATTTGATAAGAAATGATATTGATAAGATATGAGCATATGTCTCCATAGCTCTCAGGGTATGTAAATGTAGATTTTACATGCATAAACCTTTGTATTTTTATTCAAACACATATATATAATCTATAATTTGTATATTTGTGTCATATATCATATACAATCTATGTATTTATGTATTTGTATCATGTATTCAGGATATGTGCAAATGTGTATCCATCATGTACCACCATTATAACCTGTTTCTTATAACAATGATGGAGCCACAGGACATCAAGCAGGATGAAGACTTTAAGCTTCATGATTTTTGAGAAGCCAAATTCAGAATAAAATCTTTCTCTTTGACTGAATGTAAAATGGAATCAAGTGATGTTCATGAAAATTTCCAAAACCATGGTATACTAGAAGTANAAACACTTTTAATAATACTGGTATTTTTGAGTCTAAGATTTTTTCATTCAGGTTCTGATAATTATTGTGCATTTGATAAGAAATGATATTGATAAGATATGAGCATATGTCTCCATAGCTCTCAGGGTATGTAAATGTAGATTTTACATGCATAAACCTTTGTATTTTTATTCAAACACATATATATAATCTATAATTTGTATATTTGTGTCATATATCATATACAATCTATGTATTTATGTATTTGTATCATGTATTCAGGATATGTGCAAATGTGTATCCATCATGTACCACCATTATAACCTGTTTCTTATAACAATGATGGAGCCACAGGACATCAAGCAGGATGAAGACTTTAAGCTTCATGATTTTTGAGAAGCCAAATTCAGAATAAAATCTTTCTCTTTGACTGAATGTAAAATGGAATCAAGTGATGTTCATGAAAATTTCCAAAACCATGGTATACTAGAAGTATTTTTTTAAAAAATAAAACAAAAATATATATAAATATCACTTCAGTACAGATGTTAGACAAATACAACCAATCAAAATGTACTGTGACATATGTCCCCTTATCTGAAAAAAACCCAAATATGGGACAGATTTTAAAAATTACGATAACAATAATTCTTCCTCCTACCTCATCTCTAGCCCCATGGTAATCCCTGTTGTTTATGTTTCACTGGTTTACAAACACTAACTTGCCAGTGTGAGGCACAGAAAGTTACTTTAACAAATAAAAGCTGATTTGATTCCAGTGGCTGTGGCTTGATTTAAGACCTCATACATTGTGAGGTTCACTGTAAAATCACTGGAGATAGGAACACTTTAGACACCTATACAGACAATGCCAACCTGTAACAGAAGTGAAGGTTCATTAAATTATCAGTGTAACTTCAATACTTATTCTTTGAAAACATTTTGTTTTCCATCCATACACAAAACACAATGAAAAGAAATTGGCACAGTATCTCTGCAATTTGCAAGGATTCTTTATCATTCTGAATTCATAAGGGTTTTTTAGAGCTTAAATTTAATTTTAAAATATCTGATTCATTCATAAAGGGAGAATATGCTGATTTGAGATAACATTTCCTTCAAAAACACAGAAATAATTATCATGATCAACACAGAGAGGACATTGAGGTGATTTCTGACATGTCCAGATGAGACACTTTTGATCCTGAACATAGCTTCATGGAAAAAAAAACCTATACAGTAGCAGAATAACAATTGTTAATCTCATTTATTTCTTCCTATTGGGTATATGTGGAGTGGCATCCTAATTGACCGTTAATGAGGAATTAATTAGAATTAAGTGCTTCAATACCACTTGGTGATTATTAGCTTTTTTTAGAATGGGGCAATTTAATTCTGAAGCAGTTCCCTCACATTTTCAAAATGAGTATAAAACAAATAGAAAGGCCATTAGCTCTCACATCTCCCCCCAAGCCCTGAGTTTGCATTCCTTCGTACAGTGACATATTTAGTGTGATTTTTAATGGCAGCACTAGAAACCTGCCTCTCCTCCCTATCCAAAGGAAAAGGGCTGTCCAGATTTTCAGTAAGCTTTTCAGACGTAGCTTGCATCACCATGTTTCATCTCTGCTGTGAAGAAGCCATTTCTAACAGCGCAAATGTGTTGTTTGTTGTCCACGTTCACTCAATTCTCAACCTGTCTGCTTAGCTGACAAGACTTGCATCCAGGTTGTAGATACATAGGAAATCTAGCATCTGAAAGGAGATGGAGTTTGAAAACCGATTTCCCATAGGTCAGAAGACACCTGACAGGTGATAATAACTTAAGATCATTGAGGAATTAAGCTAAACATGACGCAGATGACATAGCTGGGAGATTTTGTATTCCTTCAGTCTAACAAAAATTAGACTTTCTGGCAGTAGCACCACAGTATTTTCAGACATCAGTGAGACTGGTTATTTTAATTTATTCTATATTGATCTGATACAAGAAAATAAGCAGGAGCACCTTCTTAAAGAATTAACTTCTTCATGTTATGGTAAACATTAAAAAAAGTAACAATGTATTGCTCAAAAGCAGCAGAAATTACAAAACAGTGAAGCTTCCACATCATCACATTTTTTTTAATTGCTAATATTTTTCTTGAGAAGTTGGCAGCTGGATGAAAGGTCTGATATTTTTCTTTCTTCAAAGTATTTTATGGATGTTACTGTTGGAGAAGGGGGACTATGATGACTTGCTAAACTGAAAACAAGGTGAGGTAAAATAAGATACTCTGGTTCTATGTCTCTCTTCCAATCCCTCAGTTTCCCTACTGGTGATGTTGCTTAAGCTTCCTATGGCAAACCAGAGCTATATAAATGTGTCATAGGATCAAAAACCTGCACACTGCACTGGGTGGTACTGGTGGGGATACCACAGTCTTGTTTAGAAATGCTGCTAAATCTGCATCTTCATATGCAAAAGGCAACTTAAAAAAACTGTATTAATAAGTCACCCAAGCTGAAAACTGAACGCTAAAAAGTAATTTGAATTTCATTATCTTTATATCAGTAAGAACTGAAAAAAGTTGATAACAGTGTTTGAAATTATTACTATTAACTTAAGAGAATTTTTGGGATATTCTTAACCCAAGCAGAAACTCAACTCAGAGAACACCACAGCAGTTTTAATTAAAAACAAACAAACAAACAAAAAAGAAATAAATGAATGATCTCAATCTAAAGGCAAACAGAAATCTTGTAAGCAGCCAAAAAATCAGAGAAATGATCAGCCTTTTATGGACAAACTGTCAAAGCAATATGCATCTGAAGTCAGTGAAAAATGAAGGAAGTCTTGCTGAAAGACTATTTTGTAAGAAAGGATAATAATATATCATGATCATGTGGGNCTTCCTATGGCAAACCAGAGCTATATAAATGTGTCATAGGATCAAAAACCTGCACACTGCACTGGGTGGTACTGGTGGGGATACCACAGTCTTGTTTAGAAATGCTGCTAAATCTGCATCTTCATATGCAAAAGGCAACTTAAAAAAACTGTATTAATAAGTCACCCAAGCTGAAAACTGAACCCTAAAAAGTGATTTGAATTTCACTATCTTTATATCAGTAAGAACTGAAAAAAAAAGTTGATAACAGTGTTTGAAATTATTACTATTAAGTTAAGAGAATTTTTGGGATATTCTTAACCCAAGCAGAAACTCAACTCAGAGAACACCACAGCAGTTTTAATTAAAAACAAACAAACAAACAAAAAAGAAATAAATGAATGATCTCAATCTAAAGGCAAACAGAAATCTTGTAAGCAGCCAAAAAATCAGAGAAATGATCAGCCTTTTATGGACAAACTGTCAAAGCAATATGCATCTGAAGTCAGTGAAAAATGAAGGAAGTCTTGCTGAAAGACTATTTTGTAAGAAAGGATAATAATATATCATGATCATGTGGGAATATGTTCCTGTGTCAAGGACATCAATGAGAAAGTACTAGAAGGTCCTATAGTTGCATAAAATAATTTTTAACAATGAAACACACATAACTCTGATCTATACAGACACATGTCCATATATATTTATACATAAGTACATGAAAAATTATGCATACACGTAGATATATACATATACATACACATATTCAGGCAGTTTTATATTATTATCTGTACATATATAAATCTAGCATAGGTTCTCTAACATTTTTTCCCCTTTATTTCACAAATCTGATATTTTTTTAAATATCAGGAATGTTATTTTGTGCAAAATGCACATCATATGTTTGGTCATCTGGCCAATTTCCTTCAATAAACTAGCTTGTTTGTGCTTTCAACCCTCCTTTTGTTGTCATGAGAACATCTTTGTCTTAAAACTGTTACAATGTCTCCAATTTGCAATACACTTTCTGTTAAGGGGATTTTACAGCTGGTTAAGGCCCAGTAAGTTGGACATGTAAGCATGACCTGGACATAGCTCTTCCTGTTCTCAGTGGTTGGTTTTGTAAATTTTATTTTTGCATTCGTGTTATATCTCTTTTTTTTTTTTCCATGGAAGAAAAAGTCAAATTTTATAGTTATTAATTTAAGTTCTCTGGAGAGGAAGAACAAATATGTTACATTTGTAAATGAGAGTTTTATCTAAAAATAACTTTCTAGTTTATCAAAATTAAATCACGCAGTCATAAACCATCTCCATGCCAAATATTCATTGCTACAAGGGTCAGTCTTGGCTGTGCATGTGGGTATATGTGTAGGAGTGTATACAAAAGCAATGCTTTATAAAGATACAGAACTGGAGCAATTATAAAATCTTTCACAATATAAATAGCTAGCTATACAATCTGAAAAAAAAGAATTTTCACTGAAATCCTTTCTTTAATCTTATAACCCCCACGTCAACAAAAGCATTTTGCATTTAAGAGAATACAGTCTGATATATTAAAATCAGTACACATTGTGCTTTACAAATTACTATTCAAAATCAACTGTATAGATCTTTCCTTCAAGTGGTTTCTATTAGTTTATCAATAGACCTTCCACTGACTTTATAAATCAGTAGCTGATACAGTTCAGTCTGTGTCAATAGGCCTCCTACAGCAAAATTTTGCAACACCGCTTGTAGAACAATGTGGAAAGCAAGCTAGTTACTGAATGTTTGCAATATATAATGAAACATATTTGTCCTAATCTAGCCAATGCCTAAGGGATGGCAAATAATGGTGTTAATACCAGAACAGATGCCAGGCTTTCCTAGCAGACGTCAGAAGGAGAAAATATGGTATCTTTAGAAGTCCATATAACTATGAGACTTCATTGGCGATGCTTTTCTGTTGGGATGAATGTAGTGAAACAGCTAAGTGAAGCAGAAATATGAACAAAAAAAAATGATACCTGCTAACCTGGCCACATAAGAGGGCTTTTGAGCTAATTTTTTAGTAGAATCAGTAAGTAAATGATTCATTTAAAAATTAATTTCTCTCTTCTGTTTCAGAGGGAGAGGACTTTCTGAGTCCATCCTGACACTAGGAGAATCGTTGACCTATATAGTTGGCCAAATGCACCAAGGAACTGATGCTTGATGTGTTTCACTTCAAAGCTCCTAGTGCTGATCTTGGCACAGAGGATCGATGGTCTGTAAGAAAGGTCACCCTTCCTTTAAAAAAGGTAGAGTAATGGGGAGGGAGGAGGGTAGAGAAAAAAATAGAGGAAATATTTTTGTAAACAATTTCAGTTTGTGCTTTGGACTCTTTTAGTGAAAATAACTACTCAGTTTGATAAACAACTGTCTACTCAAACAATCACATGGGAGAATGTACTGCTTTTTTAAACTACAGCACAGATTGTGTGGAGGAAAACTCCTACAGATTAAAGAAATAAAGGAAACGTGGAGCATAACTTCATATCCCAACACTAAAGACCAGCTCTAAAGACCACCCTCATGGAATTCCAGTACATGGCATCTAAATAATTTCAGAATGCAACTGCATTTATCCTCAAATTCTGTGTTCTAACTTACAATGCGGTCTTGGATTTTTTAGCTGCAGATGACCAGGGACTTTTTTCATTAGCACATGTACTACACAAAGGAGCTGAAACAGCTCAAGGAATTCAGAATAATGTTTACTCACACTGATTTATATTACATAAATTTATGGCTGTTATTTACAAAACACAAAAAAATCCTTCAGGAATAGCAAAGAGCTCAGTTCCAGTTCTTGTTTGGGTTTTTTTTTCCTTCATTATGATAAAAATTCTATTTATTTGTGTGTAAACATGTGGACAGACACACTGAAATAGAATTTCCAAAAGTACATGAACAACTTGGGACTGCATCACTTTCAATTTTGCCCAGATTAGTGGTACTAAGTGTGGCATTTTCTGAAACCTTAATTTACCTTTCTACTTTTTTTTTTTTTTAGAGTGGTGGGTCAACCTGATATCATTTATCTAAGCACCTCTCTTCCTTTAATTGTGTCTCTTCCTTCTTATTAATACAGCATACAGTGCATCTCATATATCCCTTATAACTGTATATTTAATACCTATGAATGAATTTTTTTTCCCCAGCACTGCAACATGACACAGACATATCAGTTTTAAATGAGAACTTCCTCAGCATTTTCACAGTGTCATAAACAGTGGGTGCTAGGCAGGGTTCCAGAAGATTCTTGACATCTGAGAGTCGTTTTCTAGAGCATGGAAGGTTTTAATTCACAAAGAAGCTCCACTTTACAGAGCAATCACTCCCAGGGGCAGAATTTGCAGTTAGCAGTTTTCCTTTAGAACCTTTTTTTTTGGTTGCCACAGGGGGACACCAATAACATTGCACAAACAAGAGTCTAGGGAGGTGAAGAGTGCATCTTCTCTTCTCTGGCAGCTACTCTGCACTTCCAGGTACATTAGCCTTTCTAAAATTCAGATTATAAGGATTCTTCTAATAATCTTTAACATCTTATTTGTAAGATGGAATACCTCAAATTTCTTATGGAATACCTCAAATTTCCTGGTTTCCTTCACAGCTAATAAAACTTCCTCCATGACTTTCCTCTGTGTCCCCTCCTGAACCTGTGGGGGAGGAATGTCAAGGCCAGTCGCGGTCAGTTTGTAACTGCAACTGAGTTTCTGGCTGCTAATTTCCCTAACTCCTAGCTGCAAGAAATAAGAAATGAAATACTAGCTATTTTACACAACATCCACATTAACTAGGATAAAGTCAAACCAGAATTGGTGACAAAGCTGACATGAAGCCTACAGTAAATATAAAAATACCTCTTTAAGTATGTTGATTGGACCTTTTTCTGGTGCAGTCATCTGCTAAATCAGTTATATTTTATAATCTTGCTCTTCATTTATCAAATTCCATTTTGGCTATTAATTATTATTTCTAGTAGCAAATAAATGTGATGTCTCCTGAACATTGAAAAAATTGTTATGAAACCCATTCAGGGCTCAGACAATAATGTAGTCTACCTGCTGCACACCACTGCTAAAACTTGTGGGCACCTTCATTAATTGGGTGGCTTTTACTTAGCTTAAAACTCCTTATCAACTAGTGTTTTCTTTGGGTTCCCATTACTCTCTATGAGGAGTGGATGTATATTTAAATATGTTCAGAAATGGCTGATATAGGTAGGAAAGAAAACAAAATGGTGTGGGAGATCTCCCTCCTGATTATTTTGAGCTGCTTCTTTTCCCTTCCATTAAAAATATGATAGGAAGACTGGATAATCAAACACAATTCATCTTCAAGGCAAACACTTAGGAATTTGATAAAGCTGCATGTTGGTTGAGGTGTTTGAATTACCTGGGCTTTATTATACCCAAAGTTACATCTGCTTTTCTGTGCAGCAGATTTTAATATAAATAGTTTTCTATTACCTGGGGTATTGCCTTTTATTTCTTTCTTACTTAAAAATGTGTTATTTGATATTGTTTTCATTTGCTGTGACAATCAACAGTGTTTTAATATTTATTTGAAATATTTTTCCTTAAGGGTCCTAAACTCTTAGACCAACAGTGCTGTTAAGTGCTGAAAATTCCTCTGTTTTATTAATGTTCTCTAGAGTTAGATAATCCTTATGATCCCTCTGCCTAAAACTGCCCTGGAACAGATACCTGATGAATTTCAAACAACGAAAAGGCCAACACCTTAGCTGAGTTCCTAGTCTATCTCATGTTTAAAATTCATGAATTTGCTTTGCACGTTTGGCAGCTTCCAGATTTAAGATCAAGGGAAAAAAGAAGTAAGATTGAAAACTCCATGTTCATATGTCATAAGACTCTAAAATGAGAATGAAAACTAAAGCATGGAAGAATGTGTCTTCTACTCATTTCTGTAATTCTGTAATCCAAATTCTTTGTTGAAATTAATAAAAAAACCCCAAACCCAGTAATTTCATTTCTTTCATTATAAAAAATATGCACTGTTTAGAATAATTTCATCCAAATTTACTGTACAAGGTACAATGTTTAATTACACTTATCATTTAGATCACCATTAACCAACCAATTAGATGTGTTTGTTTTAACCAAATGCAAAGGAACTGCTGTTCATATCCTTAGTTTGTAATGATGATTACTCTGTCTCAGTATCACTCCATACCAAATGGCCACATCTATATGCCAAAATAATAAATGCTGTTCTAACACTTAGAATTAAATTAAATTAAATTGAATTTCAAGTTTGCTAAATGTAGGACTCCAGTTGCTGATAACTTTGCCAAGCTTGAATCACTTGAGCTAAAGTCATCCACAGGTGTTTGTGGTAGCCTGGTTTTGTTTCACTAGAAAAAGAAAGGCATGGTTTTTTTTTTCTTTTCTTTTTTCTCTTTTTCTTCTCTTTTTTTTTTTTTTTTTTTTCAAACAGAGTAGTTTGTTGAGGAGAGCTGCCCATGAAACACTCAAAGAAATAGCAGTGCTATCTTAATTTGTCTTCCTAGTGCCTAGGCTTTTTGATATAGTCAGATAATTACATGCTATTTTTTCCTAGTGAGAGTTGCTTCATCCAAGGTAGAGGCAGGATACACCTCAGGGAATAGTTTGGAACTGTGCAGTTATGAATAGCCCTCCAGAGTCATTTGCTGCAGAAGACGTGAGGTGTACAGTGAGTGAAGCAAAAGGGCATGAGTTGGGGTGAGAAGGTCTTGGGGAGTAAAGCATAGAAAAGCTCCAGCAGTTCTGAAATATGCTGCTTCTCAGAGCTAAATAGTTAAGACAGGATGTTGTATTAGCACAACTATGCTGCTTTGCATCCAAGTCATTCATTCCTGGCCCAGACACCTCTCACAGATCTGCTATGTACCATGTAGACACACACAATTGTGTGATCCTTATTTTCTAACTGCCTGCATTGAGGCTCTGGGGTCTGATTTGCAGAAATTGTCTACACTCACAGCTGCCACTGCTGTCTGTGGGATGCTGTTTTGAACATCTAATCTGCTGTGTAATTCCTAGTACTCCACAAAATCAGGTTCTGTGTATCTCTGATTGAATAAGAAAATTAGTGGGCACTTTAGTTGTTTGTATCTGTGTGCCTCAGTTCTCAATCTGTAAAATGAAGTTGATAATTTCATCAGATGGTTGTGGAAGTAAAGTCATTAGTCTAAGCAGAGCACTCAGATACTACACTGATGAGTACCAGAAGAAAAACTACAGGAAATGAATAACTATGTATTCAGAGCAGGTTTTAAATAATGTGCAGTAAGTAATGCGTTGAACTACTCATTGAGCGTAAGTGAGAAAACAGCTATTGAATAGTTGCTCATTACATAGACAGTTGTCGTTCTCTGCACTGACAGCAACAGTAAAGAAAAAAATACTGTGTGAACCTGTAATTAAATACTGCATCAAATTCCAAATACAAAACAGGCATCTCACTATTTGTTTTGGAAACTGTAATGACATTCACTTACTTCTAACTGCTTCAGTCTGTGCTCTTCCTCTTTCTGTTTCTTTTTCTGTGTTAAAAATCTGTAATACAATAACTGTTATGACTACTTGGCTGAGTTTTATTTCTTCATAAAGAGCTGGAAAATAACATTTGAATTTACTTACATAATGTTTGCCTGGCCTCTGGACTGCTTTGTTTAACATGGAACAGTGATATGAGCAAAATATGGACAAAATCTATTTCTGATTCAACAAGTCCTACACCCATTTTATTTCATAATCCGTTTAATATGAGAGATAGATTTAATTTCCTCTGATCCTAATTTTACTTGTTCAATCCAGTGCAGGCTTCCTAGCTACCCCTTTCCTGAAATCAAAATAGAATTTGAGGAAGAAGGCTCTGCGACTCTGTGACTGCCATTATACAATATGGACATCTTAGTGAATATACCTATGTATACCAAATATAATTCTGTTTTTCACTTTTAAGTTTATTTAAGTGCTGTTGATGTAGCATTTGTGAAGATAATCAACAAATCTCTATAGAAACACTTTGTTGGTATAGTTACAACAATTATAGTCTGCAGAACTGTTCTCACAGAAATGAGAGGCGAGACCATAAACTCCTTTTGACAGTGACATGCTGTTGCAAATGTGGCATACCTCAGTCAATAGGAATAGAAGCAAAGCACTTTGCAAGTCACTAATAAGCACCTCTTACAATACCACAACACTTTTTCCGAAGTTGTTGCCATTTTCTTTCATTCTGTCACATGTGATAGGATAAAATGATACCTTTCACAATGATTCATTCCCAACAGACAGCTTATCTAAATTCTGCAAGGTATTAAACAATGTAAATATGCAAAGCTTTTGCCTCAAACTTCCCACTATTAGCAACAAATGTTCATGATCTCATGCAATTTCTTTCCAACTCTGAATAAACTGAAACGTGTGCGGTATCACTTATAAGTAGCCAGAATGAGATTAATTTTATTGTTTAGAAATCTGCTGTGTATACATTGAATTCTTTGACAACCAACTTCATCACCCTTCATAGTCTATGACAGCAATTTTAGAACCCAATCTATCTAGCACATTAGGATGTCTATTTCCAGATGAGATAGACAATGCCTAGAAATGCACTGGAACAGGCTGCCCAGGGAGGTGGTTGGTTCACCTTCCCTGGAGGTGTTTAAGGGATGGGTGAACGAGGTGCCAAGGGGCATGGTTTAGTGATTGATAGGAATGGTTGGACTCAATGATCCGGTGAGTCTCTTCCAACCTGGTTATTCTATGATTCTATGATTCTATGAATCTAGACAACTAATTCAGACAGAAAAATGCATATTTGGTCATAATGTCCCAATGTGATGTTAAATCAATAGATATGGATGCTCTAATATAATCTGTATTTTACAGCTATTAGTAAATTAAACTCATAATCTGCATGGGAAGTGGAGTACTGGATTTGTGTGGCAAAGTTTTGGTAGCAAGGGGTTACAGGAGTTGCTTCTCTGGGAAGCTGCTAGAAGCTTCCTCTATGTCCAATCAAACCAATGCCAGCTGGCTCCACGATGGCTGAGCCCATCAGTGACAGTGGTAGTGCCTCTGGGATAACATATAAAAGCAGAAAAAAATAAAACTGCAAAACCGCAGCTGAAGAAAGGAGTGAGAATACGTAAAAGAAACAACTCCGCTAACACCAAGGTCAGTGAAGAAAGAGGGGAGGGAAGCAGTCCAGGTGGCAGAGCAGAGAGTACCCTGCAGCCCATGGTGAAGACAGGTTCCTCTGCAGCCCATGTAGATCCATGGTAGAGCAGATATTCATTTAGAGCCTGTGGAAGAGTGGGGTAATAACAAATGCAAAGTATTAAACTGTTGAAGCTATAATAAAATTTTAGTATTTAGTTTCTATTAGGAGTCATACTATCTTTCTCTTCTTAAGTAGGATTTGAGTCTTTAAGCATATTTGTACTGAGCTCTGCTCTTCACAGTAAATGTTTATGGTTAGGCATCCTAAGTAAGTATCTTTGAGATTAGGATGTCATCAGTAAGACTAATATATAGCTTCCTGTGTGGCAGATATTACTCAGATAGTTTCATATCTTATTTCTTTTTCTTCTATTTCCATTTATTTGACAATCTGAGATTAGCAGTAAGTGCACCAGGAAAGTAAATCTCCCTCTAATGTGATTAAGTCTCAAGTAAGTGGAGATATATTAAAAAAAAAAAAGAGATCAAGGTAAAGAAAACGAGTGTAGTGTATGTCAGAATTCTTAATAGTTCAGCTATTCAAACAGTAAAATCCTAAATCTCATCCCATGTATATTCTGTGAATACTGTTAAGGATCCAGACAGTACTGATAATAGTGTTTCTGATAGTTCAGACTCTGAAATATGCATATGAAATTTAGAATGGGCAGGTAATGGTAAAACCCAGTAACTATACATACTTTCTTATGTTCAATGATATTAATGGACATATCTAATACATGGGAAAAGGTGAAGAAGAAGGTACAGGGTTACATTAAGTGAGACAAAGCCAAATCAGCCAGTTAGAGGCCAAATTTTTTGAATGAAAGGGTTACAAGATAGGCAGGTAGAGTGTGGATTAAAAAAGTGATAAAAATAGAGACACTAGGAAAATGTACTGCAATTCTGAATTCTGCAGCCACAAAGATTGGAATGTAAAGCTGATAGCAGTAAACAGTTTCCCTTTGGTGCTTTATATTCTTTTTTTCTAGCAGGGCACTATTATTTATCATCTGTTTTCAGTTTCACATTACTTTCCCTTTCTGCCTGTCAAATCCCACACTCCCCACTCACACTCCTCCTTTTTTAACCTTTTCAGCTTACATCTTCACTTTTTATCATATTTTCCTATTTCTTCTCAAGCATTCTCATTCTTTCATTTCTTGTAAACCAACTCTCTCAATTCTCTTGTTGGTGCTTGTTAGTTTGGTGTACATTATGGATATAACTAACTTTGAGGACAAGTATGTTGAAAGCAAGGAAAATTCATCTTGAATTTTTGACTATTCATGTCTACAGGATTCATTTTTAAAGGAACTTTTGCTCCCTGCCTCCCATCATGACCTTAGCCCTTACCACTGCTAACCTGGGTTTCTCTGAAGGAATCAGAAAGGAACTGTTTCTGGAAGCCCGATATTCTGAAAGAGAAGAATGGGGCCCCCATAATCCAAGGAGAAATGTTTGGTGACCTGGTACTCCACCTAGGTATGCACAAGTCTGTGGGGCCAGATGAGATCCTCCTGAGAGTACAGAGGGAACTAGTGGAAGTGCTCACCAAGCCACTTTCAGAAATTTATCAGCTGTCCTGGCTAATGGAGGAGGTCTCATTTGACTGGAGGCTAGCAAATGTGATGACCTTCTACAAGAAGGGCTAGAAAGAGGATCTTGGGAATTACATGCCTTTCAGCCTGACCTTGGTGCCAGGGAAGGTTCTGGACCAGATCTTCTTGAGTGCCATCACAGGGGACACTTACAGGACAACCAGGTGATCAGACCCATTCATCAAGGGTTTAGGAAAGGCGGGTCCTGCTTTTCTAACCTGATCTACTTTTATGACAAGGTGACCCACTTTGTGGATGAGTTAGGAAATGTAGATGTTGCCTACCTGGAGTTCAATTAAGCCTTTGACATCATTTCCCACAGCTTTCCTCTGGAAAAACTGTCTGCTTATGGCTTGAATGAATGTCCTCTTTGCTGGATAAGAAACTACCTGGATGACTGCGTGCGGAGAGTTGTGGTGGGTGGAATTAAATCCATTTGGTGGCTGATCACAAGTACTATTCCCCAGGGCTCAGTAATGGGACCGGTTCTGTTCAATATCGTTATCAATGATCTCTATGAGGGCATTGAGTGCTCCCTCAGTATGTTTGCAGATGCCACCAAGCTGGGCAGGACTGTTGGTCTGCTTGAGGCAAAGAAGTATGAGGTTCAAAAAGACTGAGTTCCTGGTCCTGCACTAGGGTCACAATAACCTCGAGCAATGCTGTAGGCTTGAGGAAGAGGGACAGCAAAGCTGTCTAGTGGATGAGAACTTGGAAGTGTTTGTCAGCAGCAGGCTAAATATGAGCCAGCAGTGTGCCCAGGTGGCCAAGAAGACCAATAGCAACCAGGCTTGTATCAGAAACAGTGTGTCCAGCAGGACTAAGGAGATGATTATCCCCCTGTACTCAGCACTGGTGAGGCCACACCTTGAATACTGTGTTCAGTTTGGGGCCTCCCAGTAAATTAAGCTCTTAGAGCATGTCTGGAGAAGGGCAAACAAAGCTGATGAAGGGTCTGGAGAACAAATCTTATGAGAAGTGGCTGAGGGAACTGGGGCTGTTTGGCCAGAACAAAAAGGAGGCTGATGGGAGACCTTATTTCTCTTTACAAGTACCTGAAAGGAGGCTGTATAGAGGTTGGTGTTGGTCTCTTCTCCAGAGTAACAAGTGATAGGACAAAGGGAAATGGCCTCAAGTTGTGCTGGGAGGTTTAGGCTAGATACTAAGAAATATTACTTCACTGAAAGGATTGTGAAGGACTGAAGTGGGTTGCCCAGGCAAATGATTGAGTCATCGTCCATGGAGGTATTTAAAAGATGTGTAGATATGGCACTAAGGGACATGGTTTAGTGATGGACTTGTCAGTGTTAGGTCAGTGTTACGGTTAGACTCTATGATCTTGAAGGTTTTTTCCAATGTAAACAATTTGGTGATTGTGTGATTCTGAGATGTAATGCAGACTGATCCAAACCCTTACTCCAAGTAGGACCAACTTTAAAGTTGGAATAGGTTTCTTAAAGCCTTGTTTTAAATATCTCCAAGGACTGATGTTCTGACTTCTTGGGCAGCCTATTTCAATGTCTGATCACTTCAGTCTGGCATGGATGAGAATACACTTTGCCAGGAAAGACTTAGGCAACGTGACATCAGGTACCTGTCTCTTGTTTTCTCTTTGGTACAAACAATACAGGATTAGTGTAATATATATGTAAGGTTTTGTCTTTTAATTCATTATGAAATTAAGTGAGTAGAGAAAACTCCAGTTACTTTGTTATTCCATTTGACCTCAGAATCTTAGTGATGGCACAGAGCTAAGTGTTTGGGAAGTTTGTTACACTTAGTGTTCATGATTGTGTGGACTAACTCATCACTTAGAAGAATTAGGTTGTAACACATTGTGAAAATGGTCATGTTTTCTAAATTGATGCTGTGACATGTTTCCCAAAAACACAGTTGCCCCTGCAAAGATGTGACAAAATCAGTACTTAATTTACACATAGTAAAACTAACACATATTGAGATTAACATGTTATAATTACCAGTGACTTAACTCTGTAACTGTGGGAGTAGGCAAAATATGGCAAGTTTAAAGATAATTCAAAATTCTCTTTGTTGAAACATCTTAGGTCTTCAGAAAGGGGCTACATTGGACAAGGCAACATTCTTTTCCTTTAATTTGTTTTGAATTTTATTTAACTTACACAAAAATATTACCTTAGTTTTTAGATTTAGATCAGATACTACAAGTGACATTTTTGGTCCTATAAAGTAACCAAAGAGAAAGGTATCTCAGTTTTCACACGGCATATGCAGTACATGATTCAGTATTTTTAGTACATTTTAAGAAGAGGTGCAAACCATTTTGCCAGCAGGCTGTCATTACAGCAAGTTAGGTCTTTCACTAAGAATATCTTCAAAAAATAGGCAAAGAGAGGAGCTTAAGTGTTAATAATTATTGTTCTACCTATTAGAGGCAGGATTTGTTCACACTTAGAACTTATGATTATGAGTTAATTGATCTGTATTTTTGTTTCTGACATGAAAATTAACTGTGTACAAGAAATGAAATAGTATAGTCCTCAACCTTGGATTAAACCAAACCAAACCAATTTCCAGAAAATGAAATTAAATTCTACCAATCAGATACCTGACTTACCTTACATTAAGCACTCAAAAGCTGAGGTCTCTGAAAGCAAAGGTCTTATCTTGTAATTTTGACAGCAAAGAGCTTTCAGTTAACCTGCATCTTAAAACTACTGACTCTATAAATCTTTCAAAGTTGGACCATTTGTGAAATATATAAAATCAATACCATTTATTCAGGAAAAAGCTTAAATGTACAATCTTATAAAGGTGAAACTTGTTGATGTCACCATTATTCTGCGATAACTCAGTTCTTAATGCATTCAGCTGTGAACTGACTATTGAACAAAAAGAATGCCTCATAATAGCAAAATCCATTTTCAGATCAAGTGAAGAAAAGACAATTTACATGTCACCTCTACCCCACTGCCTGGCATTGTCATTAAAGAAGCGCTCTCAATCAATATGGATCATTTGTGAATTAAGTATTTGAATATATAAAAAGTATTAACGTTTGTCATACTCTAACCCTTTCAGTACATTTGGGGTCAGACATTGTTGTCATGCATTCAAAATCTTTTGAAAGCTTACTGATTAAAAGCAATTCTCTGCTTTCTCAAACTTTCATGTCCAAGTTATAGTAATATAACCTTGGATACAACAGAAGGCTTTGCTTCCTGAACTGAAATTAGTCACAGGTTAATTGCAGATCCAACACATTTATTGAGTGACTACTACACAAAATTCATGCCAGCTAGATTGTGCCATGTAGCCATGGGAGGTTTGATCTTGGTGCTATTTAAGTGAAGCCTAAAAAGAGTCTTAGGGCCTCTTGAACTCCTAGATGCACTGTTGAGAGCCCACGGCAATAATTTATTTGAAATATGTGTCATTTGCAAGGCTGGCAATTCAGCAGCTTAAAATATAATACAGCTGATGTATGAGGGGCTACTTAAGTCCAGGGTTTTCATGGAGGCAAAACAGTAAGTCAGTCTTCTTAATTGTGACAATGCAGATGGTGTCATTCTGACTTTATCCTATGCCACCTTGTTAATCCTTACATCATGCATTTATGTGGGGGTAGGTCTGCAGTTTAGCTCATGATCATTGTTTAGACAAGGAATGCAACTATTACAAACTATAAAAACCTTAGAGGGGCTTTTGTTTGATTAATTTTGCTTTGTGAAATGATTTCCATTTGTTGCTAGTGGTTTGTTTTTTGTTTTTTTTTTCCAATCAGAGGCCTACATACAGGGATTTTTTGGTTTGAGTTAAGGGAACCAATTTTCTAATTTTTCATCTAAGCCTTTTCTAAGTAACTTAATTTTCTGAAACTTAAATAATATTTTTTTTGACAGTTACTTTTTCTAGAAGCAATAACATTTATTATTTATAGTTATCACTAAAGTAACAGGGTACCAGTATGCAGAAAGTTCGTAGCTTATGTGTATTCCTATAGAAACTAAGGTCATCCTTGAGTTGGTGAAATGATGTAAGTCAAAAGGGTGAAAAGGGTCACACCTGCAGGGAGGACCAGACAGGACAGGTGACTCAAAAATGACCAACAGATTATTCCATTCCATGTATGTCATATTTGGTATAAAGCTGATGGATAATGAGGGTAAAGACTTCTCCTTTGATAGTTAGTGTTCAGTGAGGACCCCATCCATCCATCTGCTCCTGATCGCGATCTGTGCATTCCTGAATCCAGTTCCCCTCTGACGCTGAGCCCAGTCCAGGACTTTCCCCAGGCCTGCCCTGCATTGTCAGCAGTGAAGTATAGTCATCAAGGGCTTTGATTTGGTGTATTTGTACACCTTTTATTAATTCGTTATTAATATTATTGTTTTACATTTTATTATTATTGTTTCATTAAAGCTGATTCAGTTTTAGTTTTCAACCCACAATTCTCTCTCATTTTCATTTCCTCTCTCCCTGTCTGGGAGGGAACTGGCACTGCATCTGTCCCACATTCCACTGCTGACCAAACTGAGGGCATGGTGGTCAAACATTGACAAAGGATATATTTTGAGGTATTAATTTTCTGTCTATTATGCAATTACTTGTTGAATCAATGCTACTAAACTCTCTCGAGGTCAAGAATATAGGATGGTAGCATTCAATATAGGTGCTTGTTTGTAGTCACACAAATTGGAAAATGTCCCTGACCCAAGATAAATTTCAAATTATTTGAAGGACTTGTCTGGGAGAATGCTAGGTGGTTCAGGGCAAAAACTTATGAGGAGACATGCTAACATTTTAACAGTAGACAGCTAAGTTATGGTGACCTGGAATTCACTAGTATAATCCCAAAGCTGCAGGGTGGGAAAGAATGCAAAGGCACAACCGTTCCCAATACATTCCTGTGACTTCAAATATATGTGTTAAATGATGAAATACATTAATAAAATTTTTACTAATGAAGAATAATCTTAAACCCAGTTCCCCAGCCAACAAACTCTATCAAGGTTCAAGAATATATAATATCTGAAAATACAAACTGGGAAACCCAAATCTGTATTTTACAGTGGGAACCTTTCATGCTAAGCATGTTCTGAGAAATTTTAAATGTTGCTTTTTTTTTCTTTTTCTAAGGAGATGACATAGTTCAGGAATTATTGATATAAGTATTAGTAGCTGAAAGTCTGTGTGTCACAAAGGACAGTACAATAATCACAGGAATTCCTTCTACTGCCAATTAAAAACTTTTCTGAAAAGACAGTAGTAAAAATAAGGCATAATATGAAATGTATCTCTAACTTTATTTAACTTAATTATAATGGAATTCTGGCATTTCTTTTGGAAAAAAAAGCAATCCTGAAGACTCCTGCTTGAGCAGTTGCAAATCCCATTGGGGTAATGTTAGATAAAAACTAGACAATAATCCAAGCTATCTTCTTCCTGAGAAAATACCATAATCTTCTGCAGTACTTTAATAAGTGTTTTATAATAAATAGCCACCATGTCCCCTAGAAGTTTTTTCCTTTACTATTTTTCAACTAATGAGTCATGACGTGATCAGAAGGAAACTCCTGCTGTGGATCTCCTGTGTTTATCTAGCATAAACACCTAATTTATGTAGTCTGTATGCCAGTGGACTATTTTGTGGTGTTTACAGAATATCACTTTCTTCATGTACCTTTTAGAGAGCCTGAATATCTGACTATATTCATTGAACCATTCATGACTGTATTTTTAGGTTGCATGATACCTAAATTGGAAGTACCTAAGGGGCCTATTTGGGTTGTGTTTCTGATATCCGAAATAAATATTTAAGTCTTCCAAACATCTCTATAAGTATACAAAGAATTAGAAACATAGCTTAATTCCAGTACATAACTATTATCATCGTTCTATCTCAAACATTATTTTCTCTCCTCTACAAGCCTTTATAGTGTGAGTTTGAATCATGACTTTAATAGGGATATTTTGCAAAGGAGTTTTACATATTTACTCTGGAAGAGAATACAAGCTAAATTATTGATTTTAAAAAGCTCTAGTTTCCTTCTCACGTCAGCTTCCCTGATGACTACAAAGGCCCAGCAGTTCCCACACTTTTTCCCTTGTCAACTCAGTTCTGTTTGTGTGATCTCCATCATTCTTTCCCTCATCAACTCCACAGACTGTCTTGTCTCTCTGTTAACCATAATGTCTTCTTGTAATCCAAATCCTACATAGAGTCTTAGACTATATTTCTGGAAGGTGTTTTCACCCGCAGGATTAATTCATGCATGCCAGACCTGTTCCAGAGTACTTAAAAAATATACTGCTAAAGCTGATTGCCTGGCAAAGTGGATCACTTTGTCTGGATCATTTGCAGCATTTAGATTCATAGAATAGTTTAGGCAGGAAGTCACCTCTGGAGATCTGTTGTTCTTATCCCTCCTCAAAGTAGTGCCAACCAAGATTAGATTACACAGAGCTTGCCCACTTGACTTTCAACAGTACCAAAGACTGAAGAGTTCACAACCTCCCTGGATAATCTGTTGCAGTGTTAGTCTATCCTTATGGTTAAAAAGAAATCCTAATTAATAATTGGTATTTCTCTTGTTGCTCTTTTGACAGATGCTACTCATTCTTTCTCTATCCTCCTCCAAGAAAAGTCCAGCTCTATTTTTAAGCATCTTCCCATTCGAATTACAGAATTACCAGGTTTGAAGAGACCCACTGGATCATCGAGTCCAACCATTCCTATCAAACACTAAACCATGCCCCTTAGCATCTTGTCCACTCGTCCCTTAAAGACCTCCAGGGAAGGTGACTCAACCCCCTCCTGGGCAGCTTCTGCCAGTGCCCAATGACCCTTTCTGGGAAATTTTTTTGTCCTAATGTTCAGCCTAAACCTTCCAACAGCTATATTATCTCCCCTCAGCTGACCAAACCTACTTCTCTTGTCTTCTCCTTGTACATCATGTTCTTGAGTCTCTTGACAACCTTGGTGGTCCTCTGCTGGACCCAGGTCTGTGATTTTTCTTTATTGTATTGGGGTATAACTGGACTCAGGATCCAGATGCTGTCCCACAAATGTGAATCAGAGGGAAGAATCAACCTCAATCTGCTGGTTGCACATGTGCTAACACGGTCCTATATGCAATTCACCACTTTTGCTGCAAGGACACACTGTTGGTTCTAGTTCATCTTCTTTAGCAAGACTCCCAGGTCCTTTTCTGCAACACTAAGCCAGTTTTTTGGCCTGCTGACCATCAGTCTCTACTGTTTCATGGGTTTATTCTATCTCAGGTGCAGGACTCTGCATGTTCCCTTGCTGAGCTTCATGAGGTCATTGACCATCCATTTTTGCAGTCTGTCAAAGTCTCTAAATGGGAGCCTACACACCAGCCTACATGCTTACATCAGTTTTATGTCCTCTGCAAACTAGGTCATTTGTGAAGTCACTGAACAACACTGGACATAGCCTTGCCCTTAAGGAATCCTGCTGGTAGACTTCTTCCTGAAGATCACAATGCTTCATGCCTTCTGATCAGCCAGTTTTCATTCCATTTTCAGATCCCCCTCTAGCCCAGCTCCCTTCAGTTTGACCACAAGGATTTACTGTACCCAAAACTATGCTCATGATTGCTGTGGCTGTGTCAAAAGCACGGCTGCAGTCAAAATAAACAGCATCCACTGAACTTCCGTCACTGATGGAGACAATCATCTTAACATTCAAAGTCAAAGTCTCTTTCAGGCCATATGTTGGTGTCTGAGAAACAATTATGTATTTTCTTCATTTCAAAATACTTGAAATTTTGTGAAGACTGTTTTTATATTTTGAAACTAAGAGCAGCTGATGCATGCTCTAGTGGGGCTCAAAGGCATGCCTGCCCATTTGAAGATGAAAAAGGTCACTGAAATAGTAATAGAAAAAAAAGTAATAAAATTACTAATTGGGAATGACTCTGGTATAAATCATCTTCTGAAATTCACCTTTGTTTTATCTCAGGAAGGACTAATTTGTTGACTCTAGAAATGGGTCCGAGAGTGGATAGACAATTAAGTGAATGAGTTTCTGAGAAGAAGCCATGGAACTATGTTCATTGACAATGTAAATGTGCTTTTAACTGAAAAACTGAACTCTTCCTTTTTGTTATCTGAGATACTCTCTACGAGGTTTACTGGCAGAGGAGGCTGAAGAGGAGGCAACGAGGAGGCCTAGTGCAGTGCTCTAAACTTTTCAACATAAAAAGAAATTCTAGAACATGTATTTTCAGGCATGTTGTACGTCTCTTTGTGGGTACAATGTGATGTCAGAAACAAAGTTCCTTTCTTTACAGCTAAACAAGACCATTTCCAAACTTCTCTAAGCTATAACACGGGAAAAATTGGAAATCACTGAACTAGGGGAAGGCCAACTCAAAAACACTAGAATCTGTTTTGAGGATCATGCTGTTTACATCAAGAGACTTTTTAAATACTGTGATTATTAACAGATTGATCCAAAATTATTCTGCAAAAAGTATAAAGATGGACAAGAAGCATGAAATCTGGAGTAGAGCAGGTGAAAAATCAAGTGTGAAATTGGCAGGTTTTTGAGTTATATGGGGAGTCCAGAGCTTTATTGTTAAACACAGTGTGACTGGAACTGAGTTGCTGAGGTTAAGCTATCTAAACAATGGCAATTTATCACCTTGGAGTAACAAGATCTTTAAGGAAGATTTGAAAAAATGTGAAAAAATATAATTTAATTGAACTGAGCTATTCAAGGCATGAGCAACAAATGGCTTAGACCTGTGTAATGGGAATTTTACCAAGAATGGAGATAAAATGGAACATATCATTTCCTAAAATGCCCATAGTTTTTCTCCTGCCACATTTAGACAGAAGAAAGGGGACAGGGCAGAAGAATGATGCCCAGACAGTTAGAAACACAAGTTTATTCCTGTTGCTCAGATTTACTCTGTCATGTTGTGACAGTATTAACTTATAAGTATTGAGTCTGGATGATATGATACTTAACTGGAAGGTGTTGAAGTAGTTGCTGCTAATATATATCATAACTGAATCAGGAGTTAGCCATCTTTTGTGGTAAATTTATTATGCTTATTGTGCCTTTAGATTGTATTTTGCACAGACAGTTCCAGATTAGGAGGGACTACTGCCTGAATTACTGGAAAACCACAAAAAATATAGAGTGAAAAAAATAATCTTTCATTAATTAATTACTGTTAAATAACATTATCTACCTTCTAAGGTATTTTCTGTTGTCACTGTTGTCATACTTGTGAAGATTATATTCATCGACATCACTGCTTTGGTTTGCGTATGTCAGAGGCAAAGACTGAACAATCCTAACTTTTTTATTGTTTTGCTTATAAATCGGAAGATAATATATCAGAACAACTCAGGTGCCCCCTTTATTAATGGTATGAACCTGACTAGGTTTAAAAGCAGAAAGGAAGAGATCAGAAGTAACTAGAAATCCTCAAGTCTACAAAATTTATCACTGTAGTTATGTCAGCATTGTAACCATACAATTGGTATAAACATTATCAAATAAAGAAAAGTAACAACTGAAGCATAGAAGAAACAGTGTTTTGCATGGCACTGCAATCTTTGTCTTCTAATTGTTCTTTTTCTCAGATTTTAGAAGTGTTTATTCACCTGGGGTGAGAATTGAAGGACTGCACCTTCTATACTGTACTTTGTATAGTTGATTTATAGGACAAAAGAACAGCTAACAACTAAATAATGACACCACACAGCAAGGGTACCTGAAAAATATTGTGTAATTTTTAAGCAGAAGGATTAATACATGTTTCTAAGATCATAAATCTGGAAAACTGCTGGGGGAGAAACTAAAATGACTAAAGGCCACCAGGCTGAAGTGGGAGACCTTGATCCGTGTTCATGGGTATTTCTGACAGACTTCCTATGTTTCCCAAAGAAAGCACTTTTGGCTCAGATTCCCCTCAACAAAAAATAGCGATAAAAATGCTGCTGAAGTGAGAAGATTCTAGCAGATTAAGTGCATAGTTATTATAGTGGTGGGAAATGTCACAATTAAAGTCTTTGATGGATTTTTTTCTCCAGTATGAAATGAAAAATAAACCAAACAAATCCCTCTTGTTCTTATCTCAACAAAAATATGCTCCCTCTCCAGTCACTGAAAACCAAAGGTGTCTACACCTAGATAGATATACTTCAGAATTTTGTTATGTCCTGAAAGTTCTCTGTGATGAAAACCATTACAAAATCCATTTGAAAAGGGAAATGTAAGATAAGCATCATATGCACTACAGCTTTGATACATGATTTCTAGTTGCACTGCATTTTTTAGGACAGTTCAATCATCAACTTTCATTTGAGAAACTGGTTATTAATAAAGAAAGCTTTATAATCTAGCTCTGGCATATTATTAATTTCTACTATTTACTCACATATCTATATCTGAAGAACTGAAAAAGCCTGATGAGGACTCAGATATTATTTGAAGGCTGGAATTTGAGTTACATCATTAACTAAATTGTAAATGAGAGTAAACTGCAGGATAAAGGTGTTACAGTCATGCTTGAAAAAGCTAATTTTTCCTTTCTGTTTGGCTGTGACTCTTTCGGTGCTCACAATCTGTGACTGTTGACAACACAGGAATGTATTCAACATCTACCCCTTTGACTGAAGCTGTATTTTCTGGTGGAAATCAATAGGTTTTGCTTTATTACACAGAAAGGATTCTCTACAGCATTTGTGGTAGCTTAAGCATGTAATTTCTGTTAATGTTAAGGGGAACTGCATGTCTAATCTACCATGCACAGCCCTAAAAAGTTCCTTCAGTAAATCTTTTTTTCACAAAGTGCAATTTGTGATATTGCTTGTCACATTGAGTTGATACACAATTTTACTTTTTTTCATTACAAGCAGCAGTCATTGACATTTCTCTACCTAAACCATGTCGCTATTATATATAGTTACATTTATAACTATTACTTGAACACATTATTTATACAGGAGAAGATGGGGAATCAAAGCCAATGTTTGCCTGTGAAGGATGTAAAACCAGAAGCACATTTTCTCTTAAACAGATGGGATCAAACACCGTAGGTTAATGAGTATTTTCAGTAATGTCTGTCCTTATTCTACCCTGGGGAATCCTCTTGTAGCTGGTTTAAACATGAAGTTTTGAGGACACCTGAAAAGCAAATAGCTTTATAGGAGAAGGAGATTCCTGGCTTCAGGTTTTCAGAGATCCACTGAGTTGCAGCTTTTCCACATAGAATTCTTTATTTTCAGCTCTTCCATTGGCACAACATCCTTTCTCTGTAGTTTTGCCAGTAAGTCACCAGTTTAAAGATAGCTTTGACTGTTCCTAACATATAATTCTTTCAATCTGATGGGGATATAAAATCATTTTCCAGCCTTACTTCATTTCCCAGGATACTAGGTGCACTTCTCAAAGAATATGCTCGGTAAAAATAATCAGAATTGACACCGTGGTATATTGGCAGTATTCTTGAAAGAGTCTAAACACTATCTGACCTGAGTCACATTTTCACCCTGAGAAGAACTACTCTGGAAAATAATATCATGTACTATGGGATACTTCTAGAGGTCTCCTTCATTCTCCTCTCCAATTTATTCTTTACAACAGAGAGATATTCTTTCCGGAAGAACTAGCACTGACTTTTCAGATGTGAGTATAGCCATTATAAGGGCAAGAAACTAATTTAGATTTAAAAAATACTTTCAGTTATGTACACAGCTAAATTTAATTTAGGCATCTAAGTATTAGCAGTCACAATTCAAACTAATCATTGTGGTCTCCTAAACACATTTGTTGAATCATCCTTGGGAATTACCTATTTCTCTCCACTGACTAAAATACATTTTTACACACACAAGTTAGGTGAGATAAATCCTATGTAGTTTGTTTAGGCTGGTAAGTACTGATAGTCATAGGTCAGTTCCCCTGTGTCCCAAAACACTGGGACATAAGAGAACTCCAATGTTGATACCATTTAGATATATACGTGTGCACTGATAAGATGTGACTGTGCAGGGTGTTAATGTGTTCTGCCTCTCAGGTGGCTTACTAGCCTGTAGGCATATTCCTGCACTTATAACACATTTACTTTGGAACCAGAACTGGCATGCACTATCCTCGATTGGATTGCAGAAGGAGTTAGTTGTATCAAAAAAGCTGTATAATTTGATCACATCTGGCTAGGGGACTAATTGTAAAAGCACCTTCATTTGAGTGTACAAACTCATCAGCCTTTATTTGACTGCATATGAGGACATGTGGGAGCCCATTTAATGTAGTATTCAAGTTATACGTTATAAATTTCCTTTACTGTTTGGATCCAGATCTTTCTGTCAAAGATTTCAGTGGAAGCTTTGTATATTGATGAAAGAATATTCTTGCCCATGTCTGGAGAGAGCCTGTCAGGAGATTAGGGATTGGCTTCTTGTATATCCAGCTTGAAAATAACTTTTTCAGCCAAGCATTTCAAATTGATTTGGCTGTTTCACTATTCCCCCTTTTTTATATACTAACATTCACCAGTAATGAAAATAATCCTATTTATTGTTTTTCTTCTGGACATAAAATATAATGTGTTGGTATTATTTTGTTTTAAAAATCAACTCCAAATCCCCCAAAACAGAAAAGGAGGATCAGAATTATGAACATAATTACCTGTCCTCAATGTATCATCTAGCCTCCTAGCAGAACTTTCACTCATCTGTGTTCAAAGCACGGAGATTATGAGGCTAGTCAGTCTATGTATAGTATTACTTGTAGGAAAGCATCTGGAGTTCCTTTATTTACTCTGCAGAACTGAGCTCCTAACAAGAAAACATTCCAGTCAGTGACAGAGTTCTTTTACACCATAAATTATTTGAAGAACTCTTAGGTACACTAACATCTTTTCTCACTATCCTGAACTCTTCATTTACCTCTTTTCTCTGAAACAAGGCTTGTGACTGTGTCTCAATGCCCCTTTAGGTATCCTCATCTCAAATACCGATTTTAGTTCCTCAGTTCCAAAGTCTTTCCCATCTTCATTGCTCTCCCCTCTTAATACCTCCTGCTTTGCTTCTGTTCCCAAAGATGCTCCTCTGCTTCAGGTCCCCCCAAAAAACACTAGCCTCTTACTACAGTCTTTTAACCTTGACTCAGCTATTACTGAATACTCTTCATGTACAGGCTGATTTTTTCTTCCCTTACAACCAACCGGGAGAGGAGAAAGAAAATAAGAAACAGTGATGGCTTAGCAGAACAAACATTTGCCCTTTCCATAAGGGGCATCTCCCATCCTTTCTCCTTTACCTTCTCTGTATTGTAGTTTGGTTTCCTTTTTTTGTTTGCTCAACAGATAATTACAGCATCATTAGCTCTCTTGGCTACAACAGTATTATTTGCAGATTATATCCAGAGTAGAATTAAGGTACCATTCCTTTTATGTAGGCACTAGAACTCAGTTTGATTGTTATGCTCTCTGGACTGTTTTTCACTTCAGCAGGCTAACACTTCAATTTGTTTCCCAGACATAGCAACCCAGGGGTTTAGCATAGGCTAAGTACATAGTTTGAATGTATCCATATTGCTAGGGAGGGGACTAATGATGACCAAAAAAAAGGACATTATCTTCATGAATGGGTCTGTAGAAGGTTACAACTGGGGGAAAGAAAGGCACCTGTTGTGGCTACTATAGATGGGAGTACAATATGGAAATACATTGTTAGAAACAGAAAAACCAAGTGGAAGTGCTCTGCATGTCCAATATTTCTTTCACATTTTAACCACATGTGCTAATATGAAATGGTATTTCTTTGTACGTAAGCCAACTGAAATCAAAGGAAATTCTTCTACGGCACAGTATTGCTTATTTGTAATATTTAAGCAGATAAGGAAAGGCAAATATACAGTAAATTTCACTTGAATATACAGTAACATGAGAAGATTTTAGTTGATGAGATCTAACTCTTAAAAGAAGTTCGTAATTGCTTAGTGGTATAAATTCAACAATGATTTTTCTGCTGTTTATGTTTTTCCACTTTTCTTTCAGTTATTAATTTATTTTTCGATTCTGGACAGAATAATTATTTAAATTTTCTGTTAATATAGCAAAATTCCCTTTGAGTTTGCTCTACCCAGTGCCCTTGCAGAATAATCAATATAAAAAAACATGGAGGGAAATAGACAAATCCCAGTCTAGCAAAAAATATCCACCCCCAAAATCAAAGAAATGCTTCAGTCACCCATGTAATACAAGGTTATTAAAAGTATGGCTTAAACTGTGACATAACTAAAAATCACAATCTAGGCACAGAAAGGGTCTAGTTACATTTTTTAATGTGCTTATTGTTACACCCCGAGGTTTGAGGTAAGGTCCCTAATTGTTACATTTCACAGTTTCATGGGGTTTAATACTGTTCTTTTATTGTTCTTTCTGTCTATAATTTACATTGTTAAAAAAAATACATCTTTTTGAGTTTTGGGAAGGAACGAGTACAATTAAGTGATTTTTCATGATAGTTACTACTAATTGCTTCAATTTGAGCTTCTTCATTATAAAGAGAGGTGAAGATCTAAAATCTGATATACAAGAGTAACACCATGTGACAGTTCTACTGCTTATCAAATTAATCAATGGTAAAATATGTGCTACGCATAGATGTTCTATTTTCTTATAAGGTTTCTGTAAAAGACAAGACAAATTCTGATAAGTTTTCTGAAACGGAATA
>WAAB01005852.1:0-22611 GCA_013389865.1 Piaya cayana | reverse complement strand
CTGCTGCACAGCTGATAAAAAAAAAACCTGGGAACTGGGTGGAGAAGGAGGAAGATAAAGAAAAAACCCTATCTATTTTTTCATGTCCAACATTAATTTCTGCACAATAAAATTATGTTGCTTAAGTAAGCCTATGTGAGGAGAATAGTTTTAGAATTTTAGAAGTCCCAAAGTATTACAAAAAAAGACACTAGGAGAGACCAACTAAGCAGTTTAAGTTTTTTGATGTAGTGCCACAAAATAATTGCCCCAACAGACCCTATAACAAAGATGCAACATGCATGTCATAAGGTAATAGTTAAATTCTTTTCAGAGAAATGTCCCCTCTATCGTCTCAGATCATACTGGGTATGTTTTTGTAGAGGGTTCATTTCTGATTGCCTGCAATTGATACTAATTCAGTTCTCAGCATTTTCAGACATTACCTGAGAATTGACCTTAAAATCAAGGTACCAAAGTACCAGGAATACACTTTAAATATTTTCTTTTCTTCTCTCAGTTCCGAAAAGTGGAGGGGAAAAAAGGAGTATTAATATTACTTCACAGCTATATTTATATGAAACCTGGCAGTGCCAGCGATTTTCTTCAGTTCTGAGTCCAGCTGGCAGAATTTGCATACATCCATACTATGAAATTATCTTAACCTGCATCCAGCATGCTTCTTCTGACACCTGAACTGTGCCTGGAAATTTATTTAGAAAGCAATAGGCCCAGGCCAAAATGTTTCATTCCACTAACATGTTTATAGCCTGTGACTGTTTACTATACTGATAACCCAGAAGCCCACTGCATAGAGCTGATATTTTAGGTACTCAAGAGATGTAGGGCTATAACAGTCACTAAAACTAGACCACAGGATCTCTGTTACTTGTTGTATGTATCTAACCCATCATAGGTTATTTCATTTAAAAATGAAAGCTTGTTAAAATGGTAACGTTTGTAATGACCTTAATGATGGAATAAATTATAATGATGGGGTAATTCATACTTTTAGGTCATATAGCTGTAGACCTAAGAACTGCTGAAACAGTCCTGGGCCACACTGTAATAGATGGATTCCTGTTGTTCTTCAGACGCAAAATATTATGTGTGTTTATATCAAGGAACAATGTTATGATGCAAAATCCCATTAAAAGTATTTTTAAGAGTTCTTCTCCCTAAACCTTAATGGAGACAAAGCCAAAATTGACCATTTAGGTGATTATTTTGGGAAAAGGAAATCTCCTCTTAATTTTAGAAGGACTAGATAGTCCCCACTTCTACACATTGTTGACAGTCACAAACTTCCCTGAAGGTTTAAATCTAACAAACTGTGAATACAGACAGAAGAGGCAAATTAGCATATAAACATGTCCACATGCTTACATTGAAATAAGGGTGCAGGAGATATATGTATTCTGTTAAGTTAATGGCAAAGCGAATCCAGGATATTTACTCAATTACTTGTTCTTCTCTAATGAAACAAAGAAATTTTGAACCCATCTGCTTTGGCTGCAAAGCTGTGGCATTTTGTGGTGTTCCAAGAAACATAAAGTAGGCAGAACATAGAAATGAATATGTTACAGCATTTTAATTACATTTAAATGTTTAAATATCATGGTTTAGAATCTTAATATGTTAAGCTGTACAAATGCAGTTAAACCAATTGAAGCCTTACCTCTGCTTTGCAGTTAAACCATGAAGGTTAAAATGTGTATTTCATGAATATAAAATTTCTAGGTTAAAAAACATTCTATAGTCTTAACAGCTTACAATCTAAACATATAATACTTAGTTTTCCTGTAATACAACATTATTCTGATGGTGTAGACATTTATTTTCACCCTTAACTTTTGCTTCTAAATATGCCTGGATGACATTATTTACAGGGATTAATTTTCTTCACAGGAGATGAGAAGGTGAAGCTTGCACAAACTGAATATAGAAGATGGTTCCTTTGTTGTTCTTAGATTCAGCACTTATTTAGAGGGTTTAGTTACATTATTAATTACATTAGTTAATGTTCTGGTTTGTCTTCATTTTATATACTACTACGATCTCGCTGCATTTATCATTAAGTATATACGTTACATTAGCTTAAACTAAAGAAAAAAAAAGATATTAATTATTTTTTCTACCTAGGCAAGTCATGCTAGGAGGCAGACTAGAGAATGAGATACCAGAAAAAACCTTATGCCTTGACTAAGACTGAAAAATGTTCATTAACAACCAGTTTTTCTCTGCTGTACTCTGGTGCAGTGTTTCATAATTTTGGTAGATGCCTTTAGGGAGGTCCTGCATTCCATAGATATATATATACACACACACATATATAGTGGCCTTGAGAGTCCTTCTATTGATCCCACTGAGCTTTAGTTTATGATACAGTTCAGCTAGTTATAGTTTGAATTGACTTGCTGGCTTGGTGGTATCAATTGGTGTGGTTTCTACACAGTGAGGTTAGGAAGAGATTGTATGACTACTACCTATTACTCTTCTGAAATAAGTGGAATATTATGTACTTACATCAGAGGATATGTATTTAGACTTTTTTTTCTTGTATGATCTTTATGTCTGCATTGTTTGTGGACTCAGTGCTTCCATGAAGCTGACTGTGGCAGAAGAGGGGAGGAGGAAGAGAAGAAATAAGGGAAAGCAGTCCCCTGGAATGACTCAGTTTGGAAAGAAAAGAGTGGCTATATTACATTAAGAATGACAAATAAGTTAAAGCCAGCATTTCCTCAATTTTTACTGCACCCATTTTATTTTACTGCCCATTTCTTAGGCTATTTTGGATGCCTGGATCCCCTTACTATGTGCTGTTACTCAGGTTTTTTACCCCTTCACGTACTCCAAAAGCATAATCACCTCCTTTATGGAATGGACTCTCAAAGCTGATGTAAAAGGAAAACAGGCATCTTCCAGTCCAGCGGGCATTTGCACTGAAGGACTTTTACCCAAAATGCAGCTCTATGCAAGGTAAAACATTAGGTCATTGGGATCAAAGAAATCTCCAATCACAAGAACAATCAGAGGCACAAAGAGACTTTGGTCTGAAGAGAACAGTGAAAGCTAGAAAGCATCAGATTTTTTCAGTGCTTTTTTTTTCCTTTTCTTCTAAGAATTATGTTTTAATATATGAGATAGGAAGCCCTCTTCCTTACAATGAAAAGTAAAAACATTTCCAGTAGAGCAAAAATCATTTTCTACTAGGGTAAACAAAGCAAACAAACAAACAGAAAATGGAGAGAGAGAGAAAAAAAGACTTATGTTCACTGTACTCAGTCTTTCTATTATGCTATTATGCATGTGAAGTGGTATTGATTAGGGATTTATGAGTGCAGCTATAGTTCACAAGACTGGGACATAGGTGCATATGCTTAAATCTTCAGGATACAAGTTGAACATTTGTATGGATTTCCCTTTTTTTTTTTTTCTTTCACGAGTGACTTAAGTGACTCAAGGGATTTTAAAACCGCTATGTACTTGAAATCCATTTTAAGAATAAACAGGTGTGGAGGCAAGAGAAAAAAAGGGCCAGTTTTCATCCTGTCTTGCCTGTTATTTGCAATGTCAATAACAGTTTAATATCAGAGGCAGAATGGAACTGTGTGGCCTTTAGACCAACAGTACTTAGGCCTCATCAGTGAACTGTTTATAAGAGCTATGATTCCAGAAATAGGTGAATAAATTTAACTTTAAACTTACTTATTATACAGAGATGGGGGGGTTCTCCTCCCTAGTTTACTTTCATTTTTATGTTTATTTGTATGTTACAACACATTTCTACTTCTTAGTCAATTATTCACCCTGCAATTAAGGTTTTAAAATATGTACTTTTAGTTAATTGTTTAAAGGTTAATGTGATTTTTCAATACTTCTTTTTTTCATATAGACAATGATTTACTTTGTTACTAATGTGCTAATTTAACAAATGCCATTCGAACTTCAAAATGGGGGGGGGTTGACATGTATGACCATAGCTTAGAGTCAATTGAGTATTTTCTTTAGTAGCTAAACAGTGTATTTTACTTGCATGTTTCATATAATTTTAATCAAATTAACAGTTTTGAAAATCTTACTCTGCCAAAGACAATTTAAGCTTCTGATTAGAATTAAGGACTGCATCTGTTAAACACTTTTAGAAGATTTTATAATACTGCCAGTAATAGTTGTCAGGCCTTATTCTTTAAAAGTATATGAATTACACAAAATATAGTCTGTATAAAAAGCATATGATTGGCAGTCTTTTTCACCTTCTTTTCTTTGGATGCCTGCAGAAGTAATCCACCCAGAAGGCTCTTACTTTCACCTGAGCTGGGTAAAGGCTAGAGTTGGGCAATTTTTAACCAGTGCATTATGGAAAGCTGTAGTATGAGCATTAGCAACAGCTCTCATGTAAAATTTCTTACTGAGGATGCAAAAGTATGAATTCTCAATAAAGAGAAACTGGTCTATTGTGGCCTCCTGCTTTCTACATAGGGTAGAATCAAAGAATCACAGAACTGTTTAGATTGCAGAAGACTGACAATGGAGGATGCATATTTGTGAAATACGTTCATGAAATCCTGCCATTTTCTTAATTTAGAAGGTGGCAAGGGCCAGTGTATTTTTAAAAACAGAAATGTCTGAACATTCAGGTTCATATACATGGCTATGTAATCATAGTGCCAAAAAAATGAATGTAAAACAACAAATAGTCTGACCATTTATTTAAATATAAGCGTATGTAAAGATGCTTTCATGAACCAAGGAAGTCGCCCTTTATTCAGTTTAAGCAGGAGGAACAACACAAGGTAAACAGTTACGGAACAGAAGAAGAATACAGTGAGGCATTTGCAGTAAGGCTGTATGACCATTGTATAACTATTAGGAAGTGCAGAGTGTTAGCTAAAGCAGAGGAAATTAAATAATACTGTCTGATAGTTTAAATTTGGTTACGATCATATATGTGACCAGTGGTTTACCATTGCTCATATTAGATTCCGAAAGGAAGACAATAAAAGTATTAATGGAATAGAATAAAACATGAAAAGAAATGTCTTCTTTTACAAATACTTTTCATTTATGCATTTCTGTTATACATATATGCCATGCTTATCTTGTGCAACCTGACTGAGCAACACTTTCTGATTAATCTTCACGTTCAAAGATATGATTCAGGATGTAAGTGCAAGGACACATCAATTTCGTAGCAGTAAAGCAACAACTTGGAAACTGCGTATTTATTTACAGTTTCCCTCATTTAATTTTGTACTAAATATTAAATCTAGTCTGGTGCTGAGATATCTGAGATCAGTACTGTTTATTCAGTTCTAAGTGAACACACATCAGTGGTTTTATAATGCAGTTGTTAAAAATGTTATTGACAACCTCTATTATTTTAATACAAAATACTATTGCACTTCTGTAGGCACCCCACTGGGTTCCTGAAATATCAAAGTGCAGTATTAAAAGTCCTTGACTCTTGATTTTTAAAAAGAATTAAATGGAACAACTTGAGTTTATTAAGAGACATTAATGTATGGAATTGAAAGGGACCCTATGAAGTTACCGAAGCAATCACTGTGCTCTGACATAGGTGTGCCAGAAAATCTGCCGCTTAGGTGTCTGTCTACCCTCTTCCTGTGGACCTCAGTGAAAAGAGCTCACATCTTCCCTAGTCTGTATTTTTCAGTTCCTGCAGATTTTTGCATGATATTTTTTTCCTTTATAACTAAGCTACTCATTGTTTTCTTGCTACAAAGTTTAAGACTGCTACATACCTTACTTACAGGGGTTGTGGAAACCGATCATAGTTACATGATTTTATCATCAGAAGGAAGCGGTAGGAAGAGTTCAGTAAATGTTTTTATGAAGATGTAGCCCTAGTTGACTTTAATTCCCTGACTTTATGCCTGAACTAAGCTATCAAATGAAATAAGCTGGGGTACCTGCATCAGTCTCCAGTCCTTTTACTGTTTCCACAGCTAGTAACCCATGTAAAGATTAGATGGTTTTGCAAGAATATCAGCAAGTAAAGACTTTGATTTAAAATACAAAAATAAAATATCTTTTTGCAAGTTAAATATTTTTATAGTCAAAGTCATTGTTGGAACGCTGTAGTTGCCAAAAGTGTAATTGAATTTTAAAACGTGATTGAGCCAAGTACTGGTGCTGAAGTTCTCAAGGGATATTAATTTAATAAGAGAGCAAAAAATGCTATTTTCTACTTAAACTGGAATTTATCAGAAATTGGCTACCTGCGGTATATTTGCTCTCTTTTGATACTGGCCACTGCCAAAAATATGCTCCAGGCTATATAAATTTGTCTGATTGGGGGTATCTGCTCTTATTTCCTTATGCACATTCTTTTCTATAAAATTAATATATTTAAATAAGCTTTCTGTACTGTTCTACATGACATTTCTTTCCAATAGCTAGGACTTCTGTTCTAAAAATAACTAAACTAATGAGATATTTTCCTGTTTAAAGAGTTAGAGTACTTTATATAAATGCAAATTACATATATATAAACACACATTCGTATGTGTGGAGAAGGATGTATATTGCTATCAATATTGATAGATATATAAAACACTTCAAACAAATGTTGTAATCAAATGAGCTATAGTAGTTACCAAATATTCTCACTGAGTCATACAAATAAATAATACTATCCATCCCAACTCGTTTATCAACACCATATTCAATGATCCTGTTTTGATTTTACAGTGAATATCTTTGGATCAAACATCAGTTTTAATTAGCCTGCATTTTATCTATCAGACAAAAAACAGTACAAAATCTTTCTAAAGCATTGTAGGTACAAAGTACATGTGCTTTTTTGTGTATGTGTGAACATAGAAAGGGTATAAATATATATCTGAGGAGATCTTCCAGTCCTTTCCTGAATGCCAAGGAAAAGCTTCGATATTGTGATGCACACTAAATCTCACACTGGAATTCCTCCTCATGATGTTTCATCTTGCAATGTGTGGATATTCTCACTAAAAAAACAAGACAAATTTGACATAACAGTTTGACTCAAAGGCAGTTTAGTGAGAACTTCTGTACAAAGATGTACCAGCTATAAATCATTTCAAAGGCAATTTGTAAAAATGACAAGAGAATACACATGTAGATCATCCAGCTGTTTATTAGTCTCTTCTGAAGAATAAGATGTTAAAGTACATTCATTAATCCAATATTCTTAATTCAATTATTCTAAAAATATTTTCAATAGCATGCAATAAGGTCAAGATAGCCACAGAAAATCATGGTTCATGTTTTTCTGCTGATTAAAGAATTTTAAGATATATAGAATTAAATTGAGTTTTCATTTTTGTTTGTCTAGCTTTCTGACATTTCCCCAGAACTATATTTTCTTGCACATTTTGAAGGTCTGTAATCTAGATTAATTTTGGCTCATATACCATACCAGCACATGGTCTTTCAGGACTTTTATTTCCCTGAATAACAATTTTCAAAGCTTGTACAGAGTCTTGGATTAACTACCTTCATGCTACCTAAACACGAACACTTTCATTGTCTCCATACGTGCTTTCTTATCTGTTTTAGCTCATCACAGAAATGACTTTGAGTTTATGAGGAGCAAACCTGATTGTACAAGCCTTTACAGGTGTAAGTTTACTTCATAATTAGGATTGACTGAAATTACTTACACAGCCTGGAAGAAACAGAAATTGCCAGCTAAACACATGCTCATGGGAAAAAAAAGAGCCACTTAAACCATACACTTCTCAGTAGCAATCTTCAAAATGTTATTTTTTAAAAAAAGAACAAAAACCAAAACCCAAACATTTTTTCTTTCCCCAGATTGACTGGTTTCATTATTTTAAATCATACCTTAGGAAAAAAAAACCCTTCATCTCTATCCTTCAATCTAAATGATAGTATTGGAAGGGAATTATCTTAGAGGCTTTCTTTGAAGAACTGCAATAGATGTGGGGATCAGCTTTCTCCAAGAGCCAGGGAGAATAAGAATTTGAAGAGCATCACCATGAATTCCTCCTTTACTGGCAATGACAAGACAAGTTTAGTCCAGCTTAAGCTGTGCCTGTGTTTGATGTGAACTATAAGGAATACGCATCATGTTTTACCTTCCAGCCCGGGTAGAGGAGATGCTTCTTCCTAGGTGGAGACAGTGAAGGCATATTTCACAGGCTTCTCATTAGGTTTAATTTAAAATATTGCCCTAACCATAAACGACCATGTCTATATCCAGACCATTCTTGTCAATGATCCTGTTTGGTCATTTCTGTAGAAGAGGTACAAGTATTATCAAAGAGAAAACATGTAATTTAGGATACTGTCACTTTATAAATTGTTTTCAATAATTTGTAATAAGCATGTATTAAGTTGTTTTAAATGTATTCTGTTTCCACATTCTTTTTTTGTACTAGCTGTTTTAAACTTTCACATATATGAAGAAGACATCACATCTACAAAAACTCTATAATTAGCGCTTCTATATGCAAAATAATTTATTTCCAGATGAAAAATCTAAATCAACATAACCTTCACAGTCACAGCTGACTATGACTGTTTCTTCTGTTGTTACAGGATTTAGTCATAAGCTAAATTTGTAACCCTGTTAATCTTAAAGACTCGACAACATTTTCTCTAGTAAATGCTCCATTATTTAAGATAAATAGTATAGAAATGTGCCAATTCCATTAACCTAGACCAAAAGTTTCATGTAATTACATGAATAAGGGCAGCCCAAAGCAGAAGAGAACTGATATTAGGTCTATTTGGGCATATATGCATGGACAGTATTTCACAAAACATAGTTTTCATTATTAAAAAAAAAGAATAAAATAATGGATGTTAGAAAAACAATTTGCTTTCCATCTGATTTCTCAAAAAGAATAGTGTAGCTGTATATTCTATTTGTAGAAAGAAGTGGATTTTTTCCTTTTATGTCCTTCTTAAAAGCCTTAGGTGCTGGAGATGATGTAGGTTTTTCTATAGAAGAAAGTGCCATTTCTGAGATGTAAACATGCCCAAACTCATCCCATTAAATACTACTGAACTGTAGGTGCTATTGTAACCAGAGCAAAGTGTGAGGTGAACATACACCCTATACAATTTTCCTGTTGATTAAAACCTCGATATTAGGAACTTGTAGAAAATGTTTCTTTCTAACTACAGATCACTAAAAGTAATTAATGCCCAAGAAAGAAATTCAGTCCAGCTTATGTAATTTGTGATTCTTGATCTACAAAACCATATTTTGTGACATACAGTCACAGCTTTGGCTAAGAAATAATTTTAGGTTTTGGTGTAAATTTTTAAAACATGAAGATATACTTTACTTCAAAACTGAAAACAAATATATGTAAGTGCTGCTAGGACTATAGCTATAAAGAACATTAGAAATATTTCTATGAGAAGAAAATATAATTTCATAGGTATTACTGAAACATTATATTTTGTGACACATTATATTTTGTATGGATACGAGAAGGAAGCTTGAAAAGAACTAGCCTGCCATCTATATCAAATGTATATTACATATATAACCAGATACATATGTATAAGAAATGCAGCACTGGATGCTGAAGCTTGTTGGACAAAGTTAAGAGAAATTAAAAGCTCCAAGATATCAAGTTATAGAAAAAAGGGGGAGAAAGCCCCCAAGCCCACATAAATTCCCTAATACTCCCAAATTACTGGTAATATATAAAATACTTGAAATATTTCAAAGTCACAAAATCAGACACTGTTCCTGGGAGAGTTTAATATTATGATAAAGAATCATTTTTTTTTTTAAAAAGAAGCAGATATGTATCAAGATGTGGGTAGTAACATTTCTAATTTTCTGCTTTAAGTTATGGAAAAACATGAGAGGAGACAGATACGGATTCATTTATGAGTAAAAGAAAGAGCTATAGAGTACAGATTCTTGGGTATATTGTGATTATACTGAATTACTAGAGATAAGTATACTGAATGAGAAGTTAGGCAGCAAGAAGTAGGCCATGGATGTGTGGTAATACAAAAAGAAAAGCAAAATCTCAGAGCTAATTTATTTTTTAAATTTTCCTTCTCCACCAGTAAAAAAGACCAGTAAAAATCTGTTACATAGTTGGAGGAGGAAGTTTTAGGCAGTGAGCAGTTTACTTTTGAAGATAACCTTTTCTCTTGCCCTCTGCAAGAGCAGATAACAATGGGACAGGATTAATCTGGGAAAGACAGGAAGGCTGGATGATCAGATGCTTCTTGATTATTCTTCTCTCTACCGAACCTTTAAGAAGATAAATGACTAGAAATGAAAAAGCTTTTGTAGCTGTACTGAGACTGTGTAGGTTGAGAGGCTGTGAGTTGAAATCCATAAAGCATTATGAGGTAAACATTAGACAATAACTGTAGGGGATGTGGTGTTTATAATACTTTAATTGAATTGCATATCCAGTTCCACTATGCTAGACTTTACAAATGGCCCAGGTCCCATGAGATCCTAAGAAATAAATAGGTAAATTCAGAGTAGACAATACTACAATGAAGGCAGAAATGTAAAGTGATCCACTAAGAATACACAACAGAGGAGGAATGCGTGAGTGGGAACTAATTAATGAACAGAAAGTTGTCAGTCTATCATATACAGTATAGAAGTACAGTATAACAGAAGAGTTTAGGGAAAGGAAGAGATCCATCAAGTCAGCAATCAAAGCATGTGGTTACAGAAATAGGAAGCAAATGAGAGTATTAGGAAAACCAGAGTTTCATACTGACTTAATACTTTCTTGACATTAAACTGCTAATATCAGTGAATAAACAGAGTTGAAAATACATTTCAATGGATTATCAAGACTGATGGAAAAAATAACATAGCTTGTATTAGTCTATGGTTAAATGAATGTGGTAAAAACAAATAATGTAAGAGGAGCACCAGTTCCAAATCACTGGCATTCGTCTTCGAAGTGAGAGGTAAGATAGTAAATAGAATATCAGAGCACTGGAGTAGTCTACCAAGAAGTGTTGTGGAATCTCCTTCACTGGCAATACTAAAAAACCACCTGGATGCATTCCTGTGCAACCTGCTCCTGGTGAACTTGCTTTAACGGGGGCATTGGACTAGATGATCTCCAGAGGTCCCTTCTGACCCCAACCATCCTGTGATTGTGTGAAAAGTCGTAACACTTTCTAATGACTTTTAGGAGTAGGATTATATATAGTATTTTGTGCTTAAAAAGTAACCATGAATAAAAGAAACTTGTTTTTTCAGAATAAAGCTTTATTTTCACTAGTCATTTTCTAACTTGTGAAGGTTTCTTACCAAGTTCCACACAAATTGTCATACTGAAACACATGCACTATCATAAAGAATAGCATGAATTACCTTTAATATTAATTTTTAACAATGACCAATTACATGCCTTATTCCTGTTGTAATCATACTCTCCTGCTACCTTGGAAACTGGCAACTAAACTAGGAATTAGTCAAGAAAAAGGCTATAATATGGGCACAAAAAGAAACTACATATTTTGAGAGTCATTAACAAACTAAATTTGACTTGTCAGCTGTTTTACAGGCTCATAATCTAATTCTGGTGTTGACTGCATCCAAAGTTTCTATTAAAATACTAAATATACTTCCCAAGCAAGATTTGGTTTCTTAGTTGGCATATGACTTTTAGTAACTGAAATCTACAAAGTCCTTTAAATCTTTCTATTCCTTTGTGCTGGAAAATATATAGATAAATTGAAATTATAGTGTCTAGGCATCTGAAAGATAGTTTGCTTACAGAGAAGACTATGATTATAGAAATAATTTTAGGACTCAGAACTATCCTACACTCTTCTGAGGCATCAAAAGTTACTGAGCACTGATGCAAGTAAGTGCTGGCAAATTTCATACCTGGCAGGATGTCAAAGCACTATGAAAGTTAACCTTAAAACTACAATTGTATTATTTTGAACAGTGATGTCAGCAGATCACACGATTTAAACAACCTTGCAATTGCTTAAGAGTTGACTCATGGAGGAAAGTTGCTTGTGATTTCTTCCTGTCACTACCCTCTTTTTTTAAAGACTATTTTCTCAGTATCTCTGGGGATTTTTTGTGTCCCTCAGTTCTTTTCAAGTGCAGTATTGCCTTTGGTACCTGCCAAATTCTAAACAACTCCAGCCTCACAGTAATACTGTAAACAGAAGGACGGATTTTGTAGGTATTATCATGCCTTTCTTGTTATTAGCATTAATTTTGGACAGGCATGTAATAATGCCAGAAATCAAGTTTTGGCCTCCTAAGCATATTGAAGAAACTAGAAAAAAGAAAAAAAAAAGTGTAGATATGTAGAACATTTTTTGTGAGTGTTTTTTATGCTTTTTGGGGCAAAGACAATAATTTTCAGGAGAAAAAATAAATCTCAGTGCACAAGACTGAATTTTGATGAATCTTATTTAAAAACCAAGTGGGTGGATGCCAGGGAGAATGATTGCCTAATTTTGTACCTCTGTCCTATAAGAGAACTGTTTGTACAGGAGCTACAGAAAAGGATCATGGACACTTGTGGCTAGCAGATAAGACCTCCTACTGTGTTGCTCCAACAAAATGTTACTGTCTTTCTTCAGTGAATTTAAGTGAAAATGAACAGATGAACAACTGCAGGTGCTAGTAAACTCTAGTATGCTCTTGTTACTGAACTTTAAATCTTCTTGGATACACTCAATACAGAAAGAACATTTTATAAACTTCAGAAAATTATTCCATAGAGGAGGATTAGAGGCTGTGATGTGTGAGAAGAGATTGAAACAAGTTAATACGCTATGCTGCTGCTTGTAGTGAAGACTATGTACAAACACCTCAGAGGTAAAGCATGAGGGTTGCAGGGGTTGTTAAAATTTTATTTACTATAATGTCTCTTCTACTGTCAACAAAGACTATTAATTCTAAGGAATATAAGTTGAGCACAATAACACCTACTACATAGAGACATTTCAGAAAAAAACCAAAACAACCTAGAAATTGAAGACACTGTACAGGAATATTTAGATTATACTTTAGGAAATAGCTTTAAAGAGTAATGCTGTTAGTGCTTCATCTTCCACCATTAATATATTTGGAGATTTATAAAGTGACTTGAATGAAAAATTAAGATAGAGCCCTTCAGGCAATAGTATGAGCAAACCAAGGAAGTAGTTAATATGTGAAATTCACTTTCATCAAAGATATTTTTAAAGAGCTGTGTGTGAGGGAATATCAGAGAGGATTATAATGGGAAATCCTAGTGGAGGCTTTTTTTCTGCTGAGGTCTGTGCTAGCTGACCTCAAAGGCTTCCACACTGACTTTCATCTAATATTTTAGAAGTGTCAAATGAGGTTATTCTGGAGACTGAGCAGATAAGTTACTCATTATTATACGTACTATGGGATGCTAATGCTGTCTCCTATCAGATATGTCACAAGTGAATGAAGATTCTTTTCACAACTTAATTGTAATTAGTGCAGACCAAAAAATAAAGTTATTGATATATTGAGTTCTACATAGTTGCAAAATGGCTCATTACTATAAATTTTACTGTGTGACAGACCATTTTCTTAGAACCATAGAATCACAGAATTGCTAGATTGGAAAAGACCTTTGAGATCATCAAGCCCAATTGTACCTGTCCACCACTAAATCATGACCCTAAGCAATTAATCTACCCATCTTTTAAATACCTCCATGGATGGTGCCTCAACCATCTCCTTGGGCAAGTTGTTCCAGTGCCTGATAACACTTTCAGTGAAGAAATTTTTCCTGATGTGTAATCTAAATCCCCCCGGCACAACTTAAATATTTTCAGGAAATGCATAGAATAGCAAAGTCCTGAAGTGAAAAATATATACTTTTATACATGACATTCTATTTACTGTGAAGTAGGATGCTGTACCCAGTCCTGTAAATATGCTGACCAATTTATGCTAACGATCAACCACTTCCACTGTCTATACACTGAACACCTGACATAGAAATGCAAGATTCAGAATAATTACTTTGTCTACGGAGTTAATCAAATGTTGCAAGAGGATAAATTTATGGTCTAGAAACAGATGAGTTGGAGTTCAGCCCAACAAAAGACAGATTAAAAATGGAAAGTGAGGCCCATTGAAAAGTTTACATGGCACTAACTCATTTTTTAAAAACTTGTATAACAATCATGGCTTTCTTTAGGAATGTTGTCATGCTTCTTGCTGGTTCTAGAGGTGATTTTCATCTCCTCTAATTTTAATCATCTACAAGTTGGACATCTATTTTCAAGTTATATACTCTTGGCTTCCTTACTAGCAATGGGCAGATCGGAACACCTGTGGAAGTCAATTCAGTTTTTCTACAACCATCTTAAGGGTACCTGAATTTGTAGATGAAAGTATGTATTTCTCTACATAGGCTAAACCCATGCAATCTCATGCAATTTGTGTTGGCCTTGCACAAAATACCTTGAAATGCCTGATCTAAATCTACCCTCTTTCCATTTAAAACCATTTCCCTTTGTTTTATTACTATATACCCTTGTGAAAAGTGGCTCTCCATCTTTCTTGGAGGCCTCTCCTTAGGTAATGGAAGGCTGCTTTTAAGTTTCCCCAGATCTGTCTCTGCTCCAGGCTTAACAAAATCAAACTTTCTTAGCCTGTCTTCGTATGGGAGGTGTTCCAGCCCTCTGATGTTCTGTGATCATGGTTCTTAGATAGTATCAAAGGAAATTTAATTCAAACTTTATAATCAGATTTAAAAATTCCTTTGCTCCTGTTGGAGAGGAAAGGGTGAGACTTTCAGGATAGTTTGATACTAAATCGATCTGACAGGAAATTTCTGATTTCAGTTTGTAAGAAGTGTTCTGGGAAAAAAAACCCACAAAAACCAAAACAAGAAATAAGCAGCAAAGTCCACAAGATACATGGGAACAAACCCTGAAATTGCTATTTTGCAAGTGTTTTGTGACAATTTTTTATTTTTAATGTAGATTTTCTTCAGAATATTTTTATTAATAAGCTTAAGACTCATTATCCATCATAAATAAATATAAAAGTTCTCAGTCACAAGAAGCAAGATGAGTATAGTAATATAAATAAAGATTATGACTGTGATGTGAGAATCACAGAATCATTTGGTTGGAAAAGATCTTTGAGATCATCAGTCCAACCATACCTGTCCACTACTAAACCATATCCTTGAAGACCTCATCTGCCCTTCTTTAAAATACTTTCAGGGATGGTGACTCAACCACCTCCCTGAGGAGTCTGTTCCAGTGTCCAATAATCCGTCTGGTGAAAAATTTTTTCTTGATGTCTTATCTGAATGTCCCCCATTGCAACTTGAAGGAAAACATGAATTTAAATGCTGTCAGCCAGTATTCTTAGTTTAAGTTTTGCCTTTGGCTATAAACTTCTTTTTGTATGATGATATCTGCTACTGACTTTGACTGGTAAATAGGCTTTGTTTCCTCTTTGAGAGACAGAAAGGAAAGGATTCTTCTAATATTAACTGCTTTTCAATTATTCCATGTCTAAAAACACAATATATTCTTGCCCACCCTTAAATGAATCTCTGTATTCCTTACCTAGAGGCTCTAATCACTCTTACGGTCCATAAGAACTAAACCTGGGGCCTCTGCCTGAGAAACCCCAAACTCCATGACTCGTGACACTTGGCATGACAACAAAAAATATTCCAGTTTAAATCAGTTTTTGCCAACACTGGTGCTCAAGCTCTCAAAGAGAACCTAAAATCTTCTGGAAGAGAGTAATTAATGTATTTCAGGATACTACTGCTCTTTGCATTTAACCAGCAATTTGCAAAGTACCCTTATTCCATGGAAGCTGCTGTCAACCCAAACCATTGGTGGCATACATTTATGTCTTTTCTAAGCTGATTCTGACCAATACCCATGGAAACACTCCATGCATTCACATTTTGATTTCATAGGTTTCAACTTAGTGTAAATTACCATTATCAGACATCCCCCCCTTATTCCAAGTTACAAATGTGAAGATAGAAAGCATCTAGCCTTTTCCTGAACACCTTTGACATGACAATTGTGGGGACTACACTCTTTAGGAGAGAAGGTACCACCATGATACTATCAGATACTTTGGCTTTTATTCTAAGCGTTTGCGATCAGCAGGGTTTTTTTTTCCCAATTCTCTCATGCACAGTTTTAAAATACTCTCAATTTCTTCTCTTCTCTTTGCCCACATACTTCCTCAAACCAATGTTAATTGACAGAAAGACATTGAATGACTAATGCCATTGAGGGCACAGTTGGATATCAGCAGAACCTGTGAACCCCATGGCTATGTCTGTATCAATCTGAAAAAGAGTACTCAAGATGCGCTGTCAGCTCTCAGCTCTGCTTGTTTCCTGTCTAAAGATATTTGCTAGATATCTCTGATATGATAAAGTATTATTTACTAACCACAGGGGTGACAACTTGCCTGGCCTTGGTCTGTCTCCACCCCTCCCGGGAGGTACCTAATTCTCAGGGCTGTGGTTGCCTCCAGCTGCCTCCCGGCTGTTCTGCAACTGTCTGGGGAAGTAGGATAGGTCTTGGCTGCCAAAATTTGCCCTGACATCTCTGGGGAGCCCCTGCTGCTCCTAGCTCCAGGGAGCTACTGGCTTCTGCTGCACCCTGACATGTTTTAGTCTGTTTCATAAAATAAAAATTCAGCCAAGATCCTGTCTTGACCAACTGTCTGTCTCTGAGGTCAAAGATTAAAGATGCCTTGAAGATATGCAGAAAGAAATGGGCAGCCTACTGAAGTCAGCCTGCATACATACATACTATACTAAGGCTGCATCAAAGATTTAGATGTAGACCGGAATGCCAATGAGAGCCATGCAGGCTGCTCTAACTGCAATTACATTCTTCAAACAGTTCTCTTTACTCACTATTTTCATATTGGAAATGCATGAAGGGCTTCAGTGTAAATCTGTTTGCATTTCAAATACTTACTCCATTATCTACACAAAAGCAGTGTGTTGGTTTTGGTTGTTTTTTTTTTAAATGATTTTTGTTAGTTCCAAAATTCTATGGGCTCTGAAGACTTAATCATTGAGAAATAAATATAGTATTGCTTAAAGTAGTGGTCTTCATAGTTAAATATATATAAAAAAGAACCTAAAACCCCAAAAGACAACTAACTGTTAAGTTCTTCAAATCCTTTTTTCCTCTCTGATAACATGTAGCTTTGTGCAGATTTGGTCAGCATTGTTAAAAGGATCATATATTTCATGCTTTTCATTAATTCAGAAATATTACCACTTTGAGGAAATACCTTTGGAATGTTATACAAAGCTTCAACTTTTTATCATGAGCAGCATCAGCTTTCTAGAGAGAATCTTCAATAAGTTCAGTATTAGCGCCAAATTCTAAACCCCTTTATGCAAGATTTCAAAAGATCAGAGAGATTAAACTCCAAAAATATTTGCTCTGTAGAGGGAGATGCAATATTGACTTCCAACATGCTGGAAAAGAAGTCACAAATTCAAATAATAATTTGATAAGTATTAGTGATAAAAAAGGTGTGCACATTTTTTCATCAACAAATTGTTCTTTTGTCTTACAATGAGTGCAGGATCAAAATGTGAAGTCACACTACAGAGGTAGTTTGAGTGTTAACATAACTTGTTATTATGGAATGATAGATTTTTTTGTCCAGTTGACATCACAGGAACTTTAATGTCTAGTCACAAAATGTAATTCAGTGTATAACGGTTTTATTTTTTTATTTCATCCTAAATAGCTTTTCTTATGCACTAGTAGCAAAAAGTAAAATAATTTACATATTTTCTGATATTTTCCCAATCCCCTATTATAAGTCATGGAAACAATTATATATATTTTTTTTTTTCCTAGTCAGATTGAAGAGGATCTTCCAACCTGAGGCAGAAAGGAAATGGTGCTTTTCTCATCCTGAAAAAAAAATGGCCCTGATTTTTATTGCAAATGAGAAAAAAACATCACTGGTAAAATCTGAACTTTAGCTTAGGGATGAACTTCCTTGACAATTTCAGTGAACTTCATGTAAAACCCAGTTGTGCTGGGCAGCATTTCACTTAGGACATCAGATAAACTTATTCTGTGCCTCAGGTCTCAACTTCTTATCACAGACATGTTCCTTACTGTGCTTCATTCTAAATATTTTCTACATTTTCCTATATCTAGGCCAAACGCAACTTATGACTAAGCTCACTGACTTGAAGAGACTGACTTGGCAATTCTCACCTGTGCAAACCTCTCACTGAATGAAAGACTTACCTTGAAGTGATTTAGATGTGCTTTTGCTGCTGCTACATGCTCTCTCAGAGTCCTGCTCAAGTAGCAATTCAAATCATGTTTGTTCTTAGGCACAATAGAAACTTCATAACCAGCTACACTACATTTTTGTTGTGTATTTCAGACTCTTCAAGTATTCTGTGATACAATCCTCTTGATTACAGCCTATATGCATTCCCAGCTGACACAAAGGATCATCTATTTCAAATTTCTTGCAAGCAGCAAAAAATGTACTATGCTTCAATCTAATATGCTTTCTTTCATGGTTACTGTAAACTACGAGATGACCTTTTGGTTAGTGTTTGTCATTTGAATTCCAAATTGGAAAAGGGGATCCTAACAGAATCAGGCAGATTTTGCATTTGTCATCCAATGTTTTTGAAATCCAGCTGAATTCCCCAGATTATTTGTACTAATAAATAGAGAAGTCAAATGTTTTTCAACTTCTACTGTGCTGTGACTGAAGGCCTGTAGCAAGAATCATGTGAAAAAAAATTGTCTGGAAGCAACTAGCAGCCAAACAAAAACTTTATTCCATATCTGCATGGGACTTTTTAAAATTGTGACCATCCTTAGCAGCTTTAGAGAAGCAGGGTGCCTCCATTGCCCGCATAATTTTTGTGATGTTTTTCTTTAAGCTAAATAAGGTGATCTTGAATCACTATGGTTCAATAAAGCAGAATGCAACTACTCTAATTAACCCTTCTACTGTGTTTGTTTCAGTGTCCTTCTTTCCAATATCCCAGGCTACTTTGGTGCCCAAAATGTCATTTTACATCCTAGTCTTTTTCTAGTCACCTCTGAGAAGAAAATAGCAGACGTCTACACTTGGGTAATGGTTTTGTTACATATTTCTACACTATTCCTACAGCTGAATGCAGAAGCTTTGTGTTTAGATTCTGGAATCCTGACTGTACTACTTATTTTTAAAACTATTTTTCAAGACACAGGAAGAAAAAAACCTCTTTTGCAGTTCCTGGCAATTAACATTTCTTTGAAGCTGTGACATCGTGAATATTTTTCTGTAAGATTGACAGTAGATTAAATCACAGATTAGACAGCTGCTTTCTTTGAAGTTTGTGAAGTAGGTGAGTTGTTTGGGAACATCTAACAGGTAAAAGATAGATAGGTCAATTTTTATATCATGCATCACCTAAACGGCTCCTGTGATGACCAGCTATTTATTGAGAAAATGCTTGGCAGAACATACCAGATTGCAATGAATCACAAAAGTCTGCTCACAAAATAACAATATATGTACTGCTATCATCTTCTTACAGGTTTGCCTGAAGTTAAAGATTATAGTGGCGTATTCATACAACAGATACATCACAGAGTTCACAATCACTGTGGCATCATCCTCCTGTATTCTTAGTATTCAGTCTGGAACCTTGGCTGTGCACTTAGCAAAACATACAGATAAAAAGACAAGCAATATGGGACAAAGAAATCTTTCCTCTACAGAGGATTTCTGGTTTCTGCAAAACATACCAGTTCTCAAAAGAATTGTGGGTTTGGCTGTGGAAGAGCTTTACTCTTGCAAAGAAACTATGTATTTAGTTTGTTTCAGCAAATCTTGAACTTCTCTGTCACAGATGTAGCAGAAAGCATAACTAACTTCTGTAACGTCTGTAATTTTTTCTTTATATCTACAGTCTGATTATAGCACTTCTGAGTCTTAAAGTAATACATTTAATTGACTCTGTTATATTACTTTTGGTCCATGCTATGCTTTGTTTCCTAGGGTAGAGTAATAAAATAAAAAAATATTCATTTTTTAAGTACAAGACAAATACTGTATCAATTAATTTGACAAAAACAATAACTGACAGTTATATGGCATTTTTATTCTCAGAGGCTCCCAGAGCAGACTAGAACTCTAACCACTATTTAATCAACTTAGAAAGAAACTATGAAAGCCAATTGCATTCTTGTCTGAAGTTGAATAGTGTCTTAAAAGCACACACACACAAAATCAATAAACAACTGCCACTTTCAAATAGAGTTGCAAGGAAAACTGGTAGGTTGTCAGACTGCAGCTGTATGTAAAGGTACCTAAATAAGAAAATTTAAAAAAATAATCCTTGCATATTAAGTCTCAAAAATGAAATTATAATACTTTTCCTAAATTTACATCAGATGTAGGAAATCATTGGAACATCAGAGCTATGCAGCTTTTTATTCTTTATGAAAAAATGCAACTATAGGTGTGCAAGACATACAAATAACTGGAAAATACTGAAGGCAACGATTATTTCAGTTTTGAGTGATAGATTAGTGCTAATTCAGATGGAGGTATGCCACAGCCACACTGTACATTTTATTTATTAGAGGCAATTCAGGAATGGATCAACTTGAATCATGATATCTCATTGAGTCACATCACATTTGGAAACAACTTAAACAATGTATTTGGCTATTGCTTGATTTGTCTTGTTTTCAGGCTCTCTGTTCATTAGTGTGACAAAGTACTAAGAAGTAGTGAGCTGATTCTAATGATCAGTGAAATTTCTAATCGGATTTTACTGTATGAGTGAAAAAAATTCTAAGGAGGAAGATTATTATGAGGAATTCAAAAGGATCTTGTACATAAGCAGCCTTGCTTCTGTGCTGGAACAGACAAATCCTTATCCCATGCCAGGCATTGGAATCCTAACTAATGTGGTAACCACAGGTACACATTGTTGTTATTTCTTTACCACTGATAGTAGGTAAGAATTTGGTCATTGAGTATAATGCTGCAATCCATATCTTGATGTGGGCTGTATTTTTCTTTGACACTTTCATGTGTTGCTTAAAGCGTTAGGCACGATAATTTTTCAGCAACTTCCTTGTGATTACCTTTTATCTGAGAAAAAAACCATAAAATACTATGGTTTCTAAAAAAAAAAATAACCCTTTCAACAAGTTTTTGTAACACAGCCAATCAGCTAAAGACAGAAAAACAGAAAAACAAAAAGTCTAACATTCCTACTGAGTACATCTCATTAGGGGTTGAAATCATGCTAAGACATAAATTAAATAATCAAATCCATGTTAGAAGGTATGAATTATTAGCTGTTTTTTAAAGGGTGCTGAAGATGTTTGATGAGAGTATTAAGAGTGATTTCTGATGAGAGTTAGTGGTGGTAAATGACCTTAATAACTAGGAAATTATTTTAAAGCCATGGATATGCATCTTGTCTTCAAAAGAGGGCTTGATTAGTATCTATAAGAAAACATGGAACCACAAAGATAGTAATGAAAAGAAACAAAATCCTGAACAGCTGTTCCTAAATGAGCATCCTCAAACCTATGCACTGAATAAGTCAGTGGTCTCATTTTTTTTAAAAAAAAAGATTACACATAAGAGAAACTAAATAATTTTACTTATTTTCTAACTTCTGACTTTGACTTGTCATCTCCAGCAACTCGCATCCTAGATAAGTTTTAAAGTATACTGCTGTGATTAATCTTTTCAAATACTTTGGCATTATTTCTAGCATACATAGACCCACCTGCAACATTCTACTTCTAGACAGTCTCATGGGACCATCATGTTTGCTTTCTCACTGTGTGTTGAACTGATGAATACTAAGTTTAAGGAACATTTTTTGGATCATCATAGGATTTTTAAAATTAATCTATTCTATTATATTTACCACCATTTTCTATTTACTTTCCTCAGACAGTCATCTGATTGAGCTTAGTTACAAGGTTATTAAAAAAAGAAAATGAGTTTTAAAAGTTCACAGACTCCATTAAAAAGGCCTTACCCTGTTTCTCAGTCAGCATTTTGAGCCTTAGAACAGATACAATGTTCAACCAGTAAGGGACCTAAAATAAGACGATTAGAGCCAACTAAACTAAAGAATGTGACTTATAAATAAAAAATAAATATGATGAACAAAAATAAACTGAGCCAAATATATGTATAAAGACAGCAAAATGACTGAATAAAAACATGTTTGAGAGATTCAATGTGTTTACAGATACATGAGCAAATGAAGCACGACTGATTTTTAATTTCTCTTCTGAGATCTGTTTGTTCAAGTTTATAGTAAGCACAATATTTATCACAGAAAATCAAAACAAATTGGTATATCTTAAATAGTTTAAATTAATTTTATTTGCTTTGTTTACATGTCTCAATTTCAAATACTTTTAAAATGCCAATGAGTTTGTTCATTATCAATCTAATATTATTACAGCAGATTTAGGGAAACTTCTAACAAAAAAGATTTTCCAAGTTCTTAAATTCTTGTAAAAATCTGTTTCATTTTGCCTGTACATCACATTTTCATTGTATAAGAAACAACATTCAAACTGTAAACAATGTTTTATGTGGACTGAAAATCTCTGCTACTCTGTTCATAGAATCATAGA
>WAAB01005851.1:236786-281554 GCA_013389865.1 Piaya cayana | reverse complement strand
ATCAGTAGAAAGCAACAGAGAATTTCTTTCCCACAGTTCACTACTAACCTTCTTGTCATTTAATTGCAGCTTATTTTCTCACCCTTTGTGTATAAAGAGGAAGAGCTTACCGTGTCTGAAAACCACAGCAGGTTTGACTCTGGGTAGTAAGTGAACATGCCATAGATGGGGTTGAGAAGTTCTTTTAACAACAGGAGGAAAAATTCCTTCGTTACTCCTCCAGCATCAACAGCTTCCTCACCATCAAAGATGACCTGTAGAAAACAAAAGTGAGTAACAGAGCTGAGACTGTGTGAATCAGACATCTTTCTAATTGTGAGCCACGCAAAGCAATCCATCTAACATGCCCAACCCTGCACAACCCACGAGCATGTTTCAGTGCCGTGCTTGCAAAGAGAGAAAAGGAACAGGGGAGGGGAAATCAAAAATCTTTATCTCCTGTGCAAACCATAAACAAACATTTGTCCCCCAGCAACAGAAGACCAATATTACCAGCTGTTGCTGCATTTTATAACAACCTCTCAGAGATTGTGTTCTGTTAAAAACACGCCTGTTCCTGCAGAAGAGCAAAACCACAACTTCATAATATCATAGAAATGTTTCCTCTCCTGTCCCTTATAGATACACCAGAAAAAATAGAGTAAACCCCCTGCTTGCCTTCTTGTAAACTGTCCACTGCCAAAACACTCTGGGAGTTGGAGAGAAGAAAGACTCAACTCCTGCACTCAAATCAGATCAAGTGTCCCTGTGTGCTGTACCCACTGAGGAGAAGCCAGTGTACACTGGTGAAGTGGTAATGTGGCTTCAGAAATGTCCGCTGCATGAAAGGATACTAAAACTTACTTTAAGAGGCTTTTTCAAATCAATGTCTGAATGGATGCTCAACTCCCTTAAAGCATCACCGACTAAATTACTCCGGCGAACGTGAAGTACCAGGAAAGGGCTTCTGGCCAGCAAAGGCTCCAGAGTGAGAAGCATGAAGACATTCTGCAAATTTGCACCATTTATTGCAACCTGTAAATAAGAGAGGTGAAAAATAGCCACTGCTCAGCTCTGTTATTGGTATGGAGAGAAAATCCACGGCAGGGGGGTTGGAACTCTGTGATCTTTAAGGTCCCTTCCAACCCAAACCATTCTATGATTCTAAGAAAACAGTTAATTATATAAGCCTGGTGGCTTTTCTCTTTCTTGGTCTTTTAGTGTGGTTTCCCCACAGTCCAAGGACTACATGCTCACTCTACAAGTGTGTGGGTATGCATGTCTACCTGGTCCCCCCTCCCTTTTTCCCATACCAACACCTTTTGAGCTCACTGATCAATTCAAATTCCTGAACACTGACATTAGGCAGGCAGATGGGAAAGAGAGTTTATTCATGCTCTCATTGATTCAAAAAACTCAGTGTGAACACAAGCCTGGTAAGAGTCACAGTCCACAAGGAAGAGTAGAGTTACCAACATGCTAGGCAAGAAGTCAGTTGTTAACTGTGCCTTGTAAGGCACAAGAGAACCCACTGTATACACATCTGTATGTGTAGCTGTCATCTACATGGATTTTCTGGAATTGGGTAAGGCACAAAGGCCATTCAAAGCTTTGAACACATGTAGTATATTCATTCTCATGCATCATCCATACTAAGTGGCAAAGTCACATCTGTAAATTCAGTTTAAAAGTCAGCTGACCTGACAAAGTCAACTGCAAATCAGGCTTCCTCCCTCACAGAAATACTGGTTTCTTTGGTCTCTAAGTGGTCATCTTCCTAAAGACCCTATCTCTCAGGGCAACAAAACCTTTATCAGCCTGCTGTTCTTCCAAGATAAGGTAGATGCCCTCCTCATAGCAGTGCACCGCTCACAAACTGGGCAGCTGGATATATACAAACGAGGGTGATAAAATGAAAGGAGGTGATTCCAGCTTCTGAATACATGCCGAGCCCCCTCTACCTTGCTGTAGGCTACGCGTTCAAGCAGCCATAGAAAAGCTGAGATAGGTATTACATGGAACCAACACCATGACAACCATGAGTAACCATAATGATAATTTTCCACCCTGAAGAAATGCGACAACCAAGGACCTCAGCAAACTTATTTAGCAGAGGATGGGACCAGTCTTAGACCCCAGCTGCACGGGGATGAGGGACCAACCCCTAACAATTTGCCCCTGCACAGAAGCCACCCACATAAGCAAAACCTGGCGCTTGAAGGTTTAGATTGGCAGAGGCCAACTGTCCTTGTCGCAGTCTAGCTGCGAGCTGGCTTGACTGCCACCTACAGGGTAAGGCTGCTGCAGCTAACTACCTGCTGTGAACACAATCCTGGGAGTCTGCATCCCTCACCATAACTGGGTGGGTGAGTTGCTGACCAACACCTGCTGCCTGCAACCACAGTGTCAGGAGATGGTCTCCAACTCTCACTTCTGACACTCACCCCTCTTGCACCAGGCAGAAACTTGAAAACAAGTGCCCAGTTACTTGAAAGCTTGTCTGCTTTTACAGCCTTACAGCTCATCTAACACAGACACCACCTTCCTTTTTATCCTTGGATTATCATAAATACACAAGCACTCCCTCCCTATACAATTTAAATTTCCACAACATACACATCTGGCAGTTCTGATGTTACCACACATTTTGAAGTAAATGACACCGACCACTGTCTCTGCAATAGTCAAAAAGACAAAGAGGTTCTCCAGCTACTCTGCTCTCCCATATCATGGAAATAATCCTGGCATACTCTAACTCTCGGTGAACTCCTTTCATTGCAGGCCCAAAGCAAAAAGGCAGGAAAAAAGGAATGGGATGGGAAAATTCAGAGAGAAAAGTTTTACCTGCATCTGTAGTTCTGCATCTGTCTGTAACATCTTGGTCTTAGCTTGAGCATCGAAGATGAAAGGATAAGAACAGAGTGTCACAGCATCCTGCAAGAAAGGCAGGCAGATTGGTTCCTATTTACAGCTTCCATAGCAATTCTTTAAGTAAGAGTCCTGAAAAACATTTTCTTACCTGCATGATGGATGGTCTTACTTTCTGTGAAGGAAAAGGAGAAATATTAAAATATTTTACTCTTTTGATTTTGTGTCTTGTGGGGTTTGTTTTTTTCTTTGGATGGACTAGTTCAAAGGTGACACAAAGAAAATTTTTCTCCTCTGGGGCCAACAACCTATTTTTTTCCTTCTAAAGAAAAGCATAGAAACTTCCTTCTTAAGAAAATACACAGCTCTAATACAAAACTAGCATATCACTGGTGACTGAGAGGATTAACCAGTGCAGAAGCCTTTGCTAGCCTGCCATAAGCAAAATACACTCTTACACAGAATACCACCCCCAAGACAGAGACCACAGCAAACAACAGAAGAGACCATAAAATCATAATGTGACAACGTAAGACCAACACTCACAATGAAAATTACTTCTCTCATTAGCCATATCAATAAATTTCTAACTATTTTTGACTATCACTGTGACATAAAATTGAGTCAATTACTGCTCTGTTCACTAGAAGTAAGCACAGAGCAGTACTATTTAAGTGATGAAAAGTGGGGAGCAGGAGACGCAGTACACACAACATATATAGGTCCATAAAACACACAAAAATTCTTGCTGCAATCAGGTTTTACGCTTGCAACATCCCTCAGCGGATGTTTTCTGGTATTTTCTCACACTTGTGATTCCTTTCCCTGCTATAATTAAGTAATCTCATTGGGTTCCCACACAGCATATTCCAGCCCTCAATTTAATTATTTCCTTTTGTACAGATGGGAAAGTGAGGCATAAAAGAGGTGAAGGGTCTTACCCAAGATCACCCAGCAGGTTACTGGAAGAGCCAAGAATAGAACCCCCATCTCTTGAGTCTTGGTTCAGTCCCCTAGCCAGAACGCCACACTGCCTCCTCTTACAGAGGAACATTTTAAGATCACTGGCTACATTATTCACAATACCTGCCTAAACAGCAGAAGTAAAGGGTAAAAATTATAATTTTAGAATACAAGATTTGGCTCCAGAGGTCTTGATTACATTAAAAGGGTCTAGTGACTGAATCAATCCCCTTGTGCAAGGATTGAATGAGCTTCACATGAATAATCACAGAGATTGTTGCAAGTGTTAGGTAAATATTGTTAGCTTCAGCTCTTCTGACAGCCTTATTTTAAGTCAATTTTGTCAAGTCACTGAGTACCCAAAACTGAGACTTAATATATAGATGATCCTACACTGTATATATTAAACTCATTAAGGTTATTAAAAATACATATCTCTACAACCAGAGACACAAACGTGGACAGCTATTTCATGACTATACATAAAGCCTCTTACCATTCCAGCTTGATGCAAGAACCACATGAGATAATCCTCCTGAATGTCCACCAAGCTGGAAATTTCAGGGATATAGAACTTGTCGTATTCTATGTGTTTAACCTTCTGATTTACCTAGTGAAGAAAATAGGGTTTTTTTTAAAAATACGGTTAAATTCAGCATTTTTTCTTAGCACACACAGGTTTGCTTTCATAAAACCAACTACAGCAGTTCGCAACAAGAAGCTCCAGAAAGTCTTGCATAAACACAGGGTCCCTTATATTTTAGTACAAATCAAGAATAGAGATAAACCTCCTTCTACCTTATTTTAGCTTTCCCTCTCCCAGACTAACCACAATCAACACAGTAGGAGCAGAGAGCATCATGAGAGATATTTCATGCCACAATGCACACAGTCTAGTGGCTCAGCAGCATCATTCTTTAGGGTAAGTTTTTGCTGGTGTTTAGGACAAGACCAAACAATCTTCAAGTACCTTGAATTCAGGAAAACCACTAACACCTTCCCTATGTTGTGTCTTGGTGGACAATGACACAGCCCACATATTAGGGCAGGCAAGACTGAATCATCTTGAGCCAGCACACACCCAGACTTCCCTCTTACCTTGTGGAGTTTCTCTAGAAGTCTGAGAGCAGCTGTAATGTAGCTACTGAACAGGACAGGGATCAACAGTGTCTTTCTTCCACTGAGGAGGTAAACCACTGCGCCTTTATAGAGGTCCACTAGCCTGAGGAAATACCTTGGGCACACTTGAGACCACCAGTTATCTGGAAAGCAGAGGAACGTCAATATAAATCCTGATTTAAAGGACAGAGTAAGCCCCAAATAAGGGGTTACAGCTGAAAATAGGGAAACACACCAAGATTGTTTCAAAAACTTCCCTATTTCTTTCCTAACTGCAGCAACAGGAGAGCGAGCAAAGAGTCAGCTAGATACCAGAAATCAAAAAGCTCTTCCTTTACCACTCTAATACAACCCTCCCCACCATTACCAAGCTCCTCATCAGCTTGAGAACCAGCTTCAGGTACCTTGTGAACAACCCTGAGTGATAAGAAAGCACTTGCCTGGGCAATTCTCCATACTACCACATACATCTCTTAACAGGCTCAGAGCACATCTCCTGGCACATCTGTAGAAAGGTTCGAGCAACACAAATAGGTGAACACAATCAGAAGAACTGATTTCTTTTTTGCCAAGGGCAGGTAATGCTAACCTCTCCCTGTAAAGGGACTCTGACTATCAGTTTCTTTGCTAGAACTGACCCACCCACAAAGCAGAAGCTGGACCCTGGGAAACCGTTATGTCATCTATTAGAAACCAACTCCAATTTATCCTCTCAAGTGTCAGCACAACAATAGATTCTGGCAAGTAAAAGCTTAAGAACCCTGTAGACTTCCATATGCTAAAAATCAGTAGGCTACATAAAACTGAATAGAGAAGGACACTTTTTTGCAATACCTCTAGGAATTAAAATAAATAAATAAATTACTAAAGCTCAAAAAAAATTTCACTGCAGTAATGTCCTGCAGGTGTAAATGCATTATACAGTATTTTACATGATAAGGAGATTTAGTATAAGATAACCTTAAGAAACAGAGTAAGATAACAAGAAACATAATAGCTTAGTAATTATGAATAACAATCATTACGCAGCATATGTCCTCCTTGGCTTAAAATGAACTCACATAAAATATTAGCAGAAATAACAAGATTCAGAAGTGGAAGAAAAACTGGTGTGTTCAGCTTGGTCACAGACCAGCCAATAGCTTATTCTGCATTCTATATAGGACAAGGTAACTTTATGCTATGTTTAGTATATTCTTTTATTTACTACATTCAGAAAGCATATTCTAAGATGGACAAATCTAAGAGAATATGATCATTTAATCTTCAAGATATACAAAATCTATATTCACAGAGAAGCACGAACATTTGGAACTGATTCTCTGAATGCAGATGAACTAAAAGTAAGTTAGATTAATTTCCCTAGCAAGCAGTCTTTGATTATATATTTTACTTCTAAATTAAAACAATTCTTTAACTGGATTTTCCGGCTCATTTATTATCCACATTATCATAAATTATATACTTTCTATATTATTGTAACTAACTTCTTATCTCTTACATGCATGGCACACTATTCGTTTCCCCATAGTTCAAGTTTAAAATTAAAATTCTACGTTTACAATTCTTTTACATGAGAACACTGGTTTTGAAGGAAGAATTCTTTGAATGCTTTTGGTTCCCATCTGCTTTTTAGAGGTGACTGCTTCATAAAAACACCGTACCACAAATAATATTCAATTATCATTACAGCTGTTGTAACATGAAAAATAAAACACCACAAAAACATGAAAAACCTAAGGGCAACACTTTGTGTCCCAGCTGAACAGAGAGCAGTATGCACCTCAAATGCCAACCTCTTACCAAGAACTTTGCTGGGGTTGGTATCTAGGCGTAGAATAGCCATTGCTAGAGGAAGCGTTAACGTGATATAATACTTCGAGTCTTGGAAGGGTGGAAATTCAGGGAGAATCAGATAGATCCTCATTGCCTCAACATCTGGTGGTGAGCTGGACAGCTGAGGAATCAAAAAACTTTCAAAGCTCTTCAGTATCTAGGGGAAAAAAAGGCAAAAGGCAACATAACCTACGTGATAGAGCACCTACAATGTAGATGATGTGTAAGAAATGATTAAATGGAGCACACTCAGCATGTGTGAACTGCACAGCTTTTGCTGATGATCTCTTAAGAACACTCTATAGGACAGGACTAAACTCTGATTTTTCCAAAATGCATAAAAGTTTGGATAGTTTTTTTCCAGGGCTGTTTAGAGGTTAGTTAGCCTCTCCTGTTAAGGTCACATACCTGTTTTAAACATCAAACCCAGAGTAAATAACATGAAGAGCAAACACTATTTTATCTCACAGCTCTGCACTCGTGAAAGAAATCCCCCAAGTTAAAATAAATAATACAATCAAAAGTATTCAACTGCTGACAGGCAATAAATAAGCACATGGTAACTACTGAGAAGTACAATACACAGAATTTATTTCAGCAGCAATTTTGAATGCTGTGAGAGAAAATTCTTAAAAACAGAACTTAAGAGACACATTCTAAAAAGGTGAAAATCAGTCCAGGTCAACAGAGAAGTATCTACTGATACTGTGAAAAATCTGGCCTGCAGATATGTAATACAACCTTTCCCCCAAAAGCTGCTGTTTCTTGCATGTTATAGAGGAACAAAGCCTTTATTTCCCCTCTCAGTACCCAAAATCCCAGAAGTGAAATACCTGGTCTAGAAGAATGGAGTGCTGAGAGTTCATCAGCTTCTCAAACAGCACTCTGGTGGAGTTCAGATCAATCCCTGGGATCTTCGGACTGGTTTTAAAATGTTCATCAATTCTTTAAAAAAATCCCAGACAGACAAGCTTAAGTTTAAGGAAGAAACACCATTACCTGTGTGCTGGCATGGCCTGAAAGCAAGCAATGGAGAAATGACCTCTAGGGAATTAATCAGACTAGAAACAAAGCAGAAGTTGGAATCTTCTTGCGAAAGACAAGATGGACAACTCTCCTTTCTGAACTCCTCTGGGCCTCAGTTAGGGCTGGGATTCTTGCAGAGAAATTCTTTCTCGAAGTCTTTGATTTCCCTCGGACTCCTTCACTGACCTAAGAGCATGCCTAGACAGGCCAGATTGCTTAAAAACCTATAAAATATGTATCAATGATATGTATCAGGATCCTCTGCGTTGTCTTCATATGCACTACTTTTATAACAAAACCTGTTTAATCACATCCAGTAAGAAAAAGAATAACGACTCATAAGATGATACTGACTGCTACACAAGGGAACATCAGATGAGGGTTTTCAAAAGAAAACTGGGGAAGATACTCAGAGTAACTTCTTGGCAATTGCATTAAAATTTTCTAAAACTAAACAAAGATCACAACGACAACAGCATAGCTGAGAACAATCTTCACATGGTCTTCAGTTGCAACAAACGTGCGTTGTCATTTCTGTTGTGCTTGAGAGGTTGTAATTTACTTCAGCTGCCTATGTAAGAGGAATAATGAAGGCAAGCCTGCAGGGGACAACAGCCTAACAGCCAAATCTAGCATCACTGGAATGCCCAGGCAGCAGGCAAGTTACGTAGCTCAGCATGTAGACCACAATAAGCACCTGTAGCAGTAAAGCTGCACATAAAACATTGCAACTGCTAGTAAAAAAAAAATCATTGCTACAATTCCATTGACCTCAAGGATTTCCCAAGTCTGTCACTACTCATCTGAGACTGTGCTGTATTAGACACTGAAGAAAAGGTAGCTATTAAAGACATGATGCATTTGTCAGATTGCTGCTGTGACTATAACGATACGAAAAGCTAAAGATGCCCTACTATAGTAGAATAGCTATTTATGTAACAGTACAGGCACTAAGCTGGAAATAGCTTCTCAGAGTCACAGTCCTGAAGTACAGGTCGCTTCAGGCTGTGATGTGCCCCATGACACAGCCATAGAAAAGCTGCTTTTCCATCTAACCCTGTGTACCACAACACTGTATTGCAAACAGGCCTGCATGGCATAAAGACACTGGAGGATTACACTGTGACACAAGGCTTCACATATAAAGGTATATGATTAAATACAGCCTCATGTCAGTGTATGGTGCCTTCAAATTTTATAATTCATTTGGTCAAAGATTTTCTCTAAAAGTCAAGTAAGTCCTGCACTAGCCAAAACATTATTAAAGTGGCAGGATATCTACACTGGGATGATGAAGTCAAACTCCACTGATTTTCACGTTTAAAGGAGATGTTGAATCACTGTAAACAGTCCCACAACTTGGGTATCTCAACAAGTGTTTTTAAATAAACATGACACAACTCTCCTAATACAGTAACATGTTGCCTTTTCAGACTACAGCAGAAGAAACTATTGGACAAAAAATCCCAAATTGGCAGAAAAATCCCAAAATAATGAGGAAATTGGGGTTTTTTTTCAAGTTGCTCTTGGAAAATATTACTCAAAGATTACTCAGAATAATCAAGCTTTACTTCACCTAGTCAAAGGTCATTTACAGATCACATCACTAGAAAAAAAAATTCTCCTCCTCCTCATCTTATGTTGTTACCTCCTCAACATTTACAGATACAGCAAACACAATCCACAATCCTTCCCAACCCACAGCCTTTGACTCAGCTATGCATATTACAACTTTGTCATCACATGTTGAGAGTTACAAGCATTCAAACTCCTGCTTTTTGTGCTCTTGTGCAGGAGCACAAAACTTTCCACAACTGTTGTCACCTAAGAGGAAAGTGCTGCCCCAAACATATTTTTCAAGAGCAGCCTGTGTGAAATACACCTCCACAGACACCAGCCCCCAACAGCTATCTCAGCTGGGTTAAGGGACTATTCAGTTATCCTGCATCATCACTTCCCTGTCGCATTCCTAACCCTCTCTTTTAAAGATGACGATACGAATTTCATAAGGAAAACCCAACAGTTGTGATGACTCCAAGGAATCTGTGCCACTTACAGGACACTCATTATGTATTTTCTATTATCATTTGCCCTCCTTACTCAGCTCTGACCACCAATCTCTTTAATGGACCCCTTCCGGCCCATCTCATGTCTGATCAGAAAAATCAAATCCCACTGCAGCAGTGAGTAAAGAAAAGGGATTCCAGTCTGCCTCAAATGAAAGCCACACTACTCTATTTGCCACTTACTTCTTTTCCAAGAAGCTTCCATTCCAGCAGGCAGCCGAGGACAGTATCTGAACAACATTACTGTGTGCAGCAGGAACACAAAAGAAAAAAAAAGAGATGTTGTGAATAGATGTCCCAGCAAAGCTGTTCAGTTCTTTCCTTCCTTCTATGGGAAACAATGTCAGGATCACCCCTTCAGAGGCATAAAGGGTAACTGGTTCACTCAGGATCATGTAACATCCCTCTTTGAAAGGAGGGATGTTAGCAGTGACTCCTTTCCACCTGTTCTGTGCTTCTCATGGCAGGCACACAGAAGAAGAAATTTCATCAATCTGTTCGTAAGTTCTTGCTGCTTTTCATTAACTCTAAGCAGACAAAACACAACTTTAACATTCATTTCCCACCCATCGTTTGCATTGTTCTGAGGCAGTGTCAAATTCCTCTGGTTTTGCTCAGAAGCTCTAACCTGGCAGCCTTGTGACTGGTAAACATCCTCCCCTTGGATATAACCAAGAACCACACTTGAAAAGGTTGCTAAATTTCAAGTGAAAGTATGGCACGGAAGCCAACAAAATTATTTTTCAAAACTTTCAACAAAAGGCTTGTCCAGTGCCACAATACCTACTTGACAGAATTAGAACTGTTCTTTTCTAAAAGCTTTTGCCTCCAGACATCTATAGTTTCATCATTTATTAAACAGGTGTAACGTGTTTCATTTATGGTCCGGAAATCATCAGCAGGCAAGGAATTCTGTGAGAAGATACAAATTTCAGCAAAGACAAGGCTTGTAAAACAATTTCTTTTTATTCATAATCTCTCTTTTCTATATATAAACAGACAGCTTCCTTAGTGTGGTCTCTGAATGGGTTAGGTTAGGAAGCTGTGACATTATTAAGAAGTCCAAAAGGGGTGGCATGGAAATGTACGGAAAAAACCAAGATCATTACCAAGTACATTTTTTAAAATAAGAAAAAAAAAACCCAAGGTATCATTTCCTTGAACATACCAAAGACCTCTTAAATACCGCCATATATAACTACAGACTTACTACATTTACTCTAGACCTACTTCCACTCCTTAGAACTGTATGGCAAACACTACTTGAAAGAAATAAGATTAAGCAAGCAGGAAATCCAATTCAGCATTGTGCCCTCCATTCAGTATATTTTGACAAAGCCCTGCTGTACATGATTCATGGCACTATGTGCAGACCCCACTGTCTAAGGAGGAAAGCAGCCTCTCTCTCCCAATCCACGAAGGAGAACTGGACCCCTCGCTCTGCTGACCAAACCAAAAAATCAGTGTCTTACCAATGGCTCTTTGACGTGCCTTTAAAGGAAGGCAACTTTCAGTCACTGCTATGAATTTCTAAATCCCTGTAAGAACTGTCATCGCCGGTAAGGTTTGTAAGGCAGAATGGACTCCAAAGCAACGCTTAATTTTCAAGAATATTACCAAAAACAAAAGGCACATTATGAAGGCTAGGACAGGGGACTTGAGAAGATACTTCACTTTACCTCATATTTGGAGCAAAGCACAAATGTCTGGTCTCCTCCAGAGAAGATATGTTTAACAACGTGATATTTACAGGCGTCTGTTGAAGAAAGAGATGCGGTTGTGTTAGAGGTTGACGAATGCAAGTTCCCACTGTGCCTTTTCCCCCATATTTTCACTACCAATGTCTCAGGCTTTACACTACAAGAAGCACCTGGGTCCCTCAAAATCCAGGCTGAAATCACTTGGAACTCAAGCTCTAGCATTTTGAGATATATACATAGCCTGACAGGAGGGGAAAGTTGTAATGTTTAACCTGCAATGGGCATTCAAAAGAGAAACCAAAGCCCTTGGAAATCAATATTAGTATGATTTCATGAAGGTTCAAGATTGCCAAATGTTGAACTCTGCCATGAAAAGAGAAAGGGAGAGGTTACACATTAACAGAGTGAGCAAGAGGTCACCCAGTAATTTCCAAAGTGTATTTGGGACAGGAGAATGGGTTTCTTCTGCTGTTTCAAGAACTTTCAGAGAACAATGTCAGGATCTCTTTAGGCAACCATGGGTGAAATGAAGTTATTGACATCCATTTGCGACTCCAAATCACACATAGTACGTACCAGGTTTCCCTGAGAGCTGCCCATTGTGAGCTGCCCAGTGACCCTTGACAGGAGAGGGACACTTAACATTGCAAGTGTGCCCTGTTCCCAGCTGGCCTCTTGTTCCGCAGCCAAATGCATAGATCATTCCTGAAGAAGGCACAAAGGCTAAAGTGTGACGTCTGTAACAGAGATGGGTAAAAAGTTTGTTTAACAATTAGAAGGAAAAGAAACAAAAAGACAGCCTAAAACTCATTCTTGGTTTCTCTGGGCCAGAAGCTGGTGGAAAGCAGCATCTTTACACTAGCATCAATGCTTGGTTTTTGCCACCTGATGGCACCAGTTTATGGACCAGAGCTCTTTAGGCAGAAGTGACACAGAGCAGTGGATGCCAGCATACAGCTGGTGTGATACTCGCACACAGAATTAGCTTAGTCATTTGCTAAGCCTGTATGTATCAAAAGGCAACCACATAGCACCAGTGTTACTAACTCTCTTATCATGAAAGAAGCCAGAAATTTGTGACCAAAGGGGTTGCTGCTCGAAAGTCTTGCTGAATTATAAAGATGAAAAGGTATCTTACCAGATTACAGCACAGCAAACAACTCCAATTAAAAAACAACTTCCTTTAGAGGGTCTTAAAACCCTCATGTTAATCTCAAGTAAAAATAAAATTAATTTAGTTTTGACACACAGGATGCAGAAGCAAGACTACTCCCCCTATTTAAAAGCTCAGTGTCAGCATTAACCTCCACCAAAAAAAAAAGGACTCACCTGCCACAAGCAATTTGGGATACTTCACTGCCCATTAGCTCAAGAACTCTTCGGGGGTTCACTTCATCATTCATGGAGTCATGTCCCAGTTGCCCACAGGAACCTGCACCGAACGTGAACACCCCTCCACTCTGTTAGCAAATCAAACAGCATATTCTCCATTTAGGGACCCATAACCCAGTACCTCCAAATTCCAGTTTCAATATGAGCTTAAGCTTAGGCAGAGATTGCTGGGGATTTCCAAAGGACTCAGAAAAGCAACTTAGGTTTCACTAGTGCAGCTTCCAAATAGCTACCTTGCACCTAGAAAATGACTGAATTGTCTTTAGGTATGTCTACACTAGTCCAGTTTCTCCCACCATCACCAGATGAGTCTGAAGTCTCAGCAGGTTTAAACATGGCCAAGTAGTGCCCACTGCCACAGTACTTTAGACCCATCTCTGTCAGCTGTGATCAAAAAGACTGATCTTTGTCATTGAACAAGAGCTTCTAACGTAACTGATCTTCTAGTGTTTTTCCCCACAGAAATCCTAATGTCAGCTGTTTTAATTCATTCTACAGTGGAAAACACTGAGGCACCAAAAAAAGGAAGCAAAACCTCTGAAGTGGCAGAAGCAAGGCAAGAACTGAGCAGTGATCTACCAAATCCTAGCCCTGTTCTCTCTCCACTAAGCTACATGTCACTTGGAAACAGCAAGTTCAGAACTGAAAATCTCTTGTGAATGCTGTGAAGGACTGCTAATGCTTCATTTAAACACTCATTCATTTTAACTTGCATTTTATTCTAAGGAATAGTATCACTCACTTTTTATCTTCCAACAAAATGGTATTTTCATCCCTTCTGATGCACATTTGTTAATATTTTTGCTCAAAGATAATTTCTTTGAACGATTCACCAGAGATTTACTATTCATTGTCATGGATTACTAACATCTACACATTCAAAAACAACAAAGGATCATGCTGGCAATGAATCTCAGAATAATTTATAATAAGATTACACTTCCCATTTAGTTTCTTTTACTGGAGTAAGATGGCATACAGTAAGTCCATCTGGTTTTCTCAACCACTACCCAGGAAACTAACGTGAAACCATCATGCAGGCAAGAGAGCAGCCAGGGTTCCCAAGTTAGCATCTTTACCTTTGTCAGTACTGCTGTGTGTTCCTCTCCACAGCTGATGTAAACAACCTTCTGAGACCGCAACAGTTTCACGTGACATGGGGATTCCCGGTCTGCATTGAAGAAAAAAAAATAAAGGAACCATCTCATAAACACAAACCTAAATGTCTCAGCAAACCACTGGCACAGTGATTTACACATTTGGTCTATATGTGCAATGGAAATTTTAACACCTGGGCAAAACACCCATGTCTTTTAGTACTTCACTGTTGCCTTCCTACTCCAACTCCTAAAAGATTTGTCCTGCTTCAAACAAAATTGTCCAGAGCAAGACTGTGAATATTAAGAATCTTGTATAAATTCAACATCCACTTGCAGTTTGGGAGGTATGATGAGTGCAGCCTAGCTACACCATCAGCCTCATGCTCCATTCCAGACTCCTTGCAGACAACTGTAAACATCTGTATCCAAAAACTTCATTTTGATCTTTTCCACACAGAACAATCCTGAGATGTAGTGGAGACCACTGCAACACACATGACAAGCTGAATCTCCAGGTATAAATGCCTAGCATCTTTTCTGTTGTCATCCTTTAAGAAGATCCTCCTACTTGCAAAGGCTAATCTCTGCCAACCATTAAATGATGCTTTTCTTCTTCACTCTGACATTCTAATCATTAAAAATGGGTCTCCCAAGTATAAGCACACTAAGCAAGTTGACATGTCTTACTGATATAAAAATAAAAGCTAAGCACTTCAAGAAGTAGGTACCTCAAAACAGTTAGAAGTTAAGGGGAGTAGCTGCTTACTTCATGCCAACAAAATAATCGGGTTCCTAACTATAGAAGCTGTCTGTTTTTTAAAGACACTCACAAAGAGTTGACAGGTCCTTTTTTCTGGTTAGTGAAAGGAAAATGGTCACATTTTCATGGATTTAGAAATGACAGCAGGGTTTTTATTTACTTTGTTCTATATTTTAGCACTCAAATTTATTCTGACAGGAATGACACTTCTTATCTCTACAGTGTAATTGTTTAAATAATAGCACTGCAGACTACTCATCTTTGTAGACTTTGCTGCTCATGTACACCAAATATAATTCACATTGTCTTACCATGATTCACCTACCATAAATACCAAGCATTTACTACTGTTGTGTATTGAGGGTAAGCAGAGTATGATCCCCGGTCAACACAGCCCCACAAGTAAATGCCCCTTATATGCTCATCTAAGATTATCCCCATGTCAAAGCAAGCCTCTCATATATAAACAGCAACTTTGTTGAAATTAGAAGCACTTATCTGCCAGTCTACATGGAAAGAACATGGTTGTTCACATATAAGGTCAGCTTTAGCTTACGCAGAGTACAAGAGAATAGACCTGGAACATTTTTGAAAGAACACAAGATATGCAACAAGTCTTACAGTTTAGTTTCATATTCCTAAAAGTGTAAAACAAGACAAAATGACGCATAAAACATACGAGCATCCTTTGCTAAACTACAGGCTGGTTTTGAGTAAGTGCTTTAAATACATGTTTCAGTTAGCAGGGTGGGCTGTCAAAATGCATCATTCCATTAGAGGCACACAAAACATGAGGTAACACTTCCCTCTTGCAACATACGGTATTAATTGCTGCTGCTTTATGCAACCTAACATTTACAAATATATACTCACCCATGCAAAAATAAATTATCTGTGCATGGTAGGTATCACGTCCACACTCAGTAACTTACCTGGATATTTAAAGCTACTCAACAATTACACATAAAACTATGAAGAGGCCAATTTTAAACCTCCAAAGAAAAACTTTCACTCACTTGCCTTTGCAAAAGATGTTAAGAACATGCTAACAACAAGTAGGGGAGATCTAGGCTGTTCAGATTAGTGGCAATGTCATGTCAACTCTTCAGCCTCACTTAAACCTATCTTCAAGTCTTGTTGATGGCTAGGCTCCACTGAACATGGCTACATGAAAAAACAACTCTACCACTGGCCATGTCTGTCTGGAAAACTGTGCAGCCAACAAGCTAGACAATCTTTTACAATACTAAGATATTCTGTTGTTATGATTCTGTAGTGTACAGTTGCTCATCAGTCAAAGCCATGTTGGTCAACAGGGGGATGAGTTCACCCTGCTTGTCTTCAGGGAGAGTCTTTGCTCCACATCAACTTCAAACAAAATACAAAGCATTTTTAAGAAGACAAAGAAAGAAAACAAGCACTTCTTTTGATATCTGCATGTTGACACATTTGAAAGACTTTTCTTTCTGACCTTCCCCACCTCCACTAGCATCCAAAAGGAGAAAAACATGTTTCTGTTCCAGCTAAGTAAGAAAAGCCTGTAGAGTCCAGAGATTGTTCTTCTGCCCTGTCCTCCTGAGTCAAGTCAGAGGGTTACGTATCTGCTCAGTAAAAATACTCTCAATGTGAACAGAGACACTAGGCCAACATGTTCATCCTTCTTTCGCCTGGAAGCATAATTGTAATACCTTGTTCATCACTTAGTCCCAGCTGCCCTGAGCTGTTCTTCCCCCAGCCAAACACAGCTCCTGAGAGAGAGAGGGCAAAACTGTGGGCTCCACCTGCAGCAACCTGAGCCAAAGGGATCCCATCCAGAGACTTCACACGTTGCGGACTGGCTTGGGAGGGACATTCTTTACCCAGGCCCAGCTGACCATAGCTGTTCTGCCCCCACGTGAAGAACTGGCCATCTGAAAGAAGGGAAGAAAGAGAATAGTTACTAAAAGCTAGCCAACAGAAAAGCAACTTTGATAAAATTAACAAGAAGCAGTGCTGGTGGCTTCACTCCCACCTAAGCCTCATGATGAAAAAAATCAAGCAAGACATTCTTTGCCAAAATAAAAGAACAATCTGAAGTCACCGAGTAAATAAACAGACGTGCAACTAAGTGCAAAACACAATATCAAACTTCTGTAACTTAAGGAGTGTAATAAAGACCAGTCAACACACTGCACACAGAAGATAGCAAGGATAGGCAAGGATAATTTCAATGTAAAGAAATTAATAACACACAGTTTTCTGCATCAAGATGGAAAGTTTTTAAGTGTTCCTGCCATCATTTACAAGTGAGACACTGGGTGGCCTGCGTATAATGTCTTCTTTCTTGACAGCGCTGGCAAAGCTCTTCTTCAATATTCATGGTACCTGATCCATTTTACAGCCTCCCATTTGGCCTGAAAGCAGCTGGGACAGAGATGTCCTTGGTTTGCTATGCAGAAATATAGAATCTTGACACTGTGCAAAATAACAGCACAAATCTTGGTAATAAATAATGAATGTTAAATTACCTGCTGCCAAAGCCAGGCAATGCCAATTTCCACAGGAAACCTGTAGTATTGTCTGTTGGTTCAATTTCTTTATTAACCTAAAGAGACACAATATTTTAGAATAAGCATCCACAAATACAGTATCAACTTAGATCAAAACTATTATTTCCATTCAGACATTCATTCTACACATACAAATACATAATCCATGGCTTTGAGACTGAAGGATGGAGTCTTGAAGGTGATGCAGATCCATATGTAATAGACTCAAATCTGAGGAAACTTTAGACACTTGACTACTAACTCCAACTACAGTTACTGCCATAGTACTGAAACCAGCTACCTGGAAATGGTGAAAACAGCTGGCTCTTGGTGCCTTTTTCGCACATCAATATGCTGTCAGAGGCCTAGCAGTTCCTATGAGTTAGAGCACCAAAACATCTTCAACGCTTTGTACACAGAAAAGCGTGTTAAAGGTTCAAGTTATTTCACAAAAATGTTATTTTTAAAATGGCACCATCATATTGATATGCGAGCCTGTCTGTCTCTATTACATTGGAGCCACGTGCAAGCAAAGAACTGTCCTCCCACAGAGCTCTTCCACTCCAATACTGATGTTTTGTGACTGAAACTTTTCCTTTAAAAACTGTTTCAACAACAGCCACCCTAGACAAATGTCCCAAACTTCTAATCTGTGCTGGCACACTCAATAAGAGACAGACTACATCTGTTATTAACATAGTTCAATACAACATCATTAAGTACAAAGAGACCAGTTATCTTTATTATGATAGGCTGAGGCTTCCACTGCCTTCATCGACAATCCTTGCGCTTAACCCTATAAACGCTCTGATACAGGTAAGATATGGTAAATAAGTAAGCAAATGAAGAAAACTGAAAACTACCCTAAAGTTTCTAACCAACACTCACTATGCAGAATTGGTTAGTAGCTTTGCTGCAGGTAACACTGCATGAGAGTTTCAGAGCTGAGGTGCCAGTTCATGCAGCCGTGTATTTTTTTCCCTGTTCTTGAAATCTATCTCCTATCTCAGCGGACTTCCTAAGGACTAAAATAGATGGGTATCACACAGCATTTCTATTTTTATGTCTCCCCTGATGCATCTCCTTACTCTGTACTAAATGCAGTGGCATTTTTCATTGAGGGAGCCAAGTACCCTCTGATTTTCTTCTCTGTGCTCCAAGCGCTCACAGGCAGAAGGCCTGTCCTGCCCCCAAACCACCCAAGAACTTAGTCTGAATCCCTGGGGGGCTCAGGAAGCACCAGTACAACTTGGAAAACAAGGAGTCATGACGCTTGCATCCCTACACAAATGCCCAATTACTGCCTCTGAGCAGAAGTGCTCCCACCAACTCCAAGCTGGAAGGCAAGAATCCCTTGACACATCACCTCCAAGAAGCCACCTTAATGAAACCTGAAGCTGTTAAATTTACCTTGGTACTGTCACTGAATCTTCTATAGTGGTGAGGCCCAACTGTCCATCACTGCCAGCACCCCAGGAGAAGAGCTGGCCCTGGTCGCTGAGTGCCACACTGTGAGACTCTCCACAGGCCACGTGCACAATGTGCTGCCCAGCCAGGGCTCCAATTTGCTCTGAGGAAAACAGAAAACCCCTCCAGTCACAGGATTCACCTCACAGTGACATGCACACATCAGGTCTAGGCAGGTCTCTTTGAAAAATCATTCAGAGGGGTGCACTGATCCACAATTCAATCTTAAAACATTTCCTACAAGAGGAAAGCATTGGGTTTTACTAAAAACACATAGTTGCTGAGCTCTTCTGAAAGCTTAGACAAGAAGTCACATGAGAAAGGCAGGCAGATACCCCCAATCACAATGACAGTCTACAGACAGCTTCACAGATACAGGGAAACTTGTCAGGTTATTTCAGAACAACCAGACTTCCCAGATTTGATGTGTTCTCACTCAATTTTGACATGGGAATCAGCCAGAACCCAGAAGCAGGTGGACCCCATTGAATATATTTGACCATCCACAGTTGTCATATCCAAATGAAGATGGGTAATCCACAAAGCTAGTTAACCCATCCAAGCCTTGCTTTATTGCTTGACGCATGAAAGTGTATGTTATGACATCCCCTGTGCTCAGCTTGGAACAGGTTTGAGCCTATCAATCTATTACTACCACTGCCAGGCATTCATTAAAAGTCCCGTAAAAAATGAGCAAAACAAGAAGGCCTTACGGAGGAATGAAAGGGGGAAAAAGACCCCATCACTCAGTCCTCTGGAAGATTACCCACAATTGACATTCCATCATTATGTCATGTTAAGCAAGTGAAATAGGTTTAATAGATACTCTTACAACATCAGCAACGAGATCTTACACATAAATAAGAGGTTTTACAGAAAAGTCTTGTTTTGCAACAAAAACGTTAGAAATGCCACACCTCTAATGGAAAAATTCCCCACAAGCCAAGCAGAAGTTGGTCGTCTTTTTTCTTCCCTGAATAACACAGACATCTCACACAGATGAAGAAAGATTTCACCCTGTAAGCTACAAGGCAATGATCAGTTTTATTAAAATCCCAATTGCCTGTGACATGAGAGGGAAGGGTAGTTACATGTCATTCTATGAAAATGATACCCCACATCATCAGCATCCAGAAACCATTAACATACATAGCACCAAAACCTGCATACCAATCATTCTAAATGAATTTAAAAGTAAGGTACCCTAGGAGGGCTTGCCTTCTAAGTCTGGGAGGAATAAACTGAGATGAAGAATTCTTAACGGTTGTTATGGAAAAGAAAGGTGACAATTATTTAAATACATATCCTAACAGAAAAATGCTACCAACATGTGTTCTCTTTCACTTGAAATAATTAATGGCAATGGAGGTGTAGTTTACAAGAAATAGGCACGCAAACATCTAGGAAGGATTGAGGATTGGACCTGCCTGTTATCCAGCCACCCTTTAGCTTCACCATCTAATAACACCCTTTGGCCAGCAGCTCTTAACAGTAGAACTAATTTCACCCAGTCCCACACCGAACCCTATACAGACACAGACAGATTTTGAGAGCAAAAACTCTACTTACACATGCGGTTTCCACACTTGAGACCATAAGCATCTAACTGTAGCATTACTTGGCAGCCTGTTTTATGTTCATTTGCATAGAAAATTGAAGAAGTTTATTTTTATCCATGAGCTTTAAACAACCAGCAGCTGTATGACCAATCAAGGTCAATCACAAACAACAGACAAGTTATTTCAGCAGCACGGGTGGCTATAGCATCTTAATCTCAGACAGCAAGACAAAAAAACAACCCACTGCAACATGCCTGACAGATCATCCAAGTTCAGCCAAGTGTGTTTCTGTACTTGGACCTGAAGGTCCAAAGGTAAAGCTCCTACTGGAGAGGATGCCACCATCAAAAGAAGAAAGTGATGAAACCATCCTCACCTCCACAGAAAGTCCCTTTGATTTGTGAACCTATCACTTTGCTATAAATTTGCTTGCCAGGGTGCACCAACACTGACCACTGTCTAGAGGACTTGAGCTCTTACAGTCACAAACTCACAAGACTGTCCCTCTTCCAAAGCTGGTCCCTGCACACTGCCAAACACTCCAGGGGACAACATAAGTCTGACAAAAAGACAAACATGAATAACGTGGGAAGCTAGGGCACTGATAATGGAAGATGTGTTTTGCTACCTGCAGGCATGACTGAGCTCCTTTCTCCCCTTGAAAACCAGTATTTGTTGTAAGTATATATATCTCATTTGCTGTGGAAAAAAGACTACTGTGAGCTGTCCGAGACATCAGAGCACCTTGGTGAAATGACAGAAGACTCCAATGACAAGAAATCAACATCAGTACCTGGAGGAGGCAGGACTCTGACCACAGCAGCACTGCAACTGGCAAAAAAAAACCAAACTGTCCTGAGGTAGTGGGAGGCTGTGGAAAGGACTATATAACCAGTCCTTCACACTGGGACAGAGAGGACATCTAAAACATTTAGAAATCCAGAGTGGTTGCTTCAGTCCCCACGGGCTCCATTTTAAGTTTAATTTGGCAATACAAACCTGACCTTGGTCTACGCACCATCCCAGGGGACTACTAAATACCAACTTGTTTTTAAAGGCTGCCCTGTGTCACTGAAAGCCTTCAGTGACTGCACTGCTCACTCAAGCAGCAGAGTACAGCCTCATCTTGGCTCACTGGATAACCACAGTTAAAAAATGTGCCCATCTTGGAGCTGAAGACCTTTATCTTTAGAAATGTATGCTTACAGCCCATCTCACCAGAGTGCATTGCTCTCCTGCAAAGTCATGAAGACATGTAAAGGCCAAACAGTTTAGGTTTCACATGCCCACACATCTGTTTCTAGAGAAGGAAAAAAGCCAGCCTTTCCCTGCAGGCACAGATTGCCCAGGCAGTCTAGCAAGGGTCTGAGTTCACTGTCAGGCTCGCCAAGCCACTGAATGTACCATCTCCCTGCTAACATGGGTAGTGAAATAAAAAACATCTGACAATTACTTCTCAGCCGATCTCTCATCTCTTCTTCACATCAAAATATGAGGTGTTTTAGTGGTTGGTATGCATTCGTTTTAATTTCCAGAGCATCACAACACCATTAATCATTCCTTAGAAGAGGTGCACTGAGATGAAGAGTGCAAAGGGTATTGTTAGTATTGTATCTTCAGTAATAAAACCAGTACAATGGACCTTAATAAACACAGTTTTATACAAAGTTAAGCAGAAGGGCTGAAGCAGTTATGCAATACAGTGTTTCAACATGTCATAAAACTTTCAAAAAACAAACAAACATCACCACCACCCAGGTTCCAAGAAATACACAGTGACCCAATCCTTTCTTTCTGAAGCCATTAACTGTCTCAAAACAGCACCAATACTCAGAAGTCGCTTATCAGTTCGTCATACCTGGGGGAGTTCCAGTTTTCACTTCTCTTCTGTCCACTTTAAGTCATGGATCTCAACAAACACAGATATCAAGGTTCTTAGCCTTGTTAGATCTTTACATAAAATACACATTGGACCAAAAATGAGGTCCAGGCATTGCACCTTGAGAACAACCCTTCTCTGAGTTGTGACAGGTCTGGTTCCCAGCACTGCTCTTGTGTTTTCTTGCCTGTCTGTAGTTTGCAGGGACACTCCAGCAAAAGCTGAGGTTAGATTCTATATGTTTCTGTAAGTCTGCATTCTGACAGTCAATGCATATAACTTGGAGGTTTGGAAATGGCAGTAGAACTGGGCCAAGAAAGAAAAGCCCACCTTCAGCCCATAGCTTCACTATTTATAAAACAGGGCTTATATTTTGTCCCCACAGCGATGGAAAGCTGTAAGATATATTCAGTGTCTGCATCTGCGGGATGCACAAAGCACTAAGTTTTACTGCACTGATTAGGATGCACAGGCAATGAATGATTAATTAGCCTTCCCACTCCTAGTATCAGAGAGCTGGTACACCCTTTCTATGCATAGCTTCCAGCTGCTCACAAGACAGGCTTTTGCTAGAGGACATGGCAGAACCCTTCAGCCATATGTGCACTGGGATGTACATGAACAGCACCAGACGGCTTTTACTGTCTGAAAAATGACACAGAGAAGCAACCAGTCCTGAGGTTACACCTTCAGTGGCAAAATCTGGATTTCTTCCCTGGTAAGAACCAGCTGTGGTTTGGAAGAATTTCAAGTGATTTCAGCGTGCTTTGACATCTGGACTCCTCACTGTTTCCTCATCCCAACAATAAGCAACTCAGAGCATTTGCTTATCTTGGTCGTTGCTGTCCGCTATGAAAGCTCTCACAGTCTGCCTAAGATAGACGTCTTACTAGCTTGCCCAGAGAAGAGCGAGCTCGTGGTATTAAAAAAAAAGGCAAGGGAGAAACAAATGTTGTTAAGAAGTTACTCTGGTTTAAGTGTTAGAGGCTAGCAAGTCTGGGGACAGATGAGCCAATTTCTTCACATCACCATGCCCTGTCCACACTAAGAATGCCTGAGTATTATGTTGCTACAACCAAGTGTGACACACAACATTTTACTGCACGAGGCAGATGAATATTATATATCAGACACCCATAGCAAAATCAACTTCACCCATATGGTCTTCCTGTTCTCCGAGTACTGAGAAACCTTTATTCTTAAAGGAAAGGAACTGTGTTCTCTCCTTTTGGAGATGAATTACACTAATACATTAAACCATCTAGCAAGGTGACACTAACAGCATTAGCACTTACAGAAGCCTGATCCAACAGCCAAAAACCTCCACTGAAAAAACTGCTACTGCCTTCAAAGGGTACTACAAGAAAATAAGAAACACACCAAGGCCCAAACTTGTCAGTCACCAGAATTTCATTAAACCACTATACACAAAGCAAGCACACAACAGTGGAACACCAAACTCCCTGATAAGATTTTTATGCAGTAAGTAGGAAACTTCAGCTGACTGCCAATTTCCCTGTCTCCACCAGTACGTCCTGGGGATGTTTCAGCATATGGGTTTCCTGGATGTATCTCTAGGTTGTGATGAGCTTCATGATTTCAGCTCTAATGAAGTCAGCTGAGCATTAAAACAGTGTTTTAATTACACTGTAAAGAATGAGAGAAAAACAAAGTGCAACAAATGAAATGTTCGCAAATCAAAGTGCACTAAGAAAGAAGTACACCCAACATTTCTTCCTCCTCTTTAAAGGTTTTTCCTTATTTTGTCAGGATAACTGACAGCATCTTAGCTATTCAACACTTTTACCAGCATTAGCAGCACTCACCAACTTTTTCAGGAAACATCATCCCTAAGTGATTCTGGGGTTCTGCCACTTTGAAATCAGTAACTTGCGAGGGGAAAATCATGTTGTTTGTCAGGGCCTTTTTGCCTCTTCATTTCTCTTTTAAAGCCCTCACAAACAAGGCTCTGATTTCCCTCTGCACACTTTCAACTCCAATCACATAGGCATCTTGTGCTCATAGCTGCCAAAGACAACAACTGAAGTCTGGGACTGGGAGGAAGAAATCAGACTCTATCAACTATTTAAGCAAAATACAGACTTTCCAAAGCTATTAGGTGCTTTTGAAAAGGGTCTAACTCAGCTAGCTAGAACTGGTCCTGTGGCTTCACTCACATCACCTCTGCATGTTGTTGTTTGTCAGCAGTTAACACCAGAGGAAGGCTCAAAGAAAGGCAGCTGCAAGGGCTGAAGGACCGTTTCAGGAACACACCTTCATGACTGCAGCCAGCCACTGGCTTGGCCAGGCATATGACACGCACAACACGTAGGCAGCTGGAACTGCCCTGCCCAAGAATTTCACCACCACTACCTTCCTCCTCCTTGCCGAGCCTCTCTGAGAAGGTATTACATACTTGTTGTGTCTAGCATTCACACTACGTGAGACTACTGCATGGAAAAGCGTGGGAAACATCATGCTTTGCATCTGTATAGCACAAGCTGTATAATGGCTACTCTTGCTTTCTGCCTGCTGTTCTCACTCACGTTTGGCAGCTCACCTTGTTCTCAAACTTCTCTTAGTATGGGGCAGAAGCTTTGATGTACAGAGCAAGCAAAGGTTTACATTAGCACATAACCTCCTCTTTTGACAACTGAAGTTTACTACATCCATCGAGGAGGCTGGGTTTTACAAGTCCAACTCCCAAATCTTGAGATATTTCTTTCATTAGCTTTGTGAACAGCTGTTACACTTGCAGCAGAAAGCAGAGCCGCCTGATTAGAGACTGACAACAGCAGTACTGAAGCTGATAAGGCTCTGATAATTTACAAAGGAAGAAACGTAACAGAATAGACTCATTGAACAAAACAGAGAAGCTTCCAGTCATTAAACAGGAGGAAGTCAGTTGAAAGCAGGTGACATTCCCAGAAACAATGATGGTCACAGGAGTTGGAACACCATCCATACGTCAAGACTGAGAAGCTCCAAGTAAGAGCCTATGCTGCAGCCCTCTTTCATCCACTAATGACACTTAACAAGATGACTGCTTCTTTGCACAACACATACAGTACTGTTCATGAAATTACTTAGCATGGCTACCCACAGGCTTAAACCAGAGAGGCTTGTTTAGTTCTTGGTACTGCCTTCACCTTATAAAGATGCCTATGGTCATGTCAAGGCAGGAACATTAGAACAAGAAATGAGAGGCCACCATAACATTCCAGGGTGTCACTTCACGTACACTTTGCCACCAACTCCCCCTCACAGCTACAAAAGCAGACACCTACCCTCATGTAGCAAACCCTTTCCTTAGACATAGTCATAGAAAGCCTTTTATTTCCCTACATCACTGCCTTCTGTACGGGGGACAGAGCCTTTCTGAGAGGCAGACTGGCATGGGCACCGCCAGCAACCAGCTGGAGAAGGCACTTGGAAAAAGCTGAGCAGGCAGAGAACACTTCATTCTGACAAGCATCAGCTGGCAGAGGGAAGAATCCACCTTCAGACCCTGGAGGTGGACAAGTACGGGCAGTGCTTTCAGAAAGGTAAGGCACTAAGACTCATGAAAGAAATAAAGGAAAAACATATGCTCAGGAAACCCACACAGCGCCTGTTTTCCTCATCAGGTTACTGCAGAGAGCTGGGAAGGTCATCAGTCAGCCAGGCTTACTGGCACTAGCAGCACATCACTCACTTTTCAGCAGCGGGTTTTGAGAAACCCCCAAGGCCCACCATGTACACCCCAGCAAATTCCATCAATCCAGGGCAGCAAATACAACATGGGCAGGATGCACTGGATCTCAGGGTCACATGCCAAGGATGGACATCAGTGGTGAAAGGAGGAAATAGGGAGCTGGGTGCGCAAATAATGGCGCTGGTACTACACAGTGCAAAGCCATATTTCTACCCCAGAAATTCCAAGCAAAGCCACAGCAACCTTGAGAGCTGTGACAAAGGCCGATGGCAATAAAGCAGGGATAGCAGACCAGAGAAAAGCAAAAATTAAGGCCTTCACTACAGTCCATCATAGCCACACAGCTGGGTTAATGTATTCTAGTGGCAACTATTGAGCCAACTTTACAAACACAAAAGACAAGACAACCAGCATAAAATTTAAAGGTCTGCTTAAACCCCAGTATTTTCACCTCCCAGCACTGCATGGAAGAGACCTGTTCATTTGTTCCCTGCAGTGCTCCCCCAAACACAGCACCAAGCCCTCCCCAGCTGCCTTCACACACCCCTTTTTTAGCATGCATGCTGGCAAACCACAAGGGATTTGAGGCTCTAATACCCAGGAACATCTACAGTCTATGCTTGTGGCTCAGTCAGTTTTTCCAGGCAGCAAATCACTGGTAAGCTAGGGGTTTACTATTACCCCTGTGCTGTGCTCAAATCTACAGATCACTACTGCATGAGCACCCCCTTCCATGACAGTGAGAGCGTCTGAGCAGAGGGTTCAAGGCAGAGCACCTCCAAATCCCTACAGGACAAGTGCTGCTGTACATCATAAACACTGCAATCAAGCCACAGGGGCTTCACTCCACTTTTTGCCTCTGCACTGCCATCTTGCCATCTTTTCAGATTACTGGAACAGTCTTGCTCAACAGAAAGCATTTAGCTTTCACAGACATTTTATATTTTCTTCTAGAAGGGAAGCTACATTTTATACACAGCTGCACTTGCAGAGTCTCACTTGTGGCAGCCCCAGGCTTTGACAAAGCTGCATGTGACTTACAAAAGTACTTGGTGTGCTCCTTACTCTGTTCCCATTCATTCTAACCCTACAGTGATTTGCATGGGAGTAGGGCAAAGCCACAAGTTCCTGAAAAGCCACATCTACACTGTGCAAACTCAGTACAGCACCTCTGTCCCTGCTTTCAATGACACCTCCATCAGGTTCACAAATACTGCTTGAAAATACGTCACTGCAAAGAAGCATGGTGACTGGGAAAGGGAGGCAATTAATGCAGTCCTATTAAACATTGACAAAAAGTTTACTTGTTCATTTTCTTTACTGTAAGTTTTGAAGGGCATTCTAAGAAAAGGAGATTTGAGCATCTGCACATTCCTCTTTGGTGAGCTTATATAGGCAGGCAGCTATTTAAGGGACAGGTCAGCTGTTAAGATAGCGAACATTTATTCACAGCCCTGCTGTAGGAAAGGCTGCTAAGCCAAAAACATTTGATTTCTGCGAAGAAAAAGAAGTTTCACAAAGATCTCAGAGATAAATTCCTCTTTGAAATACAAGTTAAGAAAGATTATCAGGCTGTTTTATGTTGACTGAGTCAAACTCATCATGTAGTTATCCATCTTAGAATCACAGAATGGTTTAGGTTGGAAGGGACCTTAAAGATCACTCAGTTCCAACCCCCCTGCCATGGGCAGGGACATGTCCCACTAGATCAGGCTTCCTAAGGCCCCATCCAACCTGGCCGTAAACACCTCCAGGGATGGGGTATTCACAGCTTCCCTGGGTAACCTGTTCCAGTGCCTCACCACTGTCATTGTCAAGAAATTCCTCCTTACATCTAGTCTAAATCTGCCCCTCTCCATTTTACAGCCACTACCCAGATTTGATGTCTACAGACAGAACAAGCAAGAAACATACACCATAAGCCAGAATCAAACTCGCTCTTTTCATATAATAATTACACACAGAAAATCAAGCCAGATTTGTTCCCGCAGTGGAAAGGTGATACTCATCCTAAGCCCCTACACATTCTTGATGAGCCCTCAAGACCATATTATACTGAAAACTTTATATTCATCTTTATCAATCTCCAGCTTTGTTACATCAAAATATATGCCTGCATGTTTTCATGTAAAGGAAACATAAAACAAGGAAAGAGAAAAATCATCGTTACTAAGCAGAAGCACCCAGCCTGCTTTATTGGGAGCAAGAATAGAATTTTGGGGGGTTGTGGGGAGAGATTTCTTATTTCAGATGTCTATCCTGAAAGCTGCCCAGTAACTGGATATCATCACCTGTGGTTGTGTCACGTAACACATCTTGAAGACAAGAGCAATGAATTTCCAGCATCAACAATCAAACTACTGAAATCTGAGATCAGCACTACTTACACATTCAGCTTACTGAAGTCATTACTTTTTCCCAGCACAGACAACTATTCTGAGTACAAAAAGGTTGCAGCATTCAAAAAAAACTTGTGTCTATTACCTCCAGCTTCTTTCCTGCCCTCTCCCTTTACCTCACCATACACAAGCTGCCCACCTATTTTATCCTGAGCCCATCTTTAAGCTTTAGCAGGGCTGCAGGAGACAGGACTGTCATTAGCACCACACAGCAGGCCAGCGCCACGGTTTCATGCTCCTTCCAAGCCAGACATGCAGACACCCTCTGAATAGAACACATGATACAGGAATTACAAATACAATCAAGATAAATGCAAGTTTAGGTTGCTAAAATGCCCTACAGATCCCCAACTAAAGAGCAAAAAGCTAGTCATTCCTACTGCAAGCTCTGTCTTTTGAGACATGAGACATTAAAACCCTCATGCCCTCAGTAAAATAGGCTGTAACAATTCTAAGTAAACAGTATCTTGCTTTCTCAGACTCACTCTTTTTTTCACCCCTCAGAATAAAATCAAGAGAAAAATCTGGTGGTTGTAACAACACATGTATTTTTAGAAAGCAGCTCTTCAGAGTTACATTTGAAAACACACTACAGCCATTTCGGGCTCTGACTATGAACTTCTTTACTGGCAAGAAAACAGATTTCTACTGGTTTAGGCTCTCCTAAATACTCTCAGTAATCCTCAATTAGGCTCTCCTAATTCTGTAGTCTCAAGAGAGTGTTGCTAGAAGTCAGTTCTCATGATCCAGACCATACAAACTTTCAAACAGCCCACTATAAATATCTGGCATGCTCAGAGTCCTTCAGCCAACCAATTCAACACAACAGATGTGTATTTAAGATACTCAAGGAAAAGCATTTCCGTTAATTTTATTTCTCATTCACCTATATACATACTGGTCCTAAATGCAGTCATTTTTAAATACAGCTTTCTAATTTGGAAACTGAAAATCATCCTGAAGCCTAACTAGCACCACTTCAGCTGAGACAGACACAAGATAAGTCATGTCCACAGTGGATGTTGTTGCAGTCACCAGTGAAGGCATAACATCCTTACATACATTGGTTAGATCCTGTAAGCGATCAAAGGAGAGAAAGGGATGAGTACCAATGAACATATATGACTCTGCAAGGGGTAGCCATTTAATAATCTGACTCTTTTTACAAATAACATTTACAGTAGGTGCTGAAGCATAAATTGCATCCTAATCCTTCCTATATTATTTTTCCAGTTTAAAGTTGGCTGCCACTCACCAGCACCAAAGGCCTGACTCTGCAAGGGCCTCTCTGTCCCATGGATGCCTCCCACCTCCTCCCACAGACAGCTCAGCCAGCATGCTCCTTTCCAGACACGTTCTCCCAGGCTTTGGCAGGGCTACCGCCTATCAAGAGGGCTGCTTTGTCTCTGCTACATATTTTATAGCACCCGGCTCTGCCTTGGGGCTGTAGAGAAAGTGTGATAAATGCAAAGCAGGACTCTCCCAGACCACAGCACCTAGGAAGCACTGCTCTAGCTGTGTGCTGACTCTCATTTCCATGCTGAAACAGGAGGTCAAAACCGTCCAAGGTCCTTTGTGAAAAGCCTGCTTAGTACAACCTCCCTGAGTTACTAGTGTAAGCTCTATTTCAACTTGTTTCACTCCTCATGCAAAGAGAAGGAAGGCAGGAGGAACTAAACATTCTCCTACCACTCTAACCCCACCTGTAAGCAGCTCTCAACCTTACCTATCCAATGCAACAGCCATGCCTCCTCATCTAAAACGTGCTCACTTCTACAGCTGCTTCCAACAAACACAAGCCGTGCCACCTCTCCTCCTCCTGAGCAACCAGGGCTTTCTGGCAGACTTCTCACCCACCAGGAAGAGGCTAAAAGACAAAGATCCATACAGAGTGTCCCTCCAAGCAAGTCATGCATCTGAATTCTCAGCTGTTACAGTGTTTATGATTAACAAGCATGCTGCAGTGAGCCCCAAGGTCTTTGGTCACTGTAACCTTGCGCTCAAGTTCAGGACAAGTGGATCCATGTTTGAAAAGGCTGCTAAGTTCAGAAAGATCCAGGGGATCTGTATTATGTAATGAGTTTTTTGTCGTGTTAATGGGGTTTTTTCCTGCTTTTTGAAAGAGAATGAGCATAATGATGGTGTTTTTAGCTCCACGGTTATGAGCAGACAGATCGCACAATGCACATGGAAGTAATGGCACCCTACACGCTTGCATCCAGAGAAGAAATTTGGTAAAAAGCCTGATTAGTCTGCTGTAGGTTACCAGAGGAAAGGTTCAAGGCAAAATTGACACTAGACATTTTCCTGTAACTCCCTTGAGACGCTAATGACTGAAACCCAGGTTTTCTCACTAGAAGTCAAATGAAATCCGAATGGCTTGTAGAGAACAAATCTCTAGATCAGAAAATATGCTCCAAATCTCAGACATATTTCTAAAGCTTTATAAATGGCTAAGAGCCAGCTACTTATTTCATACTCCTCTATAACTCTGCCTAAACGCCAAAAGAGCCTTTACCTTAGGTACCTAGGCCAGTCTTTTGTTCCTCAACATATGCACACACATTCAGATAAACATTTATCTAAGAATTACCACAGGGAGTCAAGACATCATGCCAGACCTGAATTAAAAAAAAAATCAACCCAAATGAAAAAAAAAATCAACCCCATGGGCTGAAGCAGAAATTTAGACATAGCTACAGAAAATAAATTTCTTGTTTTCCAAAAGTATTGCAGCAGAAAATTATCACTTCCCATTAGAGACATGATGGATGTCAATATCTGATGATGCTCAGGACATTAATGCAAACTCAGAATGATTTTGCAGAACAGTGGGCTCAATGCTTCACAACTGAGATTGCCAAATTGCTTCTCTTAAGGTATCATCAGACTCTTGGGACTTCAAGTGCAAAACAGTGCAAGTAAAAATTAGGACAGGCCGGGCAGAAGCTTTATTAACTATAGTCATGAGCGAGCACTGGGACAGCGTCTCCCCTCTGTATCCCTGCCAAGCGATTGCAGAGACAAACGATAGGCTGTTTCAGAGGAGGTGGTGGGGCAGAAGTGAGGAAAAACGATCATTTCAATATTAACAAAGCCAGGTGCGGACTCTTCAAGTATCTTGCTAACCACTATAATTCAAAGAAGGAATAAACCAGTAAATAAATACAATGTGACAAAGTAGGAGAGATGGCTATTGGGGGGCCCATAAGAGTGGCACACACAGTATTACCCTAGCTCAGAAGTGGGGAGTCAGAAATGATCACAAGCTNAGCGATCAAAGGAGAGAAAGGGATGAGTACCAATGAACATATATGACTCTGCAAGGGGTAGCCATTTAATAATCTGACTCTTTTTACAAATAACATTTACAGTAGGTGCTGAAGCATAAATTGCATCCTAATCCTTCCTATATTATTTTTCCAGTTTAAAGTTGGCTGCCACTCACCAGCACCAAAGGCCTGACTCTGCAAGGGCCTCTCTGTCCCATGGATGCCTCCCACCTCCTCCCACAGACAGCTCAGCCAGCATGCTCCTTTCCAGACACGTTCTCCCAGGCTTTGGCAGGGCTACCGCCTATCAAGAGGGCTGCTTTGTCTCTGCTACATATTTTATAGCACCCGGCTCTGCCTTGGGGCTGTAGAGAAAGTGTGATAAATGCAAAGCAGGACTCTCCCAGACCACAGCACCTAGGAAGCACTGCTCTAGCTGTGTGCTGACTCTCATTTCCATGCTGAAACAGGAGGTCAAAACCGTCCAAGGTCCTTTGTGAAAAGCCTGCTTAGTACAACCTCCCTGAGTTACTAGTGTAAGCTCTATTTCAACTTGTTTCACTCCTCATGCAAAGAGAAGGAAGGCAGGAGGAACTAAACATTCTCCTACCACTCTAACCCCACCTGTAAGCAGCTCTCAACCTTACCTATCCAATGCAACAGCCATGCCTCCTCATCTAAAACGTGCTCACTTCTACAGCTGCTTCCAACAAACACAAGCCGTGCCACCTCTCCTCCTCCTGAGCAACCAGGGCTTTCTGGCAGACTTCTCACCCACCAGGAAGAGGCTAAAAGACAAAGATCCATACAGAGTGTCCCTCCAAGCAAGTCATGCATCTGAATTCTCAGCTGTTACAGTGTTTATGATTAACAAGCATGCTGCAGTGAGCCCCAAGGTCTTTGGTCACTGTAACCTTGCGCTCAAGTTCAGGACAAGTGGATCCATGTTTGAAAAGGCTGCTAAGTTCAGAAAGATCCAGGGGATCTGTATTATGTAATGAGTTTTTTGTCGTGTTAATGGGGTTTTTTCCTGCTTTTTGAAAGAGAATGAGCATAATGATGGTGTTTTTAGCTCCACGGTTATGAGCAGACAGATCGCACAATGCACATGGAAGTAATGGCACCCTACACGCTTGCATCCAGAGAAGAAATTTGGTAAAAAGCCTGATTAGTCTGCTGTAGGTTACCAGAGGAAAGGTTCAAGGCAAAATTGACACTAGACATTTTCCTGTAACTCCCTTGAGACGCTAATGACTGAAACCCAGGTTTTCTCACTAGAAGTCAAATGAAATCCGAATGGCTTGTAGAGAACAAATCTCTAGATCAGAAAATATGCTCCAAATCTCAGACATATTTCTAAAGCTTTATAAATGGCTAAGAGCCAGCTACTTATTTCATACTCCTCTATAACTCTGCCTAAACGCCAAAAGAGCCTTTACCTTAGGTACCTAGGCCAGTCTTTTGTTCCTCAACATATGCACACACATTCAGATAAACATTTATCTAAGAATTACCACAGGGAGTCAAGACATCATGCCAGACCTGAATTAAAAAAAAAATCAACCCAAATGAAAAAAAAAATCAACCCCATGGGCTGAAGCAGAAATTTAGACATAGCTACAGAAAATAAATTTCTTGTTTTCCAAAAGTATTGCAGCAGAAAATTATCACTTCCCATTAGAGACATGATGGATGTCAATATCTGATGATGCTCAGGACATTAATGCAAACTCAGAATGATTTTGCAGAACAGTGGGCTCAATGCTTCACAAATGAGATTGCCAAATTGCTTCTCCTAAGGTATCATCAGACTCTTGGGACTTCAAGTGCAAAACAGTGCAAGTAAAAATTAGGACAGGCCGGGCAGAAGCTTTATTAACTATAGTCATGAGCGAGCACTGGGACAGTGTCTCCCCTCTGTATCCCTGCCAAGCGATTGCAGAGACAAACGATAGGCTGTTTCAGAGGAGGTGGTGGGGCAGAAGTGAGGAAAAACGATCATTTCAATATTAACAAAGCCAGGTGCGGACTCTTCAAGTATCTTGCTAACCACTATAATTCAAAGAAGGAATAAACCAGTAAATAAATACAATGTGACAAAGTAGGAGAGATGGCTATTGGGGGGCCCATAAGAGTGGCACACACAGTATTACCCTAGCTCAGAAGTGGGGAGTCAGAAATGATCACAAGCTGTTAGCTTTGAGTTGAAAGGAATGTTCTTTTAGTTGGGATAAACTTAGAGATCATAAATATTCATTTCACCATCACAAAGTGAAATCTGAAGAAAGGGCACTTCCAGAAAATAAACCTATGACACATTCACTGACATGTACTCCCCAAGTAATTTCTGGTCTCTGTAGCAGAGAGGCAAAAGAATCGCTTCACCGGTCGCTACCCTGTCTCTGCATTACACCCAGAATCTCAGCTGATGTGACAGTAAACACAGTTTTTTAATTAACAAGTCTTTTTCATTTCAAAAGGTGCTCTCTAAAGGGCTCCTGTCAGAGGAAATGCTGAAAACCTCTGTGCCACTGTTTGACTTTTTTGAGATAAGCATGAATAAGTAAAATTGAATCCTTCTGCTACGGATGTGTAAATGGCCAGCAGAACAAGAAAAATAATACGTAATAAGGGAAGAAAGGGAGGCAGTCTTCAACAGCACTCACTGCAAACATAACAATTCTTTTCCCATTGGAAGTCTTTAGTTAAAACCTGCAAGCTTTGCAAGGAGAATAGAGTTAGATCCATGTTCAGCACATTGCAAGTTCCAGAATTTTTTTCACAAGCAGACATCATCCTGGGAAATAACCATGTCTGATTAAACATGATCATACGTTCTGAAAACACTAATTGAAGCTTTAAGCATGCTGGCACATAAGCCTTACGTACACACACACACAAAGAGTGAGAGATAGAAGCGAGTCTTCTCTAACAAGCACAGACATGGGCAGCAGAAGGATCACTCCACCCCTCTGAAGCCATCTAGCCTTCAAAAGGTTCAGGAACCCCTGTGTATTTTCATGTCTTGATGTTATCCTCAAACGCAACCAACTCAGTCTGTAGTCCAGAGAGGGCTCTCCAGGGGCTGCCTGGAGGGGACAATCAGTACTGTGTCACAGCCTCACGCAGCAGGAGACACAGCTCACTTCCAGAGCTAGGCAGAGGTCAGCCACTTCTAGCTACTCTCACAGCTTAGGCACAATCAAGCCATACAGCAGAAAAAAAACCCCAAGAGGTCTCAGCCCACATTGCCCTGTTAGGCAGAGGCAGAGAGATGCAACTGCAAGCCTTCCAGGCATTTCTCCTGTTCTCAACCTTACACACCTCCTAAAAGTCTTCTCGACGTCATCTTCATCAGCTCAGGACCCTCTCGCCCACACATACAACTTCACTTCCTATCAGACATTTATTCATTCATAGGTCCACAACTAATTAAGAGTAAGAAATATTATTTTTGACAATTTTTTCTATAAATGTGGTCTAATTCATCTTTATCCCATGCATGGGGGGGGGAGGGGGCACATGGAAGAGATGGGTTTGATTCTTCTTGCTTCTGTTTGTAAGGACGACTAAGAAATTCAGTTCCCATTGCCTCAAGCCAAAGCAGACCCACACAAACCAGTGCGTGGGATGGGACTCTCCCACAGTTTATTGTTGTTATCATAAGATTGCTGTGACTATTCAGCATAAGCTAAAAAGGGAAGCTGTTCCTTGCTTTACAGCACAGCCCTCCCATCTGCCCCAACCAGTAGAAAACCCATTGCAGGCACAGCCAGTAGCACTGAGTCAGCACAGAAACAGTTTCTCAAGGATGGTCACAGGCTCCTCTGAGAGCAGCTGTGCAGAACTTCTTCCAGAATAAATGAAAACTGCAGGATAACCAGGAGTTGCTGTCACACCATACTGATAGTCTCTTAATATCCTTAAGGGATAGAAGCAGGATACTTGGGATCAAACCCAAAAGAAATGTATTTCTGTTTCCAAATCTGACTCTCCACCCCTCCTACAGCTCTAGCTTAAGGTAGTATTACTCAGTTGCTAGAGGTCTCCACCTCAGTATTCAGGACTCACGATCTCCAGCTCTGATCTCCCATTCATTGTGAAGCTTCCGTTTTCACAATCATCTCATGCTTGCTTTATTTTATAGGTAGACAATAGGCAAGGCCAAAGCTGATTTTCAGAGTACACATCTTTACAGCACTCAGAACAGTACTAAATTTCTGGGGCCTCTGTACTAGAATCATGTAGCTAGTGAGGCAATTTGCAGGATGAAGTACCCTCATCAGGCGAGGTGGAATATTCACCAGGCTCAGCTTATTTTTACTAAGCATCTCATTTATTCCAAGGCCTAAATTTATAAGTCCCCAGAAGATGAACTGTGGTTGTGCACAGAGGGCTTAAGCACTCCTGCTAATCCCAACCTCCTTTAGTAACTGTCTGGAAATCACTTGTAGAAAAAGCATGAGAGGCGAGATTCAAGGTCAACTCCTCTAATCCAGCACCACAGACATCCCAAAATCTACCACCCCATTTCAAGAGAAAGAGGCAAAAGACACAGACAGAAAAAAAAGAAGCAATGGAATCAGTCATGTTAGATTTGGGCATACTGCATGGGGAACTGATACCAAAAATGCTGGCATATAAAACTCACTAAGACTCATTTTGGAGTTTTAGAAAGCAAGCACCTTTTATCAGGTCTGGACAATGTGTGGGAATGATCTCCATCAATCATGCAACAAGACAAAGGCTGGTTAAGAATATATTTCCCACTTGCATCGTATGTATAAATTTCCCCAGAAATCTTATGCATATTCTATTACTTTCCAAGGTCTAATTTTAATGTTATGAAAATTTGCAACAGTCAAAACTCTTGCTAATTTGGAGCTGGCTCCAGCTCTCTACTTGACTTTGGCCTTAAGATAGATGAGAACTCCAAACACAGGTGATTACAGAAGAAGAGACATCAGTTCAGCACAGACCATACTTCACACAATGTTTTCATTTTCAAAGAAAGAACAGTGTCTGAAAAACACCTTTTTAAGGAAAACATGCTATCAGAGGACATTCTGTCTAACTTTCAAAAACCGCAACTGCTTAGATGAAACTTAACTTACTTCAGCTTAAATCAAACTAATCCACTTTGAAATATTCCACATATTGTATCAGAAAAAATTAACACGTCTCATCTCTACAGTGCAACAATAAGGTGTGCTACAGAAGCCACAAGCCCTGCTAGCCTGCAGTTTAAGGGAAGATGATGTCTTATTGCCCTAAGTACCCACAGAGGGATTTTCATTATATTTTGGAAACAGAAATATCCATATCTTCACCACATGTCAAAACCAAGAAGTTAATGGAGGGTGAATAGGAAAGCCAACATTCAAAATAAAGTTTGTAAAAAAGGCTTCAGGGTTTCTCAAAATAACAATACACAATCCTTTCCTAAGAAGAAGAGGTTCTGCACACTGCACACTTCTGCTGCCTGTGGTTCTGCACACATGATCAGCCCATTGGAACACAATGAAGACGATACACTTTTAGTCCAGGAAATAGAAGGCTACAATGACCTTCTAGATTAAGAGAGCATGAAGAGGTGAAGACACAATGACAAGAGATTTCCAAGACGAGAAAACAGAATTTGTAACTCCCCTTGGCCAAAACCAAGGTCGTTCTCCACAACTATGCTTAACACAGATCTCTTTGATGTAAATGACAAAATTCCCATGAATAACTGAACAAGAGTAGGCATAAGAATGTAGTGCAATTGGAAAGACAAAACAGAAGATGCTGGTGACTTATGACACCCTCTTCCCCATTATAAAAAGGCAAGGTAATGCCAAATAACAAAAATCTGCCCTGAAACTATATGCACTCACCTCCGTTTTGATGCATTTCCCAAACAAATTGGGCAGACCTGTCTCCCCATCCACACTCCTCAGCATTAGCTTTCCAGAGCCAGCAAACATCATTCAGTATCATTAGTGTGTTATTACACCTGATCTTCAGCTCTTTTAGCTGCTCCAGCTCCAGAGCAATCAAACACAAAGCAGCTTCCATAATCTTCTCAGCCCCCTCCAGACTCAAGATGGTTTGAAGCACATATAAAAAGAGGATTTACCTGGCTTGCTTCCTTCACAGTTATGCCCCAGCTGGCCTTTGGTGTTCAAGCCACAGGTATACACTTCCCCATCTTCCAACAGAAACACGGAGTGGTTCCCTCCACATGCCACCTCCTTGACACTTCTGTCATGAATGAATCCATACACCTGTGGTTCAGGAATGATGACCTGGAGGTTGCTACCTATCCCAGGCTGTCCAAAAGACGAGTATCCCCAGCATAGCATTTTCTCTCTTTTCAGCAAGTCATGTACCCTTCCTGGACAAGAGAAACGGGAAGGAGTGTGAATGAAGCAAGTACTCAACACATGATCCCACGGAGTTAAGCTGCTCAGACTACGAGGTGGAAACAACCTATGCATTTCCTGCATGGTCTGTCAGGCCTCTGAACTGCCAGTAAGGAGCGACTTCTACCATCTCACAGACAAAGAGGAATCAAGACAGCTCAGCTCAAATCAGAACCTTCGTGCTCTGGCCACCTCCATTTGTAAGGCAGCAGAAGTGCTCTGAAAACCAGGAGACCTGAGCTTTTATTTCAGCAAAACCCACTCTGCTTCAAAAAATCAATCTACTCTCCAAACCAATTGTATTGTTTTTTAGATTAACATGCAAACCTGAACTCTTATAGTGTCATATTTGGGACCACCGCTTAAAGAAATCTTTAAAAGTTCTCAAAGGCAATCAGACTAGTCCTGAACAGGCCAGGTGTTCATGATGTACTGTCCAAAGCAGAACTGTATTATTTCCAGTAAATCCATATTAAAAAGTATTTTGCTCAACTGATCACATTCGTGCAACCCAAATATGTGCAGGTACACACACACACAAACATCCATCCCTCTACTGCAGCAAGAATTTTCCAAGCAGCAGCAGTTCACATGGAGCAGCACACTGACAGCTTGGCCCTGATGGCTACAGACAGATAACGCTGATGCAGCTTGCCAGCAGTCAGGTGTTACCTTTTGTGTCGGGGAAAGTCAGGGATTTCAGAGAGTCGGGTAACATGGGAAGGGAAAAAGCATAGCAATTATAAAGGGCCCAAAGAATAACTCGGCCTGAACTTGATAATGACAACGGGATGCTAATGCATAAAAGCTGGGGGAAGGGAAACAGCTCTCATTCCAGAAGAGGCATGTGAAAGATGTTAGTAACGCTCCATAATCTCAATAGGTTTGGGTTATTTGTTAAACATGCTATACTAATGAGACATTGAGAACCCTGCTGCTGGTTGAACCAGAAACTAATTAAAGCTTTTTTTATTTTTTTTTTTTTTTCTTTTTTTTGCAAAGGGAAGAAAAAAAGACAAGAAGAAATAAAAATATCCTAGACATCAAATCTTATGACTCACCATGCTGAGTTCTAAACCAAGGCAATTTACAACAGCAACATTTACGATCTTAGCACAGGATCAAAAAGCAAAAAGGTAACCTTTGAAGCAACAATGACTCCTCAAGGAAAAAAAACTCCTCCTCACACTGAGTGGATAGAAAACATTTGGTTTGTTTCCAAAACGTGGTACTAATTCAGGCTCTAGGTATTAGCTTTAATAAAGCCTTTCCTAATCTAAGCCTTAAGCAGTGGGTGTTCATCTCTTACCCTGCTATCCTCGCCTGTCAGCTGCGGTCACAGTCAGGTGTGGTCCCTTCCACTTAGGCAGGGCTGCACTGGATGGTGGAGGGAAAGAATTGGATTTTCCATTTGTACTTCATCAGCAGTGCAATTTCCTACCACAAACCATTTAGTAGGATCTCTTATTAAGTGCTTTAAGGCATGTTATGAATCCCATTTATCTCTAATAGCCCTTGCTCCTTTATAGCATAATTCAATTCATTCACATCCACACGTGCTTATCACTGACCAGCTCCAAAACAACCAGAGGGAAAAATAGGAGGTTACAAGGCTCTGTCTAATTAAATCAGTCCTTGTACACACTCTGAGGGCTCGCTGCCTTCAGCACAAGACTGATGTAAGATACCCTCTGTGTTGGCTACACTAAGAATAGGAATGCCCTGGGACACAGTACAATTGAAGCACGTGCACGTGCTTTAAATTACACAACTGCTATATTTACAGTGAACTTCATGTTCTGTCTCAAAAAACACCAGCTTAAGCAACATCCTGAAGGTGGCAACACTAAGGCAGGAGGGAATCATTTCAAAACTGACATCTGAAACAGCAGAAATCTGGGATTGCTATTTTTTCAGCCTGTGGAATTGCCCTGTTATGAAGATATAAGCAGCACAATAGCAGCAGATCTGAAGATCCAAAGATCGTGTTCCTTGCTAGTATAAGTGGATACTGCCTCTGAGCTGAAAAGATGTCACCACTATACGACTTGAACTGACATTGTACAAGATGAGCTAAATATTAATTTGGGATATCTTTCTAAAAGGGTTCCTGAACAGTATGCTCCCCATAGACTACAGTCATCTTTTCTACTGCTAATTTCATTTAAAACACTAAAAATACTTTAATTACTTTCCTTGTGTTCATATTCCATACAAAAAGTTGCTGTAACAGGTATGGGGATGTGATATGATTGACGAGAGCTGTTTTTTCCTCCAGGTAACATACTATTTAAAACTGCAGGAGTTCAAATTCCCAGTAATTCATATGCACACTACGGTAACACTTCAGAGGAGTTCAACTCTCATTTATGCTGGTGGTCAGACCTTCTGAAGCATCCTGAATTTTATCAATCCCTATGGCAGACAATGGGGCCTTTCAGACCCTGTAGAAAAGCTGGTCTTAACTAGATCTTTGGTTAGTTTTTTTTAAATCATCCCTTGCATCCCACCCTCTAAAAATTTTGCTGACAAATCCCTGCGCAGCTCTACTCCAAGGGGACACAGCAGCACTTCCCACTCAAGAGCTAAAACCAACATAGCCATTTGCCATTTGAGAGTATGGGCACTGCTAAATATTTTCCAATGGCCTGGTAAGCCACATTTTTAATGTACTTATTTTGAAGACATAGCACATTTTTTAAACCACAACTAATTTAATGCTTGGGGTTTTTTCTTCCCCCAGAAAAGCTGTTACCAGTCTTAATACATGATGTGTTCAAGTAGGAGCTGTTCAAGCAAGGCTTCAAATGACAATTTCACGCTCCGTTTCCAGTCTGTTTAAGGCAGTTATTCCTTTTTAACATTAGCAGAGGAGGTAAAAACACATGGTACCCTGCAAACTAGCCTATACAAGCTACATAATCTCCTTATATGAAAACAATTATATATAAGCCTAGTGTGGGCAGGCACTAACATAGACGCATGTCTGCACATACAGACACATATCTCTGTATAAAAATGGATAAGGTTTATAATCAGTTATTTGAAATACTAAAAGTGACTAATTAGCGCCTACCTCAATACACCTTAAAAACCTTGAATTTCAATCTTCAGAGGACAAACCCTTGGGGAAAGTGGTAGGTTTGTTTTGTATTTTTAAATGAGTCATTGAAGCTCCCAGTCCCTTTTAAAAACTGGATGTCAAAAAGCACAAAAGTTGCAGTATCCAACCACATCTCCTATGCCTGTTCTTCACAGATCACAACACAGCCAGCTTGGTATTCATGTTTTAGAGACAAGAACAGATGCAATGCAGCAAGGCTGGTCATTTGCTGAGACTCCCCATACAGAGCAAAAATAAGGGTTGGAGGCAGGGAAGGTATAATGCAACATTCTCTAATACTGACATTCCAGGAATAATTCACCATCAGAACAGTGAAGGGCATACACAGCACAACTAAAGGTAGGAAAACATCACACTGTTTAATATGGGAATATTTTGAGGAAATAAAATGGGAAAATTTTGAGGAGATCTATTGTGGGCAGAAGATCCATCCTCCGCTAAGCTCAGCTGACATACTAAGTATATATCCTTCAGTGAGAAAGCAACCGTAGTGGTTCAGTAAAATAATAATACCGCGTGTAAAATCACTACAGGATGTGGTTTATTTTGCCTTTTTCTTTTCTTTCTTTCGTTAACAGCTATCATGACATACACAGTGTCTTCACATGACTACACATATTCCAAAGCCATAGCTGTGACCACAACTGCACCCTTTCTGGGGAGGTTCGTTAAGTCAATATTGTGCTCGCAACAAGCAGCACTCAAGGTTGAATTCTTTCTCAACAGATAGATCGGCCAACTTGCAGGGCAGGAATAAGCAAGGTCCTTCATTCCCTGTTGTAAGATTTCAGCTAGCAAGTAAAAGAACAAATCTTACGAGGAGCGGCTGAGGGAATAGGGGCTGTTTTAACCTAGAGAAAAGGAGGCTGAGGGGAGACCTTATCACTGCCTACAACTGCCTCAAAGGAGGTTGTAGCGAGGTGGGTGTTGGCTTCTTCTCCCAAGTGACAGGTGATAGGACAAGAGGGAATGGCCTCAAGTTGTGCCAGGGGAGGTTCAGATTGAACATTAAGAAAAAATTCTTTATGGAAGGGTTCATTGGACACTGGCAGAGGCTGCCCAGGGAGGTGGTTGTCTCACCATCCCTGGAGGGGTTTAAAAGCCAGGGAGATGAAGCACTCAGGGATACGGTTTAGCAGCGGACAGGTATGCTTGGGCTCGATGATCGCCAAGGTCCTTCCCAACCTTGTGATTCGCCAATCCTATGAAGCTTGCTCCTTCTATCAGCACTGCCCAATAACAAAGGAATTTACTGATTTTTTTTTTCTGCCACTAAGCCTCCAAGCCCACCCACTTCTCCCCTTGCCTTCATTTTACCCCACCCCAAGGCCCAGGCCAGGCGACCGAGCAAGAGACCACAAGGTGCAACAGAGTCGCATGAGGAGCACGAGGCTGCAAGAGTTAAATGAGGAGCAGGAGCATCGCCCTCAGCAAGGGCATCCAAAACCAGATCAATATACCAAACAAGCCACAGACGAGAACAATCCCCCCGCCTCCACCACAGACACGGCCTTCCCGCATTTCCCTTGCTTCCCACACTCAGACTGGAGCTTCCCCAGCGGCAACACCGACCACTGGGCACCGAAAGCCCCGACCCCCCCGCAGCCGGGGGGACCTATGACACCCCCACCCCAGGGCACCCACAGCCCCGTCTCTCCCCACACCCTCTGCGGCGCCAGGACCCGCCGGGGAGCCGGGCTGGGCTCTCCCTCCCCCGGTGCCCCCCGCCGCCGCCGCTCACCGCTAGTGCCGCCGCCGCCGCAGCAACAAGGAAGTCCAACCCCCGGCACCGCGGGAGCGACGGCCCCGGGCGGCCAATGGGAAGCACAGGGTCGCCGCGGGAGAACCAATCGGGGACGGCAGCCGCTCTTAGCCACGCCCCCGATGTCATCTGGTCACGCCCCCGACCCCACCTGATAACGCCCTAATATGCCCGACCACGCCCCCTAAAGCTCTTGACGACGCCCCATCCATATATGGTAGCTCCTTAGTCTGGCCACGCCCCCTCAGGGCTGCCCCCCCCCCCCAGCCGTGTCCTGGGCACCAGGGCGAGGGAGGGGGTCCAGGTTCTCTGTACTTCTCTTGTGAGACTTCGCCTGGAGTGGTGCGTCTNTATATGGTAGCTCCTTAGTCTGGCCACGCCCCCTCAGGGCTGCCACCCCCCCCCAGCCGTGTCCTCGGCACCAGGGCGAGAGAGGGGGTCCAGGTTCTCTGTACCTCTCTTGTGAGACCTCGCCTGGAGTGCTGCGTCCAGGTCTGGAATCCTCAACATAAGAAGGAGATGGAGCTGTGGGAACGGGCTCAGAGGAGGGCTACAAGGATGATCCGAGGGCTGGAACACCTTCCATACAAGGACAGGCTGAGAGAGCTGGGTTTTTTCGGCCTGGAAAAGAGAAGGCTCTGAGGAGACCTTATAGCAGCCTTCCAGTGTCTGAAGGGGACTATGAGAAAGCTGGGGAGGGATTTTTTATAAAGGCGTGGAGTGATAGGACATGGGGCAATGGCTAAAATTACACTCCAGAGGCGCAGATTTAGTCTAGACATAAGGAAGAATTTCTCCACAATGACAGCGGTGAGGCACAGGAACAGGTTGCCCAGGGAAGCCATGGCTGCCCCATCCGTGGAGGTGTTCAAGGCCAGGTTGGATAGAGCCTTGAGCAGCCTGGGCTGGTGGAATGTGTCCCTCCCTGTGGCAGAGGGGTTGGAACGGGATGATCTTTAAGGTCCCTTCCAACCTAAACCATTCTATGGTTCTATGATTCTATAATTTAAACTACTCTAATTTAGGATCCCAGGGGAAAGCCAGCTTTCCACTGCTTAAAATTACTTTTTTCAGTTTTGTTCAGCATGAAATATCACTTTATTAATAACAATAGTCAGTTCATTTCCCCTCTTCTTGTTTTCATCTTGAATTTTATATGAGTTCTAGTCACTTGATAGGCTTGTTTGTTTAGGAACTAATACACTTTATACAAAATTTCAACCTTAGGAAAATATTTGTGACCAAAGGATAAATCTGAGGTGGGAGAGAGAATGAGGGGGTGAAAAAGAGGCCAATGAGCAAGCAATTACATAACTCCCTAGTGCTCGTTTTCTGATTTTAATGCCATCCATTAGAAAAAGACTGCCTGCCAGCACAAGCTGGATCCCGCATAGACTATCAAAATGACAGGCAATATTTGAGCAAACCACACAGAGATGTCTGCAATGGCTCAGAGTGGGGGAAAAGGTCCGTAAAGCAGGCCCTGTGCACACAGTATTCATCTCCTGTCCACTAGATCTCTGGCAATTTACAGTGTTTACATATCTTGCATGCAGTGTGATGTATCAGACAAAATCCACCTGTATTTGTATGGATCAGGAACATTCAGCCTAAAAATAGCTACTCTCCAGTGTAAAATCACACCCGTGACAAAGTCATTCACTTAATCGGCATTACAAGCAACTTCTAGAATAACTAAAAGTGTAAAGGAATAAAGTCTTCCCTTTGTTTGTTTTTGTTTTATTTATTTCATCAACTGGCGATCTTTACAAAATAGTCAGCATTTCATTTTACGCTGTTCCCTCTGTTTGTTTCCAATTGAGCAACCAAAGTGGGGAAAACACAAAAAAAAAAGCAGAAAATAAAGTAGA
>WAAB01005851.1:210517-236012 GCA_013389865.1 Piaya cayana | reverse complement strand
AATAACTAAAAGTGTAAAGGAATAAAGTCTTCCCTTTGTTTGTTTTTGTTTTATTTCATCAACTGGATATCTTTACAAAATAGTCAGCATTTCATTTTACGCTGTTCCCTCTGTTTGTTTCCAATTGAGCAACCAAAGTGGGGAAGACACACAAAAAAAGCAGAAAATAAAGTAGATGAGGGAGCAAAGCTTGGAATTTGCCCAAGAGAGACAGGAGTTTCTTGGTAAAAGCAATTTCTAACTTGCTTGATTTCACGTTCACGGACCAACTGTCAAGGCTGATTATTCATCAACAGATAACATTAAATATAGACACCAAAAGAAACCCGTTCTGTTGTGTCTCTGCACTGCATTGTGCACATCTCCCTCGGGTGCCACTACCTCTACTGATTTCTTCCTAAGAGCCCAGGTTTCATTGCACTAGGGGTCTTCATCACCTGGAGTCAGGATGGAGTCCACTGGCTGAGGGCTGCCCTAGAAGGGCCCATGGCAAGGCTGGACTTTTGCCAGAAGAATATGTAGCTCAGCATTTCCTTGATGGGTGAGGTCATCCGGAGATCAGGCCTGAAGATATCTAGAGATGCCAAAATCTGCAGCTCATCCTGATTTCCAAAGCATTTCTCTCCCAAGCAGCTGAACAGCAGTCCAGTGTCAAGAACCACATGGCCAAGGGTGTGGTGAGGTCTCCTGAAGGTTGTGGTAATGCACGTTACTATTCATCAGAATTATCTCCACAAAGGAAGACAGGGTGGCAGCTTTCACCTGCCCTGTGAACCCTCCTAGAAGGATTTCATGGACTCCTTCACTAGGTGCTGTCAGTAGCCTTCTGCTCCAATAGGCCACGGCACAGACCTTTCACCGGGGCTGTGCAGAGGTAGCGGTGCTTTATGCCTAATAAGTCGTGCCTGTTGTCAAAGCTTTTCACCAATACAACAGCGCGAGGAGGGGAGGAAAGCCTGCTGCAAAGCATCCCACTGCAGGGAAACTGCCTGCATGGACCACAGGTCTCTGACCCAGGCATCTAAGCTAGAAAGCTGTTGTGTGTAGAAAAAAATCCTTCTATGTGGCCATTTCTGAGTCCATGTTGATACAAGAAGTACTTACTATTACAAAAAGTGAAATGTTTTTTATTTAGGCAAAAGTAAAGTGTCATCCAAGTAATTGTATTTTTTGAAAGTTAGACAGGATGTCCGCGTGTTTTCTTTCAGTGTTTTTCCAGACACTGTTCATTCTTTGGAGATCATAACATCTTGAATAAAGTATGATCTTTGCTGAACAGATACGTCTTCTTCTGTAATCACCCGTGTTTGCAGTTGTTCCCTGTCTCAAATGCAAGGTCAGACAGAGCGCTGTCTCCAAAGTTCCAAATTAGCAAGAGTTTTGACTGCTACGAAGTTCATAATAACATTAAAATTAGTCCTTGGAAAGTAGTCTTTCTGGGAAAGACTAATAAAAAGCATAATCTTGCTGGGAAAATGTATCTGTATGCATGTAACTAAGAAACACATTTGGTCCCAGCTCTTGTCTTGCTGCACATGACCGATGGAGATCACTCCCTTGTGTTGCCCAGGCCTGATAAAGGATGGTTGCTTTGTAAAACTCCAAAATGAGTCTTAACAGAGTTAATTTTTGATATCAGTGTTGCTCTAGAGGCAGTGAACTATTCTGTTTTTCATTTTTCAGTCCTTCCCATGTTAAGGAGGAACTTTGTCAGAGAGGCTTAGCTAGGTATTAGCCAGCCAAAGCGAGGTCCTGCTACCATGGAAATGGTATTTCTGTGTGGTGTCCTTTGCAGAAAATGCATGATGAAGCTTATCCCTAACATACTTCACCAGGCTATCTCCTTTATTTCTCATGGCTTACAAACTGACGTGGAATCCTGGTCACCCCAGATCCAGCCTGGTAACATCAGCTGCTCACCACACTTTTGCACTTCTCTACAGGTGACATTCAGATCAGATCAGTGGCCTTGAAAAGTCTCCTGCTGCAGGTTCAGTAGACTTTTACTGCCTGAATAAAGTCCGTCAAACTCATAGTTCAGTGCGAGGCTCACTCACGTTGTATTCCTCTGCATATTTTATAATGAACACTGGTTAAGAAAATGTTGACACAGCTCAGTGCTCAAATTCATTCCAGAAAATGACACAAAAGCACTCTACTCTGCTCCCTCTGAAGGTCGTCTTTTTTTTTTTTTTTTTTAATAAAAGCAGGGCTTATTTGAGGACAAACTAAAAATAGCCTTGAAAGTTACTCTGGGCTTTAATCTCCCATGTGACGTTGCATCATACATGATGAGAAGGAAATTCCTTTAGGCTCTAAATAAACCTATTATCATTTAATCTCTAACGGGTTATTTTGAAATCCAAACCAAATACATCCTTTGTGCACTTGCACAACACAGAAGATCACTCTGGATTTCCAAGCCCTAACAGAGGCTTAGAAAAACATAAAAAAGGAAACAAGCAGCCAGCAATAAGCTGGCAAAGAGGAGCAGGCTAAGCTGTCACGACAGACAACTCTGATGGTGTGGCAGCGTCAGCCAGGCATGGGATTGGGACCCTCTGGCTCCATGGGCACAACAGCTCAGGCTTCTGCCAGTTCTCTTTTTCCACAAAAAACCACACACAGCAGAGTGCTGCCTTTCCCAGAGAATGCAAGCATCCCTCTTGCATCCTTTCTGCCCTAGGTGGGGAAGGTGGCTGATACTAATTACTATACTGTAACTAAAAATGAAACTTCCTTTTTCTTAATGTGCAACGTTGTTTTTACTGAGCTGGCAACTCATAAATAATGTCTATGCCTTTTCAGGAAACATTTATTTTCCTAAACTGAAAAAAAAAAACCAAACCCAAAACACCAGTCTAACAGCTGTTTCCAAAAGAGTTTTACATAATTTACTGGCATTTCAAAGAAGTGGCCTCCTTGATCCAAGGAAGTGTGCTTGTGATGCCCAACACAAAGTCAAGACAGAATGAGAAGTAAAAGCTGCGGTCTTCTCGCTCTCCATTTTTACATTAATCTAAAGTACGTTCTGTACCAAAAGTGAGAGACTTTGACTTGCTCAGCCTATGCAATGCACCTATTTGAAATACACGTCAGCCTTTGACTCCTCTTGTGAATGGCTTCCCCATAACGATAAGGACAGAAGACACAGATAGGCATGCACAGGCAGCTACATAACGAAGGAAGAGCATAACTAGAGATGTGCAAATTTAATCTATTCTAATTTAATTCATCACAGTAAAAGTCTTCTTTATACACCTATGTTCACATTTAACAAACTAAAGTGGAGAGAAGACTGTTGATAAATCATGATCGCCGTCTCTCTCTTTTTACACAAAGCAAAATATACAGAAAAATACACATCCTGCTTTCACATCCTGCCTGGCAGCCCCACAAGCTTCATGTCCAGTGTTCTGTACAGAAAGCTGTTCTGCAGGCCTAAAATTTTGTTTTATTTAATTGCCAAACATCCTTACAAGATAGAAAGAAACGTGACAAACAGGACAGTGTTATCACACTAAATAATAACAACTCCATTAATGCTTTACAAATAAAGATTTTAACAAAGCCTAGGAGTGATCAAATCCTCATTCTAAGAACTTCTCTCAGATAAGTCAAAGACTCTACCCAGGTCAGCAGTGTTCCTTCAATTCACAGTTTGCAAGAATGCATTTCCTTAGCAATAGTTAGCTCCCCAAAAGAATCCTTAATTAATAATTTGCCCTAGCTTTTGTGCAACAACTGCTTAGCATACACTGGCTGTATGTTTGGTAACATACAAACCACAGAACCAACTAAACATGATCAGCACAGCACAGACAGGATGCATCTATCTGTAAATATACTTGGTTATCAGCTTGCTTCTCGGAAGCATGTTAAACAGGATTCTTCTTTCCTAACTTCATAATCTGACAACCAGGCATCTGGCCTAAGCTCATTTTTAAAACCAATATAAAATCTTAGTGTATACAGAGACTCACATGTTCATAAAGTGCAGTAAAAATAAGGCAGGGTAGAAGCCAGTAAACTGGAATTATTAAGAGGAAAACATGGCAAGTGAAACAAAGACTTGTTTTCTTATTTTTGCTTTGAAGTTGCTTCTGACTAAGAGTCAGCGCAAGCCAAAATTTTCATTATGCTCTATGGCATACAGCAACATTTTCTTGAGTATCCTTTTACTGCTGTATCTGGGGAGGAACAAAATACGGCTGCAGGTACTGGCAGAAGGATAGGTTTCATCTGGGTTTTTTGTTTGAGGATCTGCAATAAAAAATTTAAAATATTCCAGTCCAAAGCCAGGGATTCGATCAGATCCTGACAAAAAAGCTGAAGGAAAGGGAAAAAGAAAAAAAAAAGTTAGCAAATAAAAAAAACCAAACAAGATAATGTTATCAGAGGATAGAAATCATGAGGGAAAATGTGTATTAAAATATGGTTATTTCCATAAGTTAGTTATCTTGCAGTGCTGAATTTGTACTGAATGTATAAAGTCTCTTCCTGATTCGTAATTATAATTGCTCTTTTACTTTTATTTTCTTCTACAGACTTTGTGGATGAGAAAGGACATTTAAAGAGGATGAGCTAGCTTCTGTGATCCTTTAAGAAAGCTGAACTACTTACATCAGTACAGTTTGCTCACACAAGTTGAGGGCTCTGACCAACAACTGATAACCACAAAAGTCAGTTATCAGGGTTAACTTGATAAAATTAAACGATAGAGTAATGTTAAAGGATAAAGTAATTGCAAGGTTCAAGGTGGTCAGATGCACTTGGGCAAGCCTCAAGAGACGTGAGAAAGGTCAGAACTGTGTCTGTACAATACTTGGTGTCACTCCTTTGTAGCTTTTACTAGAAAATTCAGTATTGGGGAAACGTGTCGAAAAGCAGTTTTGAACTACAGTATTTTTCATCTGCAAGCATCTAAAACACATGTTGTGGGGGAGAGAAAGGGACTGTGAAAAGTTTAAAATGCCTGATATATTACCAAGAAACATCTTCTTTTTTTCTTCTGGGAGTTTGTCAAACACAGCCCAAAAATTCCTGATGGTTCGATCTGATGTTTTATACTGCCTGTACTCCACATTCTGCCAAAGAGATAAAAATAAAACTGGCCAGTTAATGCTCCCTGTTTACATTTTTTATTTAAAGCAACAACAGTTTATCCAATAAAATCTATAATCCTGTTGATAGATATTCAAATCCTCTTAACCTCTGGAATCTGCTTGTATATTTATTTTTCGAAGATTCATATGACAGTCCTTGAGCTATGACTTGATTTTTAGTCCCCTTTACCCTGGTACCTGATGCAGATTAGAAACAGACACAAATCAAGAAAAGAGAAAGCCTCTTGAGTTTCTGTTTTTCTACTCATGACACCTGCACTCAACAGAAGAACAGGCCAGGAAGAGCTTATGCTCAGCACACATAGCAGATTGCTCTTGCACCCAGTACCTTTTCCAGCAGACGCCAGTCAAATTCTGTGTGTCCCTGGAGAACAGTCTGGAGTTCTACAGGGAGAAACATCTTCCATGTCCTAGCTGGGCAGCCTCTTAAAAACCCTTGCATAAAGTCCTCAAATGGCTTCCGTACCGATTTATTGAACACATAATTGACATACAAGTCAACAAATTCCTTCCTGCAAAGATATTTTGAATCAAATGAGGAATGCAATAGGTGCTTTTCTAAAAGGAGAATTATAAAGAACTTTATTCTTAATTCCTTTATTCCACATGACTTGCTCAGAAGACTCAGTCTGTACTGACAGCAGCCATAATTGGCAATTATTTCTTCACTGAATAAGCCAGGAAGATCATCACAAATAAAACGGACTGCTGGTCAACATGGATTCATTTTGATAATATTCCTTGTACCTCATGTGAACTCTCCAATGAAATCTTATCAGACACTTCATTATTAAGACGGAACCTAGCAGACCTAAACAGTGTAAATTCCACAAAACTCTCACTTAATGTCCAAGAATTATGATGACATCAAAATAAATACTTGCACAGCTGTTAATCAGTACAGTTTTGCTCTACTCTCTGTTTGTGATGCAGATTTGTTTAGTGATATTGTGCTTGTACAATCAACTCAAATGCTACACTTCAAGCTCCCTAAGCAACCTTTTTGTGCATCTCTATGGGACATCAGATCATCTGCATAACTCAGGCCACAGAACTCCTCTGTCCCCTGTGCTGAGGTTAATATTAACACAATACCTTATTGATAGATTTCTCCTCCTCTATTATATATATATTAAATATACATAATTAAGCAGGAAACATTTTACTCATAAAAAGAACAACTCATAGAGGCGTACCTATAGCTGGATTTCTCAGCCAACTTGTCTGTATTTCCCTGAAAATACTGCTCATGGGTATTTTATGCATCTGTTAGGAATCTCCCTGATAAGGCCCCAGGCATCCCTGTGTATGCAGATGCCAGAATGTCCAAGGATCCCTTTTGGGTCAACTGCTTGTACAAACCGCCAGTGCCTGGCACACAGGCAGCACACAGAGCAAGAAGCCAAAGCATACAACCTGTTGGACCAAAACCTCTTCAATATCTTCTAAGAGTATATGGGCATAGATATGACATTTGTACACTTGTAACAATACGGGATAAGAAAAAGAAAACTAACCTGTTATACTTAGTGACAGGAATGTTGGCGCCATTTTTTTTAAGTTCAACTACAGTACCATCTTCTTCCATTATCTGCAAAAATTCATGAAAACATCGGATGCTACAGCTATATATGACAGATATCCATATGCTACATTTATCTATCTTTCTTTCTGCACTTCTTGGCATGGTACTTTTACTCGTTTGAGTTTACAGGTAAGTTTCATCATGTGCACTAGGACACTGACTTGTCTGACTACATACATGGCATGTCTGAATGGCACAATAATGTCTTACCGTGAAGTTCATGTCCAGGCTCTCAAGGATATGATCACATTCTTCATCCAAAATTCCCTGAAGATTCCTTTCAAAAAACAAAGGGGAAAAAAGAGAGAAGAAATGTGGCCATTCAATGCACTTTCAAACTCCACGGAAAACCACCCCTGGACAAGTAATATTTAAATGCATATATGTACAGAATACCTATACTCACATAGAACATTCATATATGGCCCTAAACTGATCTGCACACTTGTGTGCTGCTGCTGCAATGAGCTGAGGGCAAATACCTTCATCACAAATGATACCAGGCAAGTCCATCCCCATGCCCTGTGAGGATAACTTTACACAAGTCCAGAGGCAACTGGGCTCGAGCCACAGCCTTGTTCTTCCAAACATCACCCCATGAGGAATTAACTGTGGACCAGTGGGATGATCTGGGAGAAGAGTTTTGGGGCATAGCACCTCTCAAAGTATTGCAGACAACCTGATGAAGGCTTTTTTGCACTGTCTCCAGGGAAGAAATTCTCACTTTCTCTGCTGTTTGTAACACTTTCATGGAATGTTGTGCTTCCAGGGCCTAGAAGCTCTGTGTTGGTGGCAGCAGCACCTCTTCCAGCTATATAGCTATATCTGCCTGGAATATCCTTTCCAGCACGTGGAAACCCTGCATGCAGGTTCTCAGATTGGGCACAACTGCAGTATATGGTAATACTGTGCTCGTACATAACATCATTGTGGAAACTGGTGATTAGTAAATCAGAAGAGAACCCCAACATGAGTAATGGGATGCTTAGCTCTTCCAAATCTGAACTACAGCTCAAGGTGTTGTACCAGTATGAGCTGCTATGCAGAATGCAGTGTCTGTACTAATGCCTAATCTAATCACAGAGACCAGTTAACAGAAAAGTCCTTGTTTTGTGATATTTAAAGAATAAAACAAGGAAGGCTGCTGAAGACCAACATGTAGCCAGCAATTCAGGAGCCAAAAAAGATGGGAGGTCAAGATAATCCTTATTTCAAACCTTACATGAAAACTTCAAGGGGGCTGCTTTGCAGACCTCAGACTCAATAAAAGACTGAGGAGCTTGTGTGTTGGGGAGGACACCTATCATAATTAGTATTGAGAAATGTGATTAATATTCACAATTTTTATGAGAAATAGAAAATAAATATATATAAATTTAGTGTATAAAATAACCTGCTGGCATGTATTGTAGGAGGAACAATTCCCCTGTACATCCAGTGCTGTATTAAAGAACGCCTACTTCTTAAGCCCCCACCTGGTGTTAAGAAGTTTCTTTTCCTGATTTCAGTAACAAAAGCAGCTTTGAACTATATATATTCACTGCGTGGACTTAAGCGCACACAGAGCAGAAACCTGACCCCTTCTAAACCACAGGACTTGGCTTTTTATGTTGGCGATGCCAGCCTCTCTTTGAGAGTGACATCCACGCTCCGGCCCAGGGCCGACTTGGAAATCTGTGGCTTTTAGCAGGTCACAACAAGGGCCAGCAGTACCACACTGGCTGCTGGGCATCCCCAAGCCTGGTGATCTGCCTCGGCCACATCTCCCCAGCCAGTCCCAGGGACGTTCTCAGCTCATACCGGCCTGCAGAGGGAAATAGCTCCTCCAGGTCTTCCAGGGTGGGCGCCAACCCCAGCAGCTTCTTGTAGAGAGCCCTGGGGAAGGGGAAGGGTGCAACGCGGCTGTTGTAAAGCGCCATCCCACACAGTGTCCCCACACGGAAGAATATGTGCTTGTCCCCTGGCACCTGCTGAGAAACAAACGCATGAGAAAGAGCCATGACTGCCTATCCTGGGAGCGGGGTCCCCACCCCTACTGATACAAGCAGTTACTATTACAAAAAGTGGAATATTTTGATTTAAGCTAAAGTAGAGTTAAGTCCCTCTAAGTAATTGTGTTTTTTGAAAATCAGACAGAATGTTCCTTTGATAGCATGTTTTCTTTCAAATGGTGTTCTTCCAGTGAAGGAAGAAACGATCTGTTTCAGGTTGCTAACCTATTAAATATTTGAACATTATGTATGTATTTTGTGATTTTAGAACTAAAATGTAGGATTGGCTTGAATAATAACTTTTAGCTAGCCTGCACCGAGATGCTTAAGTAAGGACTTGTAGCAAGGTTGTGGTTAGAAAGAATGGGAAAGAATGTGATTGTATCTAACCAAGCCAGATAACAGGGATGAGAGCAATGATAAGACAGAGAAGAACCATCTAAGACTGGATGCAACCTTGAAGAGGAGCACAAGGAGTCTAAGCGCATGTGCAAGAAGGCGAGTTGAAAAGTTCAGCTGTGAGGGAGACCAACAGCCTTCATCTAGAGGCACCCAAAGAGAAGACCCTCTGAGGGTAGAGCGTGTATTAAGGGGAGGAAATGTAAATAAATGTAAATAAATTCTCAGAACACAGACACACCTATTCCTGAAAGAATAATGAGTATGTACATGTTTCTTGGAATCTATAAAAAAGATGTATATTTATGCAGTATAAAAATCAGGTGCTCAGCCTCAATAATTGCAGACATATTAGACGGAGCTATTCCCTGTGTGCCTGGTATTGCATTAAAGGATATCTGCTTAATAATCAAATTGGCATTGATTATTGAGTTTGGCATTTCAAGCATCAACACACACTGATCACTCTTTGAAAATTATAACATCTTGTGTGGACAGTGATCTGTGTTGAACAGATGTGTCTCTTGTGACCAACTCTGTTTGCAGTCTTTCATAACTTAAAGCCAAGGTCAGGCAGAGCTGGCTCCAAAACCCCAAATTAGCAAGAGCTTTGACTTGCAAACTTCCATAACAACATTAAAATTATTCCTTGGAAAGGGAGAGAATATGGATAAGAGTCCAAGGAAAATTTATCCATGTGCATATAAGTTCTGGGTGGAAGTGTGGATCTGCTGGAGGGTAGGGAGGCTCTGCAAAGGGATCTGAACTGACTGGACCACTGGGCTGAGTCCAATGGCATGAGGTTTAACAAAGCCAAATGCTGGGTCCTGCACTTGGGGTACAACAACCCTATGCAGAGCTACAGACTAGAAATCTGTCTAGAAAGCTGCCGGGAGGAGAGGGACCTGGAGGTGTTGGTTGACAGCGACTGAACATGAGCCAGCAGTGTGCCCAGGTGGCCAAGAAGGCCAATGGTATCCTGGCTTGGATCAGAAAGGGTGTGACCAGCAGGTCCAGGGAGGTTATTCTGCCTCTGTACTCAGCACTGGTGAGACCGCTCCTTGAATACTGTGTTCAGTTCTGGGCCCTTCACCATAAGAAAGAGGTTGAGCCTCTGGAGCAAGTCCAGAGAAAAGCAACAAAGCTGGTGAAGGGGCTGTGGAGAACAGGCCTTATGAGGAACAGCTGAGAGAGCTGGGGTTGTTTAGGCTGGAGCAGAGAAGGCTGAAGGGAGATCTTACTGCTCTCTACAACTACCTGAAAGGAGGTTGTGGAGAGGAGGGAGCTGGCCTCTTCTCCCAAGTAACAGCGGACAGGACAAGGAGCAATCGCCTCAAGCTCCGCAAGGGGAGGTTCAGGCTAGATATCAGGAAAAAAAATTTCACAGAAAGGGTTATTTGGTACTGGCAGAGGCTGTCCAGGGAGGTGGTTGACTGACCTTCCCTGGAGGTGTTTAAAGGACGAGTGGATGAGGTGCTGAGGGGCATGGTTTAGTGATTGATGGGAATGGTTGGACTCGGTGATCCGGTGGGTCCTTTACAACCTGGTTATTCTAAGTGGGAAACATGTCCTGTTCCCAGCTCTTGTCTCGCTGCATGACTGATGGGGATAGCTACCTCGTGTTGCCCATGCCTAATGAAGACCCCCCCGCCTGCTGGACCCCCGCGGAGCCCCACCGAGCCGCACTGCCCGTCTTCGGATACGGTTACCTGGCTGGGGAACCACGCCAGCCCGGCGAGGTGGCGGAACACCCCGCTGTTGGGCTGGCATAGGGTCCTGGCGGCGACACTGAAGAGTTCCCGGGACAGCCCGCTGTCGTCCAATCCCACCTCGCCCACGAAACAGACCTGCGAGCCGGGAGAGAGATATCCATAGCGCCGCGGACAACGGTGAGAGGCGGGCGAGGAAATCCCATGCTGCGAGGCAGATCGGGCGTACCGGAAGCGGGGGGGGCATGTTAAGGCGGCGCACCGCGGCTGCAGGGGACACAGTGTGCGGACAGGGCGGGAGCACCGGAAGCGGGTATGCCGCGGGGACACCGGAAGCGGGGGGCGGCCATGCTGCGGGTCGGCAGGCGCTGCGCGGCGGCGGGGGTGTTGAGGCGGGCGGCGGGCGGCGGAGGCGGCGCGGGGGAGAGAGGGCAGGATTCAGCGCGGCCGCAGGCACCGGAACCGTCGTTGCTGCGCTTCCTGGTGTGCCCGCTCTCCAAGCGGCCGCTGAGGTGAGGGGTGGGGGCCGGGCGGCGCTGCCAGAGCATCAAGCCCGGGCATTGGCGCCGAGGTTTGACTTCCTCTCCTCCCACCCCACCGACTTCACGATGAGGGCACTGAGGTATTGGCACAGGTTGCCCAGGGAAGCTGTGGCTGCCCCATACCTGGAGGTGTTCAAGGCCAGGTTGGTTGGGGCCTTGGGCACCCTGGTCTGGTGGGAGGTGTCCCTGCCCATGGCAGGGGGTTTGGAATTAGGTGGGCTTTAAGGTCCCTTCCAACCCAAACCGCTCGATCATTCTCTGATTTGCCTGGCCAGGTACGAAGAAGCTACCAACGAACTCATTAACGAGGAGCTGGGCATTGCGTACCCCATCATTGACGGCATCCCACACATGATCCCCGAGGCTGCCAGGACGACTCGGAAGGAGCCTCCAGCTGAGGGCTCGGAGCAGCCCTGAGGACACGCCTGCCGGGCGGTAGAGGGGCCTGATGGCTGGCGGCGGGGTGCTGCCCTCCCTGCCCACACTGACTGTACTTGTTCCCCTCCTGTCCCTAGCGGGCTTGTTTTACTCAGCCAGTGTAGATGAAACCTTCCCACAGGGCTGCACCAGCACAAACAGCCTCTGCTTCTACAGTCTCCTCCTTCCTATTACAATACCAGTTTATGTGTTCTTCCACCTATGGACCTGGATGGGGATTAAGCTTTTTAGGCACAACTAGTGCAGTGCTCACTAATGCTGACCTCTGGGCTTCTCTAAAGCAACACGGTTTATTTAATATCAGGTGTTGCAGTTGATATGAGGGAGTCCCCTTCAGGCACCGGTGGCTGTTATCATTTTCCTGGCGGTATCTGGGACTGTATCAAGTCCTCTGCAGCAGCTTGTTAATTACTGCTAAGGCAGGTAAAGAGGAGGAGTAACAAAGCACTAATTCCCTCTAGTGTATCCTTTCAAGAGTGTTGTGCGTTTGTAGTGGCACTAATGCAAATCGTCTTGGTGGTGATCATTTTTATGAGGAAGAACTATACCCTGACTGAACTAATTGATCTTAAATTAAGAAATGACAACGTGGAGATATGAATCTCTCTTTGAATTACAAGCTTTGGTTTTGATTTGAACTGATGGGTATATGGAAATGTATTTGTTTCACTGTCAGAAGAATGTAAAATAAATTAGGCCGATATTTAATAACAAAATTTAACTTAAATGAAGACATTTACTTGGATGATACCCATGTCTGTATGTCCAGTGTCTGCTTGCTAGTTTCAAGGTGTTTGTGGTTTGTTTTTTTTAAGAAAAAGATGGGGAAATAACAACACCACAGTAAAGATGTATTTGTGCATTTGGGGGGGTTGTTAGAGTAGCTTAAAGCATATTACAGTGTCCGCTTAGGAGGTATATTTCCCTGTACTATTTGTTATGTGTGTCTAAGTGCCCAAGCTTAATAGCCAGGCTGGGTTATCTTTATTCAAGAGGTTGGAGGAAAAATGACTCCAGCTGAATCCAGTATTTGTTAGCCAGGTCTACAAATGCTGTTCAAGGATGTAGAGTATCTTTCCTCATAGTGCCATCCCCTCCTCAGTAGAGAGGGAACAGAAGGTACTTCTGCAAAATACTTGGACTTTCACCGTCTTCATTTACAACAACACTAGAAAGTGGAGTGACAGATCGCTGAGTGGGTGTCAGGGGTAGAAAACTGTGCTCAGTACTGTCTGCCAAAATGTCTAATGGGACAGCTATGAAGGGGACAGGTTACTGCTATGATGAGCTATTACAAGGGTTTCTTTTATGTTTTATGTACTTATATGTGCAACACTAACATATGGATTTCCTTTACCTGGTGAAAAATTCAGAGATGCAGCACCAAGATGTAAATACTGCAGAGCTCAGTGTCCTAGGTAGGATACTTATTGTGCAGTCAAATTGATCAGGCTGCTGCTGGGCAAATACTGCTCTGATGCAAGTAGGAAAGGCAGTGCTTGCAGAAGGTGTATTTGAAGGCTGACTCTAGCCCTGGTTCCCACATCAGTCAACTAACAGCTTCTGCAGGGCAGGGCAAGCATTGCAATACCTGAAGAAAATATAGCTGCCAGAACCTTTGGGTTTGTGTAAAGCCACACAGAGACAGAGCACTGTAATCTTTTCATCTCTCCTTCTTGCACTATCCTTCATTTCCCTTCAGGCAGCATCTGCATGAGAGGAATGGCTTTTGTGTCTCTCACTTGCTGGCCTCTAATACTGGCTCCCCAGCCACCAGGTTTTTCATGTGCAGCAAACTAGCCTAGAGCCTTGAAAGTCAATCTAGCAACAATAATAATGGACTTTGCCAATTACCAGTTTCCTGAGCAATCCTATTATGTGATCCCAAACCAACCTCATAGTAAATAGCACTGGCACTTGAATTTAACTTAGGCTAACAAAGCTTGACGACTGCCTGCAATACAAGTGTAAGATACTACCCTCTACATACGCCATGGAATGTGCTTTGTAATAATTTGATGAGTAGTTTCTTTATATGCTTAGTGAATACTTAGACCTTTCTGCCAATAATTGAGTAATGCTGAAAAACAAATACCTCTTCAGAGCTAACAAATAACATGGTTAGGTATCTTACCTTTAAGACCATCCTGAATAGCTCGGTTGTTGCACCATTTAAATTGTTCCATATGTCTTCCAGAAGACACTGCCTTCTGACTGGAAAAATCCAGCATTGCTGTTCCATTGGTATTGGGCATATCTGAAGATTGAAGTAACAGTCTGTTAGCAGTGTGTTTATCTCTTCTAAATTGTAAAAGAAATTGGCCACACTTACATCACTAGAAGGGCTGGACAGAGAATTGCGTTCTAAACAATGAATGACGATCTTGTCGTGCACGTTAAAGATACATGGGTAGTTGGTCAGCTTCCATAAGGCTGTCTGAAATGACAAGAAAGAAGGAAAAGTAAGCGTTGATTTTCTTTTGTAAAATCAGAGTTCAGGGTTACACGTGCAGACTGGACTGCCAGTCTTCTACTCTGGCAAACTTCTGTTTCTCTGAAATGTGCCCTTATTGCACACATGGAGACTACACCAACACAGGCACACTTCCAAAAGCTACTTCTGAACATTTCTGTGAGTGGGAAGCCCTGACAAAGAGCTATCTGATCTGTCTGTGCAGGCAGACACTTGTGTTACAGTGCCCCAAGGGCAAAATAGAAATAGTATTTTAATAGCACCTTCCATAATTCGGGTAAACCAAAACACATAGTAAAAATGTCATGGATACCCAGATTATGGTACTTTGTTGTTAAAGACCACTTGGTTTAATATCTGTAATTTCAAAACTATATATATTCAAAATCTTAATTCAAAATGTTATATCTCTAGTAAGGTAAGACAACAACTACACACTGAGAGAATTGGGGTTGCTTCAGCCTGGATAACAGAAAGCTCTGGGGAGACCTTACAGCAGCCTTCTAGTACCTGAAAAAGGCTATAAGAAAGCTGGGGAGGGGCTTTTTACAAGGGCACAGAGTGATAGGATGAGGAGGAATGGCCTTAAATTGGAAGGGCGAAGACTTAGATTAGACATAGGGAAGAAATTCTTCACAATGAGGGTGGTGAGATACTGGCACGGGTTGCTCAGGGAAGTTGTTCAAGGCCAGGTTGAATGGGTTGAACTGGTCTGGTGGGAGGCAGATAAGAACTGGATGATCTTTTAGGTCCCTTCCAACCCAAACTGTTAGATTCTGTGATAAATGTCTTGTTTGGCTTCTGGTCCTATACTGTTTCTCAAACCTCCTCCATTCTGGTTAACTGGTACAAAATTGGTAGATTAGCAAATGGAAGCTTAAAAAGGAATTAGGTAATTGCCCAGCAAATTCCAGCCAAGTTGCTGAAAACTGCTTTTTTTTTTTTTTTTTTTGCCTAAGGAAGCCCCTATTATCAATGTTCCACTTTGTGCTGCTCCTGTGATGCTGATGGCATTTGGCAGCTAATTTTCACTCTTTCATGACATCAAGAAATGAACCATTTCAGAGATTATTTTTTATTACCGTGGTTTTGGGGTATTTTTTTTAGATGTAAGTAAATTGAAATGCTCCATAGGGTTTCTACATAAAAGTTTAAGGAGACCTCACAATATTTCTCTTATTTAAACATTATAAAATCCAGAGCAACAAGTATAGCAACCATCATGGTGGAATTTCACACTGATCACAAGTTCAAAGCAAAGAGAGCCACTTAAGATGTTGGAGGGCAGCTCGACCTCAGAAGCAGGGGCTCATTTCAGGAGAAGCACTATTGTAGCTGCTAAGATACTGGGATGATAAATGGCTTTCACAGTTTATAACAGCTGGAGGACTAGGGAACATGCATTGTCTTAGAGATGTACTGAGTCTAGAGTTGACTTCATATACATCAACTTATTTAAATAAAACAGAAAAAAAAATGTGTTTTGCACTGCAAAACACAGATTTCATACTTACTTCTTTTACATCAAAGAACTGACACATGATGATAATCCCTTTCACTTCAGGCACAAAGAAGTTGTCGTCTTGTACTCTGAAACCAGTTCTGGAGTTCACCTGCATTGATAAATGCAACATGATAAGGAGCATCATCAGAACTAGTGAGCTATATGTCTATATGGCAGGACACAACTAAGGAGTAAGAAGGCTCTGCAGAAATAACTTTGAGACCCTCCACAGAAGCAGAAGTGTAGAAACCCTACAGAGCACAGCATGCAACAGATGTCTTAGAAAGCCATGCATAAAATAGCAGGAAAGCAATTTTCATTTACAATGAAGACCCCTTACAGGAGTGCTTCAGGAAAGGTGTGTTTCACTTTGAGTGCCTTTTGTGTTGCAAGACAATCCAAAGTTCCCTATTCATTCACGTTCATAATTATTGCCTGGCAAAGATACGATTTCGGGGCGACAGTTATCACATAGAGCTCCAAATGTTGTAACCACTTATGGAAAATTAGGTCTGGTGCACTTTTGAGTGCAAGGGGCATAACCATGCTGCATAGTAGGCACCACATCCATAGCTCTGTATTCCTTAATGCATACACTCACACCACTGAAAACACCCCTGCCCCCCATCAGGGGCCATAACATTCTTCTGCTCCTGTAACATACTGGAGCACCTCCCATACAAGGACAGGCTGAGAGTTGGGCTTATTCAGCCTGGAGGAGGCTCTGAGGAGACCTTACAGCAACCTTCCAGCACCTGAAGGGCTACAAGAAAGCTAGGGAGGGACTTTTTACAAGGGCATGTAGTGATGGGACAAAGTGAAATAGCTTTAAATTGGAGAGGGGCAGATTTAGAATAGACATAATGAAATTCTTCACAGTGAGGATGGTGAGGCACTGGCCCAGGTTGCCCAGGGAAGCTGTGGCTGCCCCACCCCTGGAGCTGTTCAAGGCCAGGTGGGATGGGACCTTGGGCAGCCTGATCAAGTGGGAGGTGTCCCTGCCCATGGCAGGGGAGTTGGAACTGGATGATCTTTAAGGTCCCTTCCAACCCAAACCATTCTGTGATTCTATGATTTCAGCCAGGCACAACTCAAGAGCAGGATTCCTTCAAAGCTATGCTGGTGTACAGCAAAAGAGATTCTTGAAGCAATGTCAAATGACAAGACCCCATGTTCCCTTGTAAGAAGAAAACTCAGAGAATTTAACAGCCAAAAAGGGTTAAAATACTCTTAGCTTGTAATGATAGGTCCTATCTAATTAGGATCCAAACACTTTCTCACCTGGTAAAGAATTTGCAGCATTTGCAGAGTGTCTGTTTCATGTGGGTGCAGTTCGAAGGGACTTCTTTGCCAACTATGGACTTCGCTGATAAGTTGAGACAGTTTTTTCTGGGAAACCTTCTGATATAGAATGACCAGCTCCCTGAAGAATGATGTTTCTAGATTTGACCACAGGCATTCTGTGAAGAAAACAGCTAGTGAAGTATCCATCCCAGGTAACATGTAAAAAACTGCAATTTCTGCATGAAGCTCCATTTATCAAATGAACGAAATAAATAATAATAATAAAAATGCTTAATTTTGCAGAACAAAATTTAGTAAACCTCAGACCGAGATTTTTTTCCTTGTGTCTTGCTGTGTAGTGCCCACATTTCTACTACCAAAAGCATTTCTTATAGACTGAACTTTGGAACGAATTGCATTGGTGACACTAGCTCGTGCTCTGCATCCAAAAATGATCAAGCTTTTAAGTCATTCAGTTCTATCATCAGAAAACTCTACCAAGAGTTTGCAGATCCTTTGGCTGGAGCTTCGTGATGGCTTGTGCTAGCAGCCCGAGAGAACGGTAAGAGCTGTAATCCTCTCCCTGCAGAAGGACAGGCAAGATCAAGTAGACTCTGAAATTTTCAGGCGAGATGGGAGACGAAGATAGCGATGGCAATAACTTCTCAATCTCGTTTTGCACCTTCAGAGGGAACAAAAATTTGAGACAAGGGTTAAAAATGCAATTATGTTTTGCCAAAATCATTTATGAATGCGGGTTGGCATGAAGTTCCCAAGTTTCTCACATAAATCCAGAGCTCAGTTTCTGCATAGTGAGAATCTTTACATCAAGTCCTTACCTCCTGGAAGACTTGTGGCTTCTTGCTGATCTTCTCATAAAAACGTTGTACTTCTGACATGTCTACACCTGAGACTTGTTTGGAAGTTTTGAAATGTTTGTCTCTACTGTGAAGGAAAAAAGAACACCAAATTATGTGAGAAGCTGGTTTTCATTACTGAATAGTGAAGCATCCTATCAGAAGATACTTGGAAAGTTCAGCCCTGATTCCAGTCAGTATAATTTCATCTATTCTAAGAAGATATTCTTGCTGTGGTGTGACTTGATTAATATTCTGTCCTTCCTGTTAGGCACAGCTGTGCACTGTTAATTGTAGGCTTCCTGTATCCCACCCTAAAACTTGCATGTCAATGCTGAGAGGAGCTATCATGGATCCTTTGGAAACTATAATATTGCCTGAAGCGATTATCATATGTTAAATGTCACTATGGGATAATCTGCTAGAATGTGAGCTTCTATAGCAATTTTTTATATGACTGAGGGGATAAAAAACTTCAATTTCAGCTTTGTCTTTGAAAAATACAGACTTGCTTCTTGCACATTCAGATACAATCAATCTTCTCTACATACATGGCCTAAAATAACACTTTGTGGATAATTTATAGCCAGTACATTCTGTTACATCCAAGCACACGCTACCTTTTGTCCAAGAAGCTCCCATTGATGCAAGCCTCAGATGAAAATATCAGCCTGATATTCCTGATAATAAAAAACAAAGTCAATGCTTTCAGCATGAGTAGTAACTTCAGGTTTTTAATTCTGAAAGAACAAAACCCACATGTATGAGCGTGTCTGCACCTGACCAACTCTTCTTAGCACCACTTTCCTGAGCACCTTGCAGAAGACATTGTTTTCAAGGAGCTGGTGACCTTTGGCAAGCCACCTCTGCTCTCCTGGGCCTGGTAAGAGAACCTGCTTGGGCACCTCATGCCAGCCTCTGCTGCAGGCTGGTGGGTGTTATGATGGACATATCTTCTCCTGACATGTGTTGTTTTGGGATGTTATCTGGTTTTGTTTGTTATGCAAAATAAAAGGCTCTGTGGCACAGGAGGGAGGAGGAGCCCCTCCATTGATGGGATCTTTGTAGCACACTGAGAGAAAATCCATCAGGGTATCTGTTTGCTGCTACACAAAAGGTGAGTTCCTAGCATCTGAAAGGACATGAAATTTACTTACTACCTGCTTTCTTGGTTCTAATCTTATTAAAGCAGCTGTTATATCAAGGAATTTGCTGTCAGGCCCTTCCTATTGAGGTCTGGAAAGAACCCTCCTTCTCTCTCACTCTCAACAACCACTTTCCATGTGATCCAGACCATACAAAAAGCGGGTAGGGAAACATTTAGATCCCAATTAACCAAGGTTTTTAAATGCCCAACATCAGCAGATGGAGTCAGAGTTGCCCAAAGAAAATAACCTCCCACATAAGATCTGAAACTCGATCTGCATGATTCTCAGCCATAGGTGTAAGGCTTCCCACAGTAGCATATGCTTACTTAGACATTAGAAAGAAATTCTTCATGATGAGGGTGGTGTGGCACTGGCACAGGTTGCCCAGGGAATTCGTGGATGCCCCATCCCTGGAAGTGTTCAAGGCCAGGTTGGATGGGGCACTTATTTAATTTGTTGGATGTTCATCAACTTAACAACCATTCTGTGCAAGAAGAGGACAGGCTTCTGAAGCCAGGCAGTACATCTGCTCTGGCACCACAGAAGGGTTATTGAACGGCTGTTACTTATCAACACATCTTTTTCCTGTGCAAAAACTAAGCAAGAAGAGCTGGTACAAGATTTTGTCTCAGCTAAATTCTTGAACATCAGTTCCTACAACAGTCTCCAAAGTATAATAATTTTTAGAGAAAGTCATGTATTGAAAAAAAACCAAACCCAACAGTTGTTTACTTACTTTTTTAGTTTTTCCCAGTGTTGTGAGCTGGAATTAGAAATCCATGCATTCACATCTTCAACCTTCAGTGTGGCAATACCATCCAAATAGGAACTCTGTGTGAAACGCATGCAAATGTTGACAAGATTATAGGTCTAGCAGATCGGATTATTTTTTTCAAGCTGATCAGTACAAGAAAGTTTCAGCCTAAGTCTGAACAAATCAGTGGTCATCCAGCATGAACTTGGAGCGCTAAAAGCAGGATGCAAAATCCAAATGTTTCCAGCAGCAATGTGAATAATGGTAAAACTAGAAGCCACGCACATACCTTGTTCTTCTTGCGAAGGACAATACTTCGGTTTCCTATTGCAATAATTTCAATCACCTTTCGTAATGTGTTTTTTTCTATGAAAGAATAAAAAGATTTTCAAAGAAACATTTTAAAAGACAGTCATTATCTTCAGAGAGTTCTGTGCACAGATGTGAACAGGAAAAAAAATGCCTCGGATAGTAGCTGTCTGTCTAAAAGTTGATTCTATGTGTCCATTACTCATGATGATAAATCAAGAAGCAAATGGAATTATTCATTGAAGAACGTTTTGGGATGACCAAGCAAGCATGAGGCATAATGTTAGCATGAAATCAAGAAAGCAAACATCTCCCTGGAAGAAAGGAATGCTGAGCGTACACATTTTAATGGTCATTACCCCAATAGGATTTTCCAGTATTGACTGGTGACTTGATGGGAAGTGGTATCAACGGATTAGGCTTTCTCTCATCTCCCAGCTCTCCTTCTTCACTAGAACCAAACGAATAGACTTTGTCCAAGGAAGGGACATAGACCAGGGTGTGCTGTCTGTCCAGAAAAATACAAATGGTCATAATAAGGTTATACCACTGGGCTAGTCAGAATAAAATTTACAGATCTGCTTTCAGAATGAATAGCTGAGGCACCTTTTTAAGATTCTTGGCAGTCCAGCTAAAGAATTCCTTTAAGCAAAGTCTTAGGTCCCTTCCTTGCATAAGGCCTCAGCAGTAAAGAAAGAAGAAAGATAAGGACTCAAATTTCCTAGACGATCCTCTAATGTTTGTGATTTACCCTAGCTCCATGTTCACAAATAAAGTTATGCCTCGCTAGCTTCATGCCCTTCCACTTTTAAAAACACAACTTCTGGGCTGCTGAAGCTTATACAAAGCCCAGGAAAGTTGAGAGGAGACTTTTTCTGGCCCAGTTCCTGAGAAACAGAAAGAAATTGGACAATTACTGCCACTCTTTGGATCTTTCTAAGGACCCACCAATTTGTCAAAGTGGACGAGAATTTGGTGACTTTCCCGATGCAGGCCTTTGACAGTCTTTTGTGTTCTGGAACACAGTACACCCTTCGTTTCTTGAAAGACTAAAAAAACAAGGTCTTCTGGTGTGTTGTTTTTTGGGGTTTTTTTTGCAGTTCTCCCTCTGCTCTGCACTGGCAGAGGGTTCTGCTTTCACTGGGGCTGCAGCAGGAGGGTGCCTTACTCCTGAAGAACAGACAATATTCTGCAGTGCTGACCTACTGGGTCAGGGATTTTACTATCTCGGTGAATCCCTACCCTGCTGTTCTTCGTCGATTCCCCTAAGACCTTGACCTTAAAAGGAATGTTAGTGGTATTTTCCCACCTGCCACAAGCAACCTGTGAAACTCTTGCTCCCCACAGCTCAGCCACCACACAAGGCATGAGTTCATTCCGAGTGGAGTTGTGACCAAGCTGGCCAGCTCCTCCTGCTCCAAAGGTGCACACCAACCCCTCCTGGAAGATGAAGCAGCAAACAACATGATTACTGCACTATTAGTGGTATTCAAATGGTCAACACCAAGACTGAGAGCCAGTAAGACACACTATGTTATGTGGGACCTGATTCAAAACACCTCTGATTCAAACCCAGGGACAGTTCACTTCGCATCAAGCCTTCTCTTACATTGTCTAATGTCCAAATAATTTAACTCCTGAGAATATTCCCTGTTGTTTAAGAGTTTTACTTTATATGAGCAAACCATAGTGAATTAGTTATCATTCACATTTTTTGAAGTTCCCATATGCTAGAAAAACATAATATTTTCAAAAATACTGAGAGTTGAATTGTGCCTCGTTGCCCCAGGCTTCCCATTTACCACCTTCCTGCAAGAGTTTCCATGCAGGTGATGGGAATCTGGGAAAAGACCAGTTTTCCCAATAGCTTAGTTATCATCCCTTGCAGATCATCTTCAGACTTAGATGGAAACAGGTTTTGCCATCCCACTGTCTCTGACATGCTTTTAGCAGTGTATCTTTTCTCCCATAGTGAGGCCTCGGATGCTGAGTTTCCATTTCAGGCTCACCTTGGAGAGAACTGCAGTATGATCTGCCCCACATGAGATAAAGATCGTCTTCCAGTGCTCTAAGGCTCCTATGTATGATGGGCAGTCCCTGTCTGGAAAGAAGATAGCACTGCCAAGGTAAGTACCACAGGGTCTCACACAAAGAAAGACCTAGAAAACAGAGGGGTTTAGCACTTTTCAGTCCTCTCTTACAGCAATTTGTATATTTACAACTTGGCTCTGAGTTGTTTCCTACCTTCCAGTATAACATACTCTTTCTCATAATGTTCTGTCTTTTTCATAGTATTTTCTTTCCATTTACATTTAATCTGAAACAAAACGCAGCACTTCCATGTCCGCTTGCCAAACGGTACTTGGCTTCAAAGTATTTGGCTTTCAAGGGTGTGGGCTCATTCAAAGTTTGCTGACTTTGGATTCTGTCTATCTGAGCGCAACTCTGCTCTAGCCTTCTAGGTTTGAAGGTAACGTGTGATTTTAATTCTTCTCTCACCTTGTGTTTACAGAGGATTAAAGAAGGCAAAGAGGTAGAAATTAGTTTTCTTTTATGCAAGACTGCCTGGAGAGAGAATGGGAGTAGGAAGATTGAGACATATGGTTTGATGAGCTCACACTACCCCATTGGTCATGTAAAATGATCAGAAGTTCTCTGTAGAAATACAACCTCTAAATTCCTTGTGCCCACGTGCCTTTCCTGGTCAGGACACAATAGCTCAGAAACAAAGAACTTACCCATATACACTTTCTTCAAACAAGTTCACTATCCATTACTGCTTGTAAGGGGCTTGACAGTCCTGAGCCACTCCAGTGTCTGCACAGTAAGCTCTCTGACCAGAAGAATATCTTCTTACTGCTTTCCTCTCAAACTGCTGTCTTTCCTTACCTTCTGTGTCTCCCAGTCCCAGCTGTCCAAAATCGTTCTTTCCCCATGAGTACACAGCTCCAGAGAGTGACACGGCAGCACTGTGACCTCCTCCAGCGGCAATTTGTGCAAGTGGGATGCCCTTCAGTCTTTTCACCAGCTGTGGCTGGGGGATGAGCGTGGTGGTTTGGCTCCCCACTCCAAGCTGTCCACGGGTGTTGTGGCCCCAGGTGAAGAGCTCACCTCCTTCATGCATAGAACAAAAGAAGATAACTCAGCCTCACGGCTTGAGTCTTTGTCTTGAGTCTTAGGAGTGGGACTGAAAATCAGTGCAGCTTTCAGGGACCTAGCTGCAAGCTGAGACCATCATCTGTAGCCAAATCTCCCTGTCTGCTTCTGACACCTTAGGAGTGGTCCCATGCTGCCCGTGTGACTCAGCACAGCAAGAATAAGGCAGGGTGCTCACACATCTAAAGCCACACTTGCAATAAGATCCCAACCAGAGAAGTGCTCGAACTGAAGGAAAAACAGTTCTGGTGACTGCAGAATGGGGCAGCCATGTCTGCTCTCCACAACACACTTTAGCAGAGGGTTAGTGCTTAGGAACTGGAGAGACAGAGCTGCAGGACGCTGGGTGTTGGGAGGAAAAGGCAGTGCTAATAGCCAGTGCACTTCATGTCCTCCACCCACCACTCACAACTCTCTAGTAGTGTCACCAGCTACTGAAGGAGTTCAAACAGTCCTGTCTGAGAGCAAGTCTGCTGTAACATCACTTCCATTTGGAGGAAAAGTGTGCTTGAAAGAGGCTACCTCTGGATAGTGCCATGGCGTGCTGGTCCCCACATGCTATTTGAATAATATCTCGGTTTCCTAGTTCTTTCACCAGCCTACAAAAATAAGGGAAAAAAATCAAATCAAAATAGGTAGATGCTGTGCCATGAGACAAAGTAAAGGAAGAAGATCCTCTACTCAACAAGTCCCAGCATGTTTATCAGGAATTATGTGGAAAAACACAGGTCACCATAGCTAATTCATCCTGCTCTTATGCTAGCCTACTGCAGCTACACGAACTGATCTGATTGTGGTTTGCACCATGGGAAGCTGAAAGGGCTCCACCTTGGGAAAGTTAACAGAAAAACCCACAGCAACCTGCTGTGCTATTTTTAGATTATGGTTACCCTCTCAGCTTAATCAGAAGGTGCAAAGGTTCATGTGTGCTTGGGTCTTCCACCCACAGCCTTCCCAAGCCACGTGTGGTTTGCAAGTCATCTGCATTACTCTGGTGTATGATACTAACTTTGAGAGAAACCTTTCTCATGTACATCTCAAGCAGCTCAGATCTTGGTATTGTCTTCAAAATCAATGCAATTCTTGCTGGGTAACAAAAGAAAATAAAGTTTTGGGTACTAGGAATGAATGTGTTCCATTTCCCTCTCTGCAATAGGAACACGTCTCAGTCTTTTGGATGTTACATTTAGGAAAAATGGGCCACCTTCTCTGACCATTATCATCCATACCTCCACCCCATGAAAGCTTCTTACCTTGTGTTACCTTGGGCTACAGATGAATCTGTAGCCCAGTGTTCAGAAAGCTCCCCATCAGGAGAGAGAACAAGCCTGTGTGTTTCATCGTGGTTTGAACATTGCACCTTCTCATTCCTCCGTGTGTGCTCTGCAGAACAAATACAAACAGGCAGAACAATCACACAAGGGCAGTGGGCATCTTAACCATCTTGGCCCCCCTCCTCAAGATCTCTGTGAGCTGCTGCTTTCACCAAGAGCTTCTCTTCCTGAGGAAGAACTGGTACAAAGTTATGGCTTATTTTCTCAGGCCCTTGGGATTTCAGTGTCCTACCCACAGCTTGGTTTCATGCCAGACAACTCTCCTGGCTAGCACTAAAAGACATTTCTCCCTCTCTCAAGCTGCTGTGCCATCAGCTCCCAAAAGAGTAAGGAAACATCAGCAGAAGCATACTCTCTTATTTTTGCACAGCTGTGGAGAGTGTCCCAGGGAGATAAAGCACTTCCTGAGATATCTGACTGCCCCAGATTTGTTATAGCCTTGTGGGCAGGATGCCTTGAAGTCAGATGTTTTACGAAACATTGAAGAAGCAATAGCAGAAAATCCACAAGTTGCCTGTTACAGCAGAAGGAAGTCCCTTCTTGTCTGTAGCTGATCACAGAATCATAAAATAGTTTGGGATGGAAGAGACCTTAAACATCACCTACTTCCAACCCCGCTGCCACAGGCAGGGACATCTCACCAGACCAGGCTGCTCAAGGCCTGATCCAACCTGGCCTTGAACACTTCCAGGGATGGGGCAGCCACAACTTCCCTGGGCAACCTGGGCCAGTGCTTCACCACCCTCATAGTGAAGAATTTCTTCCTAATGTCTAGCTTAAGTCCTCCACCTCCAATTTAAAGCCATTCCCCCTCATCCCATCACTACATGCCCTTGTAAAAAGTCCCTCCCCAGCTTTCTTGTAGCCCCCTTCAGGTACTGGAAGG
>WAAB01005851.1:171539-204431 GCA_013389865.1 Piaya cayana | reverse complement strand
ACCACTCTCTGGGCCCGGCCGTCCAACCAGTTTTCCACCCAGCAGAGTGTGTGCCTGTCCAGGCCAGGGGCTGACAGTTTCCACAGCAGAATGCTGTGAGAAACTGTGTCAAAGGCTTTATTGAAGTCCAAGCAGACTACATCCACAGCCTTTCCTTCATCCAGTAGGCAAATCACTTTATCATAGAAGGCGATCAGGCTCATTCGTCAAGACCTGCCTTTCATGAACCTGTGTTGACTGGACCTGATCACCCAGTTCTCTTGCATGTGCTTCATGATAGCACTCAAGATCACAGTTGGGCTTTAGATCTGCCCCAGCAGGATGAAAAAAGTTATCCACTCTTGCCTTCCAGCTGTGCTGAAATGTCACTGCCCTGCTTTTAATGCTTTCCCCACAGCTTGCAATTCAGGATACTGTGGGATGGAACAAAAGGATTGAGCCATCCAGGGGAGGGTTCGGGAGAGGAAGATTGCAGACAGTGAGAAAAGGAAATGATTAAATGGATGTTAGAGCCAGAGAAATTTAGAGCCAAAACTGACTGGCTTGCTTTGGTTTGAAGCTAAACAGTGACTTTTCTCTGAGCCACACATTAACAGTTCGTCCTTGCAGTGTTTCCACCCAGGAGCTGGATTCTTCCCAAGTCTTTGCTTAGGGATAGTGCTCAAGGAATAAATTGTTCTGCTACAGAGCCTCTACAAGAAATCTTGGCTTCTGAGTGGGCTTTGCTGGAGGGGAGGGGTTGCACATAGCATGCAAGGTATTTACTGAAGAGCTCAAGGACCATATTGCAGTGCTAATGCTGTTTTGGTGGGGGAGTGTTTTTATAAACACAGTATGTGTAGGGTCGCAACCTCCACCTCCTTTTTTTTCCCTTCCCATAACTGAGGCCAAGTATGTCTTGCAAAAAAATATTTCTGAAACTCCCAAGGAAAACATGAAAGGCTGGATGAGGAAAGCATGAAAGGCTGGCACTTTGATGTTGCCTGTTAAATGCCCTCTGTGGCATTTTACAAACTCTGTGCAAAACGTCAGGCTTGTATATTAGCCAGAAACATTGTGGTACAGCATTAACTCCTGGAGGGAAGGAACTCCAGCCCTCAGGCTAATGTGAGATGGGACAGAAAAGCCTCTGTCTGGACCTCCATCTAGCATCTCCTAGAACCTCTTCTGCCCAGCAGACTTGGGAGATGGTCACAGCAGTCCTTAAAAAATACATGCTGCTCCCTGGCTCTTGCTGGACCAGACCAAGTGAGCAGATGTGTTTTAAAGATGTCTGAGGTCATGATTCAACTGTGTACTTGAGAAGAGGGCTGTGTTCTCACTTGCCGTGCCTGAAGTCACCTGGGAGTAGGTGGCAAAACAGTTATTGATACTCATAGCATAAGCTACTGCCCCACACCTTCCCTGTGCTTCCCTGTGCCCTCTGCAGAGTGGGTGCTGGCTTGGCCAGGTGAGGGTTTGACCCAGACTATGGAAACAGAGTTTGAACATGAGTCAANCCTCTTCTCCCAAGTGACAGGGGACAGGACAAGGGGGAATGGCCTCAAGCTGTACCAGGGCAGGTTCAGACTGGATTTCAGGAAAAAAAATTTTCATGGAAGGGGTCATTGGGCACTGGCAGAGGCTGCCCAGGGAGGTGGTTGAGTCACCATCCCTGGAGGTACTTGAAAGATGGGTAGATGCTCAGGGGCATGGTTTAGTGATTGATGGGAATGGTTGGACTCAATGATCCAAGAGATCTTTTTCAACCTGGTGATTATATGACGTCAATGCAGACATGAGTCACTAGGCAGGGTGGTGGAAGGCCACTGACCCACCAGCCTCAAACAGCTTGCATGAGACTTTCTCCATCCTTTGATCATCACAGTAGGAGCTTCCCTGAAGAAAGTCACAGTGCAGGACAGCCACTCCATGCACAAGTCACAGTGCAGGACAGCCACTCCATGCACAAACTGTAACACTTCCTTGGAGAAGGTCCTTTTGGATGTGCAGATGCGCAGCAAGACACCTTTGAAGGCTCATACTTGGTACTGAGCCACTGGCAAAATATCCCCTCCCCTGTCACTCTGGGGAGCCAGTCTTTTGGCTCCTGCTGCTGGGAGGTCTCTGACCCAGCATCTCAGGGAAGGGAGCAGATGGGATGTGGGCTGCTCAGCACTGGTGTCACAAGTGACTCTTATGAGGCTTCCCTTGGCTGCGTGAATCTTTCTTGTGTTGTGGATGTTCTTCTGGTGATACTCCTCAGTCTGTGGCTTGCAGGTGAGTTAGGGTCTCAGCCCACACGTGTGGTAGACATCTGGAAGTATTTCTGTAGCCCTCAGGGAAAGAGGGCTTTCTCCTACAGTGGGAAGGTGAGGGGATTTGTAATCTCCACACTGATCTCAAAACAATGGCAAGGAGAGGACATCTATCCCATCAGCCCTGTAGAGCAGAGCCCCTTTCAGTATCTTTCCAGACAGAAGACAGCAATTTTTTTTCTGTTTCCAAAAGAACCTAGAGTCTGTGGGAGTCAAAGAGCAGAAGTTCTGGTGTCTGCCATTTCCTACCACAAATGGACATGCTCTCCGTTAAGACTAGGATCCTGCACCAGGTGGCTACAAACAGGCAGGATACTGCCTGCATTAGTCATTTGTGTGACAGCTTTTGAGCAGAAAGAATTCCTTGAGGGACAGGGTTCTTGGGCTTCTTACTGGGGGCAAACAAGCTCTGAGGTGACTGCATGCACTCACTGGATTATGAGGATCGCATCCTTTGGGTCTAAGAGTGAGCAGCCTATCAAGTCTGAGAAGAGATCCAGAAAGACACATTTTTAACAGTGGGTCCTAACTGTGTTTATTAGCTTTTTTTTTCCTCTTTCCCAAGTGGAGCTGGAGAGGGAGGGCTTGTTTTGCACATCAGAGCTGCGGGTGCAGCTGGCCTTTGCAGTCATCAGCAGGAAGGGCGGCAGCTGGAGATAGGGCATCCTGAGGAAGAAGGGAATGTGTCTGGGAATGGCTTATTGGTAGATGCTTCTCCTCAACCACGCTAGTACTGCGACATGCTGGGAGTAAAAGGGCAGGAGAGAGGACACAGACAGATGCAAATGAGGTAAACACTGGTTTATCCCTTTCTTGAGTCCTGCCACTGTCGCTCAAACCTCACGTCCCCGGCAAGGTGGGAATTAGTCTTGGTTGCCTCCTCTTCTTCTGCCTTGAAATACGTGCTTGAGATACAGGGACTGGCCACAAGATGTTAAAAGACTTGGACTCCTATTCCTTGCCTAACTGGGTTTTCATTTCATATCCTCTCTCACCTTGTCTGTCTGTACCACATATTCATAGGTCTGAAGGAGGTATCCCTGCTGGGAGGGGGCAGTCCTTATGATCTGTTACAGGCAGCACCATGTGGGCATGAGGAAATCCACCTGGAAACAAAGTACTCTGCTGCATAAGGCTTAACAGCCAAAATATTCCTTGAGACACAGATCTTTTTCCACTGTAGATGTATTTCCAAGATTATAAAAGTTTAGTAAAATGATATCCGACAAAGCTGACCAAATGCATGTCTTGGTGAGCTCTCCCTGCTCATCACGGTGCCCATTGCAGGGGTTTCTGTGCAGTGTCCTACAGTTTTTGCTTGCTAAGAGGTACTGTCTGCTGACTGGGAACAACTTGGATGATTCTTTGTTGTTCAGTAGCCGGTTGTTGTTCAGGAGCCGGTTGTTGGCCCTACATAATTTGCCTTGACCTTGTCCTCGAGATTCTCTTTCTGCTGTTTGTTTCCCAGACCTCTCAGATCTGATGCCTGTGTTCTTTGTACAAAAACAGTGAAGCCGTGCAGAAAAGGGAATTTCCGTTGCAGCCAAAACTTTGTGTGGGAGGAAAAAAGAAGACACAGTTGAGAAGAGTTTGAGAGGATGGTCATAACCCTTGCTATACTTGCACTTGGCAGGTGAAGGGGTGCAGCCAGCCCTTCCCGGAGTGGGTTGCACATGAGCAGGACTATTGGGAGTGAGTGGAAAAAGGCATCTTACTTGACTGCCAGCTCCTTGAGGCTGCCTGGCTGCTGTGTTAGCAGAGCATGGCAAAGCTGCTGGCGTTTGCTCTGAGGGAGCAGGCAGCAATGCTGCGATGCTCCTTCCCAACTAGGCTCATGCTGTGCCCTCACAGTGGGCTCTGGGTTTGCCCTGCTTTTTGCCAGGGAGCCACTACCTGCATCCCATCTTTACCCTCATGTGCCTCAACAGCCTGTTTGTAATGAACTGCAGTGCCAAGGCTGTGCAGGGGATGGATGCTGTTAAGTTTTCCAGCTGCTTTCCAGCATTGCCTTTAAATGGATTGGCTGTCTCTCTGCCTGTGAATTTGCATGGCTGTGCTCAAGTCTGCTGCCAGCTCTCGCAGGGCAGCCCCAGACATAAAGCAGAAGCTGGCAAGGCAGGTAGAGACGGTCAGAGGTGCCACCTCCAGTGACCCTCTTGGCAGGAGGGGAGGCTGCTGTAACAACTGGTGAGCTGCCCTTGGCTCTTGCTGTCAGCCAGCTGTCCACAGATGTCCAGAAGTGCCCTTCATGCAGTTGGTGGCTTCAGTAGTTTAGGCTGAAATTAATTTTGCTGTGCTTGCACTGAGGCTGTTTATAGCCAGCTGGGACCCCAGGCAAGAGGACTGTGGTACCCACTGCCATGCAAAGCCAACTGGCATGAAGAATTAGGGCTGCGTGGCTCAGCTCAAGCCAGGCAGAAAAACAGCCTCAAAGAACCAATCCCCATCAAAGAGCTAGCAGGATTTTGGCATGACGACCTCTTGGAACTGAAAAATACCAGGCACGGACTTGTTGCCTAACCAGAGCAAGAAGGGACAAATGCCTCCAAGCCTATCTTATCGTTAGCTACCAGCAAATACCCGCTTTGAGGGACATGTTGTGACTGCTGCAGACACTGCTGAAGTTGCCTCATTGTAGCCCAAAGGCCTTGTGGTTTGAAGTCCCTGATACTTGTTCCATCAGGATTGGAGTCTCCAGGTTGTTTTGCTTTGCCTTTATATTAAACGGCTTCCTTAAGGAGATTTTAGCACAGTAACTGCAAAACCCTCAAACTCCAGTGAACTGAAACCCTTTTCAAACAACAGAAATTAAAGGCTTTGCCTTTCTTTTGTGCTCACTTCTCACTTGGTGGAAGCCAAGTGCCTGCTCTTGCCCAAATGCAAGGTACCTCAGAGTGGCTCTTGGAGGACATCAGAGGACAACATTCCACCTCCCAGGGAACCGTTGCTGCTTTGTACCTACCTACAAAGACCTCCTGGAGGTAGAGACTTGGGGCTTCTCTGGGTGAAGGGTAGGTTTGCTGGCTTAAAACCAGCCTGCTTTATTTCTGTTGATCTGAACACAGATTAAATCTCAGTGTCTCCACAAAAGTCTTTTTCCCAGCAGTGAGAACGTGCAGGGTTTGCCCTGTGGTGACAAGGGCTCAGCACCTTGCAGGATCCATCTCACAGACTGCAGAGGTTATGAACACCAGGACCAGGAGAAAGATTCTTTTAAAGCTGACTGTAACCAGCAATAAAGGATGCCCAGTTTGGGGGCATCCCAGTCACCAAAGCTGAGCTGTCCCACCAGGGTGGTATCATTTTAGCTTGCCAGAAGCCCAGGCAGCATCCCTCCATAGAGCGTCTCTCTTTGCTATAGTGCCACCCCACCAGGGAAAGGTGGGTGCAAGGTTTCTTGGCTGTCTACAAGGCTTAAAAAATGGGCTGATGGACATAGGAATGTGGTTGCCAGGCTCTTGTGGAAACTGATGGCCCCACAGTCAAGTATGTGCCTGCCCAAATTCGTGCCCAAGTTCTGTAATTCTTCTGGGAAACTGGTGTGGGTTTCTGCATCAGCTGGGAATGGGGGCCTTGCAGCAGGGGACATCTACCTGCTTTCTCCCACCTCGAAGCTAAGTGTGCATTTGCAGGTGGATCTTGCCAGCGCTTTTGTCCTGCATCCAGAGGGCAGAGCTGCATAGGTATGTGGTGGGTTAAACCTTTTGTTTTGCACCACAGGCTCTTTTTAGATGGAGTATGGTGCAGGGATATGATGTGATTCAGTGAGGTGCTTGCATTTCTAGCACGGGGTGCACTGGGGTTTTGAGACAGAGTTTCAGGGGCTGGAGCTTTAGGCTTGTATTTTTTAAAAATCATCTGTAACGGTTTTTTCCACTGTTGTAGGATAGGCCATCCATTCCTCCTTAAAAGGCATTTAGTAATTTGAAAAGGTTTTGGTTCACTGGAGCTTGAGTTTTTATGGTTACTGTGCTAAAATCTCATTAGGGAAGCTGTTTAATATATTACATGGCAGTTCAGAATCTTGGTGAGCACCAGTATGCTGGGGACGAGGCGAAACCCTCCACTGCCCAAGATAATCCCATATTTCACCTGTGTCTTCATACTCAATCATCACAGCATATCCAAAAATCACCAGAAAGGAATGATTACAAATCAGCAAATTCCTCCCTGCTTGTTTTTTCTGTTGCTGGAAAGGCATGCTGTGTTTAAAAAAAAAAATGCATTTAATCCTTTGTTGAGCTGAGGTTGATTGAGGTTCGTACTAAATAGGAGATTACCACGTAGCAAGTCTAATCAGGGCGGACTTTTGAAAGCTCTGCTTGCTTTTCCATGCATAAATGCTGCCATGCCTTGTTTCCTTGTCTCCCACTGCAAGCTTTTCACATTCTTTCCAGGCTTTAGAACATGGTCGTCCTTGTGCTATAGTGGCAGTTTTCTTAGTAAAACGGAACCAAGGTCACATGAAGAGAAAAGGGGAGGTGGCAGCCAGAGGGAGAGAAGTTTCTTGATAGAGCTTGTCTGGGAGGTCTGGGACAAAAACAAAACAAAACAAAACAAAACACAAATATGCTTGCAGATATGGCTGGGAAGCAGCAAGCATGTTTGCAGAAAGCTACTGCCTATCTGACCTCAGGGACAGCAAACTTCAGTGACTCACAAAAGGAAGGGAAAGTGGGGAAAAAAGGGTGGGAGGGTGTGGAAAGGCAGGAGAGAGGTTGGCTGGTGGCAGTCCGCTAGCAAGGGCAGTGTCATCTCTGCTCAGAGCACTTGCCCTCTCCCTGTTTGGGTGTTTCCAGGGGCAAATGTGATTATAAGTTTGCACCTGAGCTTCAGAGCAGCCTCAGCCACACTGGGATCCCTATTGAGCCAGGTTTAAGATTCAGATTGCGCTGAGGATGCTGCTGGATTTGGCAGAGTGCTGAGCTAGGCAAGGGGCATGCAGAGATGCAGCCTTTTCTCTGAGTGCCCTGGTGGGGCCAGTGCAGACTCATCCTGTGTGTTAGGAAAAGGAGAAAGGGGTTTGGGGGTTTTGTTCTTTGGAGGGTTGCCCTATTCTCCATCCCAGCCCGTATATAAGCCCCTTGGAGGACTGATAAGTAGCCATATAAAGGTCGTGCACTCTGTCTCTGAAGGGCAGCATTCCTGATCTGTGGCAAGGGTGGCATTTCCAGCTGTACTGTTCCACTCAATGCTGAGCCTGGTGGGGTTGGAAGCAGGAGATTGGTGACAGATAGCTGGTGGCCCTGCCTGATGCTGACGCTGACTCAGTCTCAAGTCTTCAGGGCTAGGGGTGAAGCTGCATTTAAAGCATTTGCAGCCCTTCCAGGGTCACTGGACAGCTGAAGTCTGAGGATAAGCATCCTAACAGACTCAGTGTCTGGCAGTTCCTTTGGTCTGGATGTCTCGGAGCCTCTTTCTGTAACTCCTTAGTATTTTCAAGGCCAAGTTCAAGAAGGAGGAGAAATGCCTTCAAAAGGAGGTGAAGAATGAGGCTTGTAAATCTGCCAGAAGGTGGTAGACAACTTTGGGAATAGGCCAGAAGCTGCTTGCCCTTTCTGTCTGCTGCAGCCTCTAACAGAGCACTGGCCTGGGAGAGAGACGTTGAGACCGTGCCTCATTGGGTAGATGTTGCTCAAGGAAGGTTTCCCTTTCTCCATATAAAGTAATTTTGCAATGAAAATACTTTCCCAGCAACTCAGGAAACTGGAGTGGGACTATTTTCAGACTTGCCAGAGCTTGTGGGGGTGAAAACCATCCAACTTAGATTTGCTGTCTCACAGGGAGCGTTCCCAGTCTGTTTCACCCAGGGCTGTGGCACGGCGATGCAGAGCTCAGGAGGGCTGGCTGGGAACCAGGCTGGTGTCCCTACACACTTCAGCGTGGGGTACACAGCTTCGTGGGGTTGGGAAGGACTTCCCATGCACGTCCAAGCGCTAAAGCATACCCCACAGTGCTTAATGGCAACCTTATTTCTTCCTTCAGTGACATACCAGTAGTCCCCTTGACTTTAGGAAAATAGTTATTGCTCGGTGTGCTGGGGTATGATTTATTTGTATGTGTAGACACCAAAGGTAGATCAGCGAGGACCAGCTAACACTGAGCTGTGACAGACCACCCTGGTACCAGCGAGGAGCAGCCAGGTGGGCTGGGAGATGCCAGATCTCTACGTGCTGTGGCTGAGCAGAGAAGAGATGCCCAGCACTGCAGGGCTGGGTGTTTGAGAACAAATGCCAAATGATAATCTCAGCTAGGAAGTCAAAGGCTCTGCTGCATGGTGCTGTAGCAGAAAAGCAGAAAAAAATAATCCCAGGGTTTTTGGGCTTCTTTCCCGGGGTGAATGAGCTCGCTGGCTCTGTAAATAAGCCCCTCTAGGCCAGGGAGAACTATTTGTCTTACAAACAATGGGCAGAGCAGGGAGGAAATGCCTGAAGTGCCTGCAGAGAGCAGCTGAGCTCCATCAACAGCCTGTGCTGTCCTCTTGGCTAAAGAGCTCCTGAATCATCAGGATAAGTACTAGCAGGGAGCAGCATCCTGTGCATCCACACTGCCCCGATTCAGTCCGTGGTGGGGAGCAGAGACCACTCGAACACATTGATGGGGGTGACCGTTATCATCAGCAGGTACAACCTGCAAGTCCCAGCCCAAAGAAAGCAAGTAGAGCAGTGAAGGCTTCGAAGATGCACGCTGTAGGGTGACGGCTGGGGGGGCTCTTTGCTGGCAGGAATCAAGTCAGCTACTCTGTACAAGATGGGCTTGTTTCCAGTCTTGCTAAGCACGTGGTGGCCTTGCTCCCTTCACAAGAACCCCGAAGCAAGAGGGGTCACTTGCAGAAGGGAATGTCCTCACATACTCTCTAGTTCCCGCAACACTAAGGCAGCCCCCGGCTGGGGGCTGGAGAACTAGACTTATGAGGAGCGGCTGAGGGAGCTGGGGTTGTTTAGCCTAGAGAAGATGAGGCTGAGGGGAGACCTTATTGCTCTCTACAACTACCTGAAAGGAGGTTGTGGAGAGGAGGGTGCTGGTCTCTTCTTCCAAGTGACAGGGGACAGGACAAGAGGGAATGGCCTTGAAATTTTTCACCAAAAGGGTCATTGGGCACTGGCAGAGGCTGCCCAGGGAGGTGGTTGAGTCACCTTCCCTGGAGGTGTTTAAGGCACGGGTGGATGAGGCCCTGAGGGACATGGTTTAGTGTTTGATAGGAACGGTTGGACTCAGTGATTCAGTGGGTCTTTTCCAACCTGGTGATTCTATGATTCTCTTGTGTTGTGACAGATCGCTGCATCCCCTACCCATCTCTGGCTGCTTTGGGGCGTTGTAGGAGAGAACATGAGTGGAACCAACATGGACAGCAAGCAGGGTGCCTAACACATATCTGGGTGTCAGCTCACTGTTGGGGGAGTCCAGCTGCTGCTATGGCCTGTTGTGATTTGACTTTAAATCTGCTGACTTCTTGGCCTTTCTCATTTATTTTTAGTGGAGGAAGAAGCGCAGCTCTAGAGTTTTGGCTGTCTGGATTTAAGTCAAATAACCCAAGAGACCGCACTGACTCTTCTCATGACACTGTTGCATCTCTGAGGATGCGTATTCCCTGCTGGCCTCAGGGCTGTGCTGGATGGAGGCAGAGGTCTGTGAATGCTTCTGAGTTCATTTTGCAGCCCAAGGCAAAGTCTCACATTCCTCCTGGTTGGTTCGGGATGTGCATCCTGAGCTGTGGGCTGCCTCGGAATGGCCAAGCACTTGCTGTGCGTCAGCTGCTGTGGTGAGCCAGCCAGAACTTTGCTGTGAAGCTGTGCAGGCAATTCCTATTTCTGGGGAAGATAAACAATTTCTCCTTACCCAGGAGATGGGTAGAAATTCCCTCTCTCTTTTCCCCTGCCAGCAGTTGCTGCAGAAAAATCCTAGTGTGACCTGCTCCTGGCAGGGTGAGCAAACATCCATGGACAGAGTTTTGACACAAGGAGAAACTCACTGGCAGCTGAGACTGAGACACTATGGGCAGTGGATTTAGTGGCATGTTGAATGCTGCTGGTTCCCAACCTGGGAAGGATTGAGCCAGATCTTGGTAAAGCGTAACAGTGCCTTAAAATCAGTGTGGGTTATAAGATAAGAATCAGGATCTCTCTTTTCCTGTGGTGGGAGATATGGTCATTTGGGGGCAGCTGCCTCCTGGAGAACCCCAGTGACTGTTGATGAAGAGGATGGTGTCATGTAGGGGGAAATGTGAGCCTGCCTCTTGGGGACAGGCTCTGAGCTCTACCCCAGGAAGGGGTACTGTGAACTACTTTTTTAGATGGAAGGCATTCCAGTTAAAAAATGTAGTCATTGGCTGGTGTGCAGGAATTGATCCAGGCAGCGACACAACCAACAGCAGGATAAGTGATGTAATGAGAGGCTGCTAAAATCATTTTCGCAGCTGAGAGAATCAGTTCTGTGCTGATCAGGGGCACCTGGGTTGTGATGTCAGCCCTACTGATGAGGAGGTATATTTTTAACCATCACTTGGGCTGCACATAGAAATTCCCTGCTTCTATGCAGTTACCTTCTGTTTAAACCAGGACTGGGATGCCCTGTGTCTTTTAGTGGCTTCACACCAGCAGGCAACATACAGTTGTTCCTGGACAGGGAAGCCTTGACAGAGAAGAGCAAACACTTCTCTGGGATCAAATCAGTGGCTCAGGAGTGGGGAGCCACCTGAGCATCCCTTATGCTAAGACAGAGGGATGGTTGATGTCCTCTGGCTGGTGATACCAGTGTGAACCTGCCCATAAATCCCAAGGAGGGAAAAAGATGCCAGCTTTCTGCTGGAAGGTGCACCTGAAACCTGATTCCCACTGCCTACAAGAGAGCTGCAGGTCAATGCATGTTCAGGACCCCAGAGGGTGTATCAGGCCCCAGATCTGCCCCTCTTTTATGGGTCTGGGAATGAGCCGTGGTGTGTGAGCCGGCATAGCCAGGGGTTTCAGGCAGGCTAGGTCTAGAGAACTTGTTTGCGTAGAAAATGCCTACTTCTGGGAGAGCCGAATGGGAGCCTGTTTCCTACTACTGCCTGTGTCTCCAGAGCAGAAGGGGAGAATCTGCTGTGTTCTTCAAGCTGTCAATAAGTGGAAGCAAACACTATGTTCTTTTTTGGTCTGCCCTTCCTGTTGTGGGGAATTAATAGCTGCCTTTTTGCAAAACAGCCCAACTAAAGAGGGATTGAACAGAAAAAGCCATTCTTCCCTTCCTGGGATATGGGTTACGTCTCCTATATTTCCTAGCCTGAGGGGTAAACATCTCCAGCTAGATCTGTAAAACAGTTCTGTTCCTATCTGGTTTTGGAAGGCATTCTCTGTTTAATGAGGGATTGGAGCTCTCTGGGGAAAATGAAGCTCTGTATTCACCTGCTTCCTTCCCAGACCACCGCCCCAAGGAGAGCTCTGCCACCTTCCAGCCAGCCTCCTCTGACTGAGTATTGCATGCAGGTAAAACAGAAGCAGCAGAACACTGAATTCTGCTAGCCAGCTGCCACAGGCTTTGAGCAGAATAAAATCATGCTGGAAAGAAAGGATGCTGCAAAGCTGGTCAAGCTCTCTATGGCATGAGAGAGGATGGAACAGGACACTGTTTCCTGGCTTGTGGGGTCTCTTCCTCCATGTCATGTTAGCGTCAGTGATGCACTTGGTGGCTGCATGGCGAGCAAAGGCAGCAGGTTATAAAGTCCTGCTCAGTCCCTCAGAGAACAGAATACAAACACTATCCTACCTTTCACCTCAGTCCTGCAAGTAGGTGGACTGATCACCTGAACTGCTCAACACTTGTGTTTCAATCTGAGGCAAGTGCCCATCATCCTAAAGAGTTTAAGGTCAGATGCACGTGCAGCTTTAGAAAGGAGGTGCTGGGATGTGGGATCAGTTCAGCAGGCTTTGCTCCAAGCAGGACTCCCTTTCACTGTACTCTCAAAACCTGTTGGAAGTGACTGGCCTCACTTAAAAGATTAACAAGGAGGCAGGCTTGCAGTCACCCAGTGCTTAAAAGTATTTATATCTTTTTTTTCTTCTTCTTTCTTTTTTTTCTGCAGGACCCTCTATTGTCACCCCTCCAAAGGACATCTGGAATGTGACAGGAGCACAGATCTACCTGAGCTGTGAAGTCATAGGCATTCCAACTCCTGTCCTCATCTGGAACAAGGTAAGGGCTTTGATAGAAGCTCTTGGCATGCAGCAAAGCTGAGACAGCTGAAACTCCTGGTAAGCATAAAAAGCTGCAGTAGTTTCCTCCTTAGAAACACAAATCTTTGAGTTCTCCCTTCTGTGCGGTTCTGTCTACCCCCAAGACATCTGGATTTGCTTTATCTTTTTCTAAACAATGATGGCTGGACATGGCTGGCCCACACCAGGCACCCATAAAGCAGTTATGATGCCGATCTTAGCGGTGCCCCGGTAATACCTGGCACAGGGTGGGGGCCAGGCTTGAGCAGGGAGGATCCTACTCACAGGGCTGACAGCAACTGCACAGTCCCTGTAGCCTCTTTGAATGCCACAGGTTTGTGGACACTTGGGAGGGAGTCTTAAAATAAGCTGAAACAAAACTAGGTTAAGAATACTACAGAAATAATTAAAAAAAAAAGCTGGATTAGCTCAGAGACTGCTCTGTTCTGAGACAGCAAGTGCGATTCGTAGGGCTCCCAGAACAAACTGTTGGGTGAGCACACTGTGTAGGTGTGTTGACTCAGGCAGCACTTTCTGCCTGCTTACAAGCAAGGCACTGTGTTTATCTCGATGCTGCTCTGCTTTTCTTGCCTATTCCTCATGCTGAGAGACTGTTCCACCTGGTGATGACAAGGGCTGAGCATCACTTATTCTGATCTATGCTCTGGGCTTGGATACACAGCGCTGGGAAATGACTGCGTTGCTGCTCTCTCATCGATGCTGTGCCTGCCTGGAGGGGCTGCCTGGTTTGCTGCAGCAGAGACCTACAGGGCTGTCCCTGGTCATAGAATGGTTTGAGCTGGAAAGGAACCCTAAACTCACNGACCTACAGGGCTGTCCCTGGTCAGTTTGGAAGAGGATAGGTTGTGCAGGGAAAGCCCATTCCAGGAGCAGCGTGCTGGTTTGAGCTGGAAAGGGACCTTAAACTCACCTAATTCCAAACCCCCTGCCATGAGCAGGGACACCTCCCACCAGACCAGCCTGCTGAAGGCCCCATCCAACCCGGCCTTGAACACCTCCAGGGATGCAGTGTCAGTGCAGACATTGAGGCACTGGGGCCACAGCACACAGAGGTTAAGGTGAAATGCTTGCACAAAAAAACCCCGCTGCTCCTGCCCAAAACACACTCATGTAAAACTAGTGTTGATCTTGTCTGCGTGCAGGTGTTGGTCCTGAAAGTTCTAACATAAAAAAGACCCAAAGTTCTCACACCTCTCTGCCCTTCTGTCTAGATAATTCGGGGACAGTATGGTGTCCAGAGGATGGAGCTTCTGCCTGGGGACCGGGAAAACTTGGCTATCCAGACCCGAGGGGGCCCTGAGAAACATGAAGTGACTGGCTGGGTGCTCGTAAGTACATTGTGAACGCATGGAGCTGTACAAGCTTACAGTGCCGTTTACAAACAGCTTATGAAAAAGAACAGCACAGAAGACACATAGCAGCAGACAGGGCATTTAGAGAAAAATGACCTGTGAGTAGGCATGCAGGGTAAGGGTGGCTGCTGGCTCCAGTCTTACCCAGTGCAGTTTTTCACCTCTGTTTAGCATGCAGCAGAAGCAGAGAAGGCTAGACTTAAATAAAGGAATTGCCATACATCAGAGGGAGGTGACGTGTATCCCAGTAAAGGAATTGCAAGTACGATGGCTTCCAGCTGCAGAGAAGCACAGCCCAGGGTGTTGGTTCCTGAACCACTTGCAAAAGCAGAGGTGGAAACAAGGAGACGGAAGGGTTTAAGCTGATGATTTTGTTGAACTGATTGAGTGGATGAAGCATTTTTTGCTTCCTGCCTCCCTTTACAAAGCATCCAGTGCACTGACACATCTCCAAACTAACTACATAAAAGACAAGGAGGGAGCACTACAGCGTGTATAAGCTGGCCTAGCAAAGAAAGCCAGGCTGATCCACAGAAGTGGGTGCTTGTCTGAAATTTCACTGGGGAAAGCCACCACAACGTGAGCCTGAGGACTGTTCAGTGCAGACAGAAGAGATGGTGTTGTTTGTGTGGTCCCAAAGGGTTAACCGCTACTTCATAGAGTCTGCTCATCTCGTTATGCCTTAAGCAATTAACAGGTTATATAAGGTATCTTAAAACAGAATCACTTCTACCTGTGCACAGCACACTTACTGGGGAGCGGGGTGTGTTTCTTTCCCTAGATCTCTCCTCTGAGCAAAGAGGATGCTGGAGAATACGAGTGCCATGCATCAAATGCCAAAGGAGAGGCAACCGCTTCTGCAAAAATCCACGTAGTGGAGACTCTGAATGAAATAGCCCTGGCCAAAGGTAGGTAATGTGGCTGAACACTCAGCAGCTCTTTCCCCTAAGAGTGACATAGGAGAACCGCCTCTGTTTAATGTTTTCTGAAAAAGAAAAGCACTCAAGACAGCAGTTTAACATGCAGATTTTACTGGCATTGGCAAAACCTCTGAAACTGAACATGGTAGAGTTCTTAGGGGATCGTTAAATAACCCCCCAGGAACTGTGAAGTACTGGAGATTATGGTACCAAGTTTGAAACAACCTTTTGGGGTTTTTACAAAGCAACTAACTTTGTATCCTCCTTTCAATGGTCTCCGGACACTTGCAAACCTACTGCCTAAGAGCAGTAGTAGCACAACCAGCCTCACAACAGAGGGGTAACTTCAGACATTTAAATTCCTGCCAAGTCCCTTCATCTCATTTTTCCCTGTCCTGCAAACATCCTAGCTCCCACCATTCTGTCTGCACACTGGAGTGTCGAACCTCAGTGGGGACAGATGTGCCACAGCACAGCATTAGACTAGACCTGAAGCCTTTCCCATCCAGCCCTCAGCCAGTTTTCAAGCTGCCAGGCTGCATACAAAGTTGATGGCGAACCAGCTACTCACATTCCAGCTGCAAAAAAGGATGGCTTAGTACCAGGGTCACATGTTCTTTGCAATAAATCCAGTATTTGTAACAATGCTGGAAGCAGAGGCACTGGGAATAAAGCATCCATCTAGAAAATACTGTGCTGCCCAAATCCCCTTTTGGACGTAAGCCTTAGTTTTAATGCCACTAGCTTTACACAAATGATATAGTCTTGACTTCCTGCACCCTTATATCCCCAAATAGCTGGAAGACGTCCTTTAGGAAAATATTAACATCACCTGCTACTGAAATATGAGCATAAAATGAATTCCAGTACCACTTACATATTGCAACTTTTGCTAAGGATTTTTAGGCAGTATCTAATCCCTTTTCAAACATCCCATCTACAGATATGAATGAAATTCAGTTTTACTGGGTTGTGCCAGGAGCAGCACACTTGCACCCCAGAACAGATGTTCGCTCCCCCTCTCACAGTAACTCTGCTGTGAGGTTATAATAGTGCGTATAATCCCTCCTGATTTCTTTCTTATATGCACACCCCATGTCACAGCTGTTTCTTTTCAGCTGTAGGAAAGCTCCCAAGCAAGCAAGCTGTAGCTAAGCAATGAGCTGACAGTCTGCAAGCACTAAAGGGAGATTGATAACGTTGATGGAACATAGTGTCAGTTGTACCGGGCTCCTCCATAGTTACATGCAGCACAGTTAAGAGTGTCCCATGTCCAGGTGATCTCAGCACAGAGAAATGCCATCACCATCCCTCCTGCTGCCCTAGCCCTGCAGCAGGGACAGAGGGTGGGAGTCAGAACTAAGTTGTCATGTCTGGCCCCCATCTAAGGCCTCAGTTTAACACAGAGCTCTGCCCACGCTCTGCTATCACCCCGTGAACAGTACAGAGCATAACATGTTTTTGTTTCTCCACAGATGACGGTGCAGAGCTGTGATGTGAGGACTTTCACTTACGCCTGGTTTTAAATTAGTATTTTGGAAAGCTGCAACCTCTGGCTTTTTCTGGCTCACTGATTATTCCCTCCTCCTGCCCTTATTCTTTGATTACCAATTTGCTTGCACACTTCTTTTACAGATACGCAAATAAAGAGATTCACAAGTTTGATTACAAATTTTATTTCTATTTACAGGAAACAAACAACCCTACTTTTGAAAAGCAGGTAGGAGATCAGTAAAACTGTATTTTAAATGTAACCTACACAAAATGAAACAAAACCATCATTTTTAAAAAAGAAAAAGCCCTTATAAAGGCTAAACGCTCATCATGCGAGGTGCAATACTCATAGACATCAGTTCCTGGAAGAGGAGTTTACAGGCATAGGGCATCCGAACCAAAGATATCTGAAAAGAGATTTCCAAAGGCTTGAGATAAGCATTCCTAAAGCATCAGCTTCCACCACCCTCTACACAAATCACTCGTCCAGTTTTTGGCTTAAATCTGAAGTTACATATGAAAGCATTTAACAAGAATTGCTCAGACAATAACAAAGCACGAGGGAAGCTGTGACTCTCTAGTCTAGAGGCTATTCAGCAGCTACAGAGGACACAAAACCTGCAACCAAGGGATCTGATCTTAAACAAGAGGCATTTAACAAGGTAATTCGTGCATAGCAAAGTGTGCAGTGAATGCAGTTAAGATTCCCAGCACACATCTCTTCAGTAACCCCAAGGCCATTGTTAAGAGTTGCAGCATCAGTCCCTAGTACAAGAACAAGCCTGTTTAAGGCAATTACTTTTATCTCTGCTGCTGCTCTCCCTTGGCAAAATTCTGTAACAATGCACTCACAGGAGAACGCTTTTTTATTTTTAGAAGTGTAACACAAAAGACTTCCCATGGGGACCCAGCTTGGGTAGCATAAATATCTTCATGGGGACAGTCACAAAGGCTGTGGGCTCTAAATTCCTGTGATTCTGAGTTTTACTTCTAAAAATAAGCTCTCAAGCATTTACTTTTGATGTCTTTGAAAACTCTGCGCTGCAAGATACGTGAACAGCATTTCCTGCCAAGCGACAAGCCAATACTGTAAGATTAACAGGGAAACATCTAAATGAACTAGGACACTATAAACACTTAAAACAGTTATGAAACCAAAATAGCAATTGTTCTGGTACTTCTTTAAATATTTACTTCCCTATCCTCCTGCTCACCCAAGTGGTATTTCCTCCTGCCCACAAAGAGAAATACTGACTGATGAAAACCAAACATACCTGAGTTTTATTCCGGCATCCCCGGCATTCATAGGTGTGAGTCCTCGTGTTTGCAATTGCCATGATTCCACAGAGGTTACAGACATGGACTTGGTAGGGGTCTGAAGCTTCAAACAATCTTTCTCTCAGGAACTGGGCTGCTCCGTGAGCAATCTGGCAATCTCGTTCCATTTCTCCAAAACGAAGGCCACCATCACTGAAGAAAGGAAAAACACCTCAACTTTAGAGCACATTGGGAAAATATATCAGTTCTTGTTGGTGGAAAAGGCAACTTATCAGAAATGCAACAGCAGTATTACAAGGCAGGAGTAAAGCTGTGCATTGATTTTCCTCTTAACACTGCAGAAAAAAATTGCTAGGGAGAATGCAAACACAGTAATTTGTAACCACTGCTAAGCATTTCTAAAGCAGATATTAGACAGCTAACAGTTGCAGCACAGCAGTGAAGCAAAATGAGGTAAACTACTAAATTATTTTCTACTTATCTGTGCTGGGTTTAACCTTGGCTGGCTGCCCAGTTGTCACCAAGCAGCTCTCTCATTACCCTGTACCCACAGGACAGAACAGCTCGTAAGGCTGACATAACAACAGGGAGATCGCTTAGTGATTACCATCACAGGCAAAACAGACTGAGCATGGGGGAAAGTAGTTTTAATTTACTGCCCATTAAAAATGAAGTAGGATGGTGAGAAACAAAAGACAAAACTAAAAACATCATCTCTACCATCTTCCTAGGCTCAGCTTTGCTCCTTTATTCCCAACTCCTTCCTCCCCTCCCCACAGTTACAGGGAGAATGGGGGCTGTGGTCAATACATAACAGCTCCCCTCTGCCTCTCCATCCTTAGCACACTTTTTCTCTGCTCCAGCACGGGGTCCATCCCATGGGTTGCTCCTTCACAAACTGCTCCAGGATGGGCCCTTCCCATGGGGCACAACACTTCAGGAACAGATTGCTGCAGCATGGCTCCCCCTGCTAGGAGCCTGCTCCAGCGTGGGCTTTCCAAAGGCTGAAAGTGGGTACCTGCTCCACCATGGGTTTCCATGGGCTACTTGGGGATCTTTACTCTGGCACCTGGAACACCTCCTCATTCTCTGACCTGGGCAGCCGCAGGACCATTCCTCTCACATTTTCTCACTACTCTCTCAGCAGCTGCACAGCATTTCTTACCATTTCTTAGCTATGTTATCACAAAGGTGCCACCTGCATTGCTGATGGGCTCAGCTTTCGCCAGTGGTGGCTCTGCTGGAGCCAGCAATAAATGTCTGTGTCCAGCACAGGCAACCCCTGGTCAGAGAGGCCACCCAGCAGCACCTTCTGCTGCCAAAACCTTCACACCTGCACCCAATACATCACCTTAAGACAAGCATGAAAATCAGGGGCTAACAGGCATGAGCTAATTACGTGCTAGCTGCAAAGCTGACGCAGCTAATTCTTAAGGCTAAAAACTTCAAAGAAAACAATGCATAGAAACTATTGAACTTCCTTACCGAGATCTACCTTCCATGGGCTGTCTGTTAAGTATCTGGATTGGCCCTCGAGCACGAGAATGGATTTTGTCATCTACCATGTGCTTCAGCCGCTGATAATATGTAGGACCAATGAAGATCTGTGATGTGATTTTTCGACCAGTGAAGCCATTGTAGAGAACCTGAAGTAGTCAATGCAATCGCTGAATCATAAGCCTTACTATCCATCAAATGTGTATTAAAAAAATACAATGAATTCATATTTTGATTATACCTCATTTCCTCTTAGATGATAGCCATAATCTGATAACAAATTGGAAATCTTCTGCACATTGACAGCATCATTAAAAGGTGTGGCATCACCAATTTCTCCTTTGTTTGCAGACACCTACAGACATTTGCAAAAGCTTGTAAGATTTCTGAAGGATTCATGAGACAACATTAAACTGTTTCAAACAGTTCTAATGCCAAAACTTGAGGTTACATGTCTGGGACAGCACCCTTGCTTTGTTTATCAGGTACACAATTGATAGTCAGATTTTTAAAACTACACAGGATCAACAATTCTCGCACTGTTTTCTCTAGATCGCAGAAACTGTTTGGACTAAAAGCAACAGCTGAGAATGTACACTGGGCTGACTTGCTGGACAAAATTTACAGGACTGTAGGTCTTGCCCAAGAAACCTGCTTTTGCTATCAAGTAACTGGAGAACAATCACTACTTATAGTGGATTAACACCAACCAGAGAATAGTTCCTTTACCACAAAAAAAGGCAAGAAATAAAAGAAACCCATTTTAATTCATATTGCTTAGACATGCAGCATAAACGATACTTCTTACCTTCCCCTGAAGACACTCAATCAAGTGACCAATGGTCATGCGGGAAGGGATGGCATGGGGGTTGATAATTATGTCAGGTGTGATTCCTTCACAGGTGAAAGGCATGTCCTAGAGCAGGGAAACAGACAGGCAGTACTTCCCAGAATATCAGCTTTAAGAAAAGCAGTTCCATGGATTCAAATTAAATCTTTTAAAGCATTTCAAAGGAGCTAAGTACCAAGTAAGAAGCAGCTGTGTCCCTGTTTAAACATATTTTAGCTAAATTTTGGTCAATATATTGCACCCCAGTAGATATTTCACAGCCAACTAACTTAAGGCAGTTCCAATACTAAGAAGAACAGAGAGAAAATCTTTAAGTGGGGGGTGAGGGAAGAAGGAAATTGCTACCTCTTGTCTGTACTGGATACCACATGTTCCTTTCTGACCATGTCTGCTGGCAAATTTATCTCCAATTTGTGGGATTCTTACAGAGCGCACCTGTAAGCCATGGGAAGACATGAAATTGGTAACTTAATTACACAACAAAATTGATTGAAAGTAGAAAGGATGCATCAGTGCTCACCCTAATCTTGCAGAACTTGTACCCTTCCTGGTTGAGGGTTACCATGACCTGATCTACAATACCAGTCTCACTAGTTCGCAGGAAAGTGCTGCAGTCCCTCTTTGTGAAACGTCTGTTCGTGCTTTCCAGTTCATCTTCATTTTCTGGCAGAGTTACTGTTTTGCCAATGATGACATCATCACCAGACACACGTACCCCAGGTGCTATCAAACCATCATCGTCAAGTTTGTCATAGATTGCATGTCTCATACCTTGGGGAAGAAAGAAAAAATCCCTAGACTCCTAATCTTTTCAATCTGTTGACTTTGATGTTCTGTAGAAATAGAAAAACTCTGCTTGCAACTTCAGATTTCTGCTGAAATGCCTAAAGATAATTTTAGGCAAGTATCTTAACTGATCTATTTTGCTATTAATGCAAACATTTCTGCTATTTTAAACATTCCAAAATAAAAATCTGAATCAGTTCAACCACATTAACAACCATGCTCACAAAAAATTAATTTAAAAACTTACTCTTCATACACTCCCATAATTTACCTTGGCAAGTTTCGCGTGTAGGCTTTTCAAAAACTTCCTCTTGGTCATACCCTTTTTTAGACTCTTGCTCTTTGTAAGAGCGGTAGAACACAGATCTGAAACAAAGTTATGAAGCCTCCAGTGAAACCAGCATCATTTTTCTCACCTCTACATCTCAATTTCACTACAATCACCCTTTTATCACACACTATGGCTACTGTTACTAATGACAATCGAACCAAATAACATTCACATGCCGCAACCTTTCCTCTAAAGTCTTGTTAATCACTGAGAAGGGGAAAACAACAACAAAACTAACCCCACCAAACAAACAAAACCCAGTTTCAGGTGGTATTTTCATGGTCACTTTTCAGATACTGCTAAAGTACCTACAAAGAACATGCTAATATTTGATGAACTGCAGAGACCTTCAGATCTGCTCAAAACCAGTTATTTTTCCTAAAGATTATTGACATCATTCTCACATTACTCTTCACCTTATACCTGACATTCTGCAAGCACTTTTAGGGTTCTATAGCTATCTTGCAGTGCCAAACTCAGTACAACTGAGATGCACGGGAAAACTTTCAGTTCATACAGGCTTCTTTCTAGTGCTTTAGAGGTTTTTGTTTGCTGTCTCATTTGCCAGCACACCAAAGCCACATCCTTTCAGATAAATACTCTCCACATTTAATTACTTCCATGCATGCAGGGGATACTATAAAAGCTTCATGTGAGCCAGGAAAGTAACAGTCACAAAGTTATTCAACACTGGAAGGTAGTAGATCCAAGATAGCAGGCTTAACTTCTTGAGCTTAACTTGGACAAAAGAAAATGAACAAAACTGGAGACCCATTGACCAGCTATGCAGCTAAGCACAGGCGTCTGAAAAGTATGAAGTTGTCCCAAAATCAGTTCCTACTAAGGTGACAAGCACGCCAATCCTCCCTGGAAGCAGTTATGTTACTGAAGACAAGACTATATTACAAAGCTCTAACACCGGCAGTAAGGTGTTTGCATAACTGGCAAGAGTTCTATGAAAATAAAACCACAAAGAGTCTAAATATTTTTTCATTAAATCATCGTACAAAGAACAGTAAACACAGTAAATAAGACCAAAAATAGAAGAATTGGGAAGACAAAGTGGGAAGTCGGGTTACATAAGGATGAACCATTGCTCAGTCTGTTTTGGCAAGGTACATGTTCACCATTTGCACTGTGCTGCTCCCTCCACCCTCATTAAAAAAAAAAGTGGTTGAAAAGGTTTGGAGAATGGTGTCTTCCAGCATAAGATGACCTTTTCCTGAGCCTCTGGATAACTCTCATACTTTTTTTTTACTTCCAAACAGTTTAAAAGTTTACAGAGTCTCACCTGAAAAAGCCTCTGTCAACAGCAGAACGGTTCATGATGACAGAGTCTTCCTGGTTATAGCCTGTGTATGATGCAATGGCTACAATCGAGTTGATACCTATAATATGTAGAAGCAAATACTTTGAAAGGATGCGCACGTACCAGACAGGCACTACTTATAACTAAAAAATCAGCTATATTCTACAGTGAAGCTGTTCTACCCTTTCTGAGATAAAAGCTCCGTGTTATCTCCTCATTCCCCCCACAAAACCCATGTGATATCAGCAAATGCAGCTTTAGGTAAAGGAAAAGAGTCAAGAGTGACCTCTTGTGAACAACCTAGCAAATGCCGATAGAGAAAATGCATTTTTCCAGTTAGATTTTCACAGACTATGCGAATAAAGTAGTTTCAGCTGCAACACTAGCAACAGTATTCTTTGCTGTCTAGGGGCCAAGCTACAAGTTAACATTTAACCAATACTTATTTTTAAGTTATATGTACTTACTAAATATTCAAGTATTATATGCGCAACATTTGTGACTTAGTTTAAACAAAACAGTATCATTTCTGCTTAAGAAACATTAACTGACAACATACCTGCTGGTAACTCTCTAAATCGCAAGTATTCCATGGAGCGTGTTGTTACCAGGGGCTTCTGAGGATAATACAGCACATGTGCCAGCGTATCCATACGAACGTGAAAGTTTGTAATGTAAACTCCCATAGCCTGTTTACCCATAGCAGACTGGTATGTGTTCCTGGGAGACTAAACAGACAATTAAAAAAAAGACTGGAATACACGTACATGAAGCTTTTTGCACACAGACCTGTGGGTTTTCTATCAACTTTAAAAGCAGGATGTCAGAAGTCATGCACTGACCTGGTTGTGATCAGGGAAAGGGATAATAGACGCGCATACTCCCAGGATCATAGATGGGTGAATCTCACAGTGCGTGTACGTTGAACAATACGCCACACCTTTCTCTTGCAAGTCATCTGGAGTCATTGCCAGCATCACAGTCTCTTCTTCCAGTGTATCAATGTACTCTACTACACCACTGGCCACAAGGTCCTGCCAACTGAATAACCAACGGCTGAAATACTCAACACACAGCTTATTATCACTTCCCTGGCTTATTATCACTACCACTGCTTCAGTGTAATTAAAAATATAAATTAAGGTACCAGGCAGAGGAAGTATCTTTATGCTGCACAAAGCTTTCAGTATTTCTCTCTCCAATCTGAGGGAACTTGCAGCTTCCAAGATAGAAAATTAGACATTCAGCTGAATTTCAAGAACATATCCCACCTGTAATTATTATACTCTCGTTCCTTCAGTTGGTCAATATGCCTTTTCTTCAACAACAACTTCTGCTTTTCCACAATTAAAAGGGGTCGACAAATTCTGCCTGCATCAGTATAGATGCGGATTTCTCGCTCACGAATATCTCTAATCATTGAGACCTGTACAAGAAAGCAATACCAAGTACATCGGTACAAAGTCACAGCCTGGAATCAGAACTGTGGAATATAAATTAGGATAATGAAGTTCCCTAGAGCAAAGACCTTAAAGGTGCTATCAGCAGCACAGAACAAACATTGACATGATTTCAAACAGAACTGTTTCAAGAGACTATTTTCAACTGTGTTTTCAACTTGATCCTTTTTCAATAAAATCAAAATCAAAACAAACTTCCTCCCCCACCCCCAAAAAAACCCCAACCAAACAACAAAGCACGCACATGAAACAGCCAGACAGCTTCAAAAGCCCAGAAACTCTCAAAACAAAATTTAAAAAAAACCCTGAAGCAATGTGAAGCGTCCAGAAAAAGACTTGCAAATGAAGCTATTTGGAGCTTGCAAAGTACTATCAAAGCATTATCCTTTCTTATCTAAAAAGACACTGGACATTTATAACATGTATACCTCTGACACAATGATGTCCATCTGACGACGAAGCTTCCTTAGAGTATTCATAAGCTGCTCTGGATCTTTGTGTATTCCTACCCAGCAGCCATTAACAAAGATCTTGGTAGCACTAGAAAGAGGGGAAAACAAACAAATAATAATAATAATTTAAAAAAACAACTCACAAAACTTTGAAGTGCTTTGTCACGTAAGAAGCTTAAGTCTGTTTAAATAGTTTGATTAGCACATACTCAGCTATTGCTGCTGGAGATATTTCTTCCAGGTTTTCCATACTCCACTCTTCCAAGAATTCCAAAATTGGGGATGGCTGAGACCCCACAGAAATATACGCCATCAGGGCTAAGTTCTTCACAAGTCCTACTGCATGACCCTAGTAGAAACACAAAGTTAACTTGTATTACTATATCAAGAGATTCCCCAAGAAGATCCAAGAACTTATATTCCTTAAGGAACTGGACACAAAACAAGCCATTTAAATTATTCATTTCTATCATTCAACTACAGAGATAACCATAAAGCTGCATATTCAGAAGGGCTAAAGCCCAACTAGAACTGACTTTGCCCAATTCTGTGAAAGGTAACAAAAAAAAAATCTTTCTACAAATATATAAACAACAAGAGGGCCAAGGAGAATCTCCACCTTTTACTGGATGCAGGGGGAATAATTGCGACAAAGGATGAGGATAAGGCTGAAGTACTCGATACCTTCTTTGCCTCAGTCTTTAACAGCAAGGTGAGATGTTCTCTGGGTACTCAGCCTCCTGAGCCAGAAGACAGGGAGGGGGAGCAGAACAAAGCTCACATGATCCAAGAGGAAATGGTTAGGGACCTGATCAGCCAATTAGACATTCACAAGCCTATGGGGCCAGATGGGATCTACCCAAGGGTATTAAGGGAGCTGGCAAAGGTGCTCACCAAACCCCTTTCCACTGTCTACCAGCACTCCTGGCTGACTGGAGAAGTTCCACTTGACTGGAGGGCTAGCAGATGTTATACCCATTTATACAAGGGCCAGAAAGAGGATCCAGGAAACTACAGGCCTGTCAGCCTGACCCTGGTGCTGAGGAAGATCATAGAACAGGTTATCTTGAAGGCTGTCACACAGTACACACAGGACAACAAGGTGATCAGGCCCAGTCAGCATGGGTTTATGAAAGGCAGGCCCTGTCCAACTAACCTGATCTTCTATGACAAGGGTACCTGCTTAATGGATGACGATACGGTGTACCTGGACTTTAGTAAAGCCTTTGACACCATTTCTGACAGCACTGTGGTTGTGAAACTGGCTGCCACTGCCCTGGACAGGTGCACCCTCTCCTAGGTAAAAAACTGGCTGGATGGCTGGGACCAAACAGTGGTGGTGAATGGAGTTAAATCCAGCTGGAGGCCGGTCACAAGTGGTGTACCCCCGGGGCTCAGTGCTGGGTCCAGTTCTCTTCAATACCTTTTATCAATGATCTGGATGAAGGGATTGAATGTACCCTGAATAAGTTCACAGATGACATGAAGCTGGGCAGAAGTGTTGATCTGCTTGATGGAGAGATTTAAACAGGCTGGATTGATGGGCTGAGATGAATGGTATGAGGTTCAACAAGGTCAAGTGCAGAGTCCTGCATTTAAGACATGACAACCCCATATAGCGGTACAGACTTGGGGAAAAGTGGCTGGAGAGCTGCCTGGAGGAGAAGGACCTGGGAATGTTGGTTGACAATGACTGAACATGAGCTAGCAGTGTGCCCAGGTGGCCAAGAAGGACAGTGGCATCTTGGCTTGTATCAGAAACAGCGTGGCCAGCAGGACCAGGGAAGTGATTGTGCCCCTGGACTTGGCACTGGTGAGGCTGCACCTCAAATATCATGTTCAGTTTTGGGCTCCTCGCTACAAGAGAGACATTGAGGTGTTGCATAGTGTCCAGAGAAGGGCAACGAAGCTGGTGAATGAGCTGGAGAACAAGTGTTATGAAGAGAAGCTGAGGGAACTAGAGTTGTTTAGTCTGGAAAAAAGGAGGCTGAAGGGAGACCTTATCACTGTCTACAACTGCCTGAAAAGAGGTTGTAGTGAGGTGGATGTTGAGGTCTCTTCTCCCAAGTGACAGGTGGTAGAACAAGAGAGAACGGCCTCAAGTTGCGCTGGAGAGGTTCAGATTGGATATTAGGAAAAACCTCCTCACTGAAAGGGCTATCAAGCACTTGCACAGGCTGCCCTGGGAGGTGGTTGAGTCACCATCCCTGGAGGTATTTAAAAGACCATTAGATGAAGTGCTTAGGGATATGGTTTAGTAGCAGATAGGTATGGTAGAATCTCAAAGGTCTTTTCCAATCAAGTGATTCTAAGATTCGTGTCACCATTTCAAAAAAAGTGCAAGTGATTATCATAAGTGCCACAGCTAAAAAATCACTAGCACATAAAAGCAAATAGGTGTGAGTAGGCACCAACATTAATATTTTGTGCATTACCTCTGGTGTCTCAGCAGGACAAACCATTCCCCACAGCGTATTGTGCAGCTGTCTGGGCTTTGCTAGTTTACCATCTCTACCAATTGGAGAATTCAAGCGTCTCAGATGGGAAAGCGTAGAGGCAAAAGTCAGGCGGTTTAACACCTGCATGTAGTAAGGAATTCAGTTAGTCAAAGTTTAAAGTATGGTGTTGACAGGCATCATGTTACATTAGAGCAAAGGATCAATGTCCTCTAGAAATTATGTACTTCAACTAAAACAGTTCTGAGGTTTGTTTGATACAGTTTTTAGTTCACTTCCATTAATCTTAGACTAAGTTTACCCTTAAAATCTGGGCGGTTTTGTACAATAGCTTACTCTGATGAGGTAATTAGAATGAGTGATACTTGCATGAATACATTTTAAGCTGCATTTTCACCAGGAGGGTTTGTGAGTACGACAACACAGAGATCTTTTTAAACTTAGCTTAAGAATCTAAGATGACTTAGTTATTAAAAACAAATCAGCATTTACATTCTCTTCAGAGTCTGTTCAAGGCTTCTCAAAAATTAATTCAAGAAAATTAAATTTTACAGACTGAAATATGAGAATTTATTTAAAAAAACAAAACAAGCCCTTTGTACACATAAACCAACGACATGCTATCCGGGGACTGTTACCATCTTCACCCCTCTCCTAACTTCACTTTCCCCAAATTATGATCTCACTGGGGCTCCAGACAACAAAATCTGCTGGCATTTAAAAACTGTCACCTCCTTCCTGCTTCTACCTTTATGAGAAACAAACTCAACTGCACACTACTCTGGGTTAATAAAGTCAGTGCTCCTTATCACTAACTGTGGGATACATAATTTATATTACAAGGTGTCACTCAGGTTTCTTTAACCACATGAGAAGCGCTGGAATTAAAGGAAAGAAATCCATCCTCCCTAAGGATTCCCTGGGGTGAGGACTTCACCAGACACACAAGCATATGCTCTAGCACAAATGTCTTTACAAGAGTTACATCAGCTGTTTACCAGTGGACACAAACAACTAATGCTGGACTCGATGATCCAGTGGGTCCTTTACAACCTAGTGATTCCACGATCCTATGATTCTAAAGCAAAAATCAAGCAACCACTAAAAAAAACCCAAACTCCACAACAGACTCAATTATTTGGATTTTTATCTGTTTCAGCTATTTAACATCAAACAGATATGGCTGACAATCAATGTTAAACTCTTCCATAGTATCGTACCTGAGATACTCCTGCTCTGGCCTGATGAGCTTTCTTCTGGTCACCCCAGTTTCCAGTTGCCAACGAATACTTCAAACCATCAGAAATAATTCTTGTTTTAATTGCCAGTTCCAAGTTGAAATCTTTCCCTCTGTCAATATACTTTTGTGCATATATTCGCACTTCCTTCAGCAAATTCTTAAACATTCTGTAGAAGATGCCAAGAAACATGATTAAATAGCACTGTAGCAATTCAGCCCACCCCAGCACTATTTGGAAAAAAACATCATTGGCTCCCTGAACAGAAGTAATTTTTAACAGTGGCAGGGGGCAGGGAGCAGACACAAAATAAACTAATCTGCTTGTGAACACACACAATCTTTGCTTCAAAACAAGCTGACGCCACCTACTATCAGGGCAAACTCACTCTGTGAAAATATGATAATGAGGAACAGGCTGTGTTGCTCAAGACTGGCTGTCAGACAACAGAATAGTCTGATTGATTTAGAAGCACAGGTGGCAATGCCTCTACTATTAATTTTCCCCAAAGAAAATTTATATATTGCAGTTACCCTCTGAACAGGAAAGCCAACAGCGGCCCAGCAAGATCCAGTCTTTTGTTGCCGTAATGATCTCTGTCATCAAGCTCTCTTCTTCCCAGTGCTGCCAGCAACAATCTATGAACCATATACCTAAGCAAATAAGATACACATTTTAAACTGATGGCAGACATTCACAACAAAGATTACAGGCTTTCATAGGTAAATCAGTGAACTATTTCCTAAAGTTTGTCCATTCTAGATCTTTATGATACTGCTGTCCTGAAACAGAGCTCTTCAGCACATAAGTTCTTAGAGATGGACCCTCTGCACTGTAATATGGGCTGTGTTTGAGCACTGGGAATTTGTTGTAAAATGTTAGCTCTCCTGATGATATAGTTCATCTGCATACCATCAAGCAGTGATCAAGAGGATGTGCTGGTAGTTTTAAAAAGTGGGTTTACATTACAAACAGCTTATCAGTAGTTATCTATGCATTTGTTAACAAACTCTGTACGTTGCTCATGCAAAAAAAAAACCACCAAAGAGTAATTTATCACTATCGTCACATCTAACTTAAGATCAATAACATGCTGGAGCTTGTTTCGTTTCAATGTTTTTTTCCTATTTTATCAACATTTGCATTTTCTCAGCCAGGAAAATATACCAGTGCCCTAAAGTTTATTATCGAGTATCCAGAATGCTGTGGTTAAGAAACAAAATCTCAATTAATTATTCCAATAATATACACACATGTGAATAAAATCCATATTCAGAGTGCACTTGTAGATGTGTGACAGAATACTGACATACCCTAGAAAATAGGCCTTCTTGGTTTCACAGAAGTCACTGACACCGACATGTGGGAGCATTTCTTTCTGCAAGACTTCCTTAGCGTACTTAATTCTCTTTTCTTTGGTGACACCTGGCTTTGCACCTCTTGATCCAATGAAGTTTAGAGCAACATTCTGCTCCTGAATGACAAATGCTTCGTCCAGAGAAGGTTTCACCTAATGCACAAAACACAGCAAAACCCTGTAGCACGCAGCACCTGTCAGGGTTGCAGGAAACCAGCACACTAGTTTGCAGCTGATTCTTTTCAGAAACTGGTAATTACTGACAGATTTCTTTCTGGCTTTACTATAGTAGTTCTTTATTACAGTAGTTCTTTTGAGAGAACTATTCTCTTTTGAGAACAGTAATGGAGCACACAGGAAGCAAACAAAAAACAATTCAGACTTCAGAAAATAGTCATTCAAGTACATTCCAGGCTGCAGCAGGTGTAAATTATGATTTTAATTTTAAAGTCAATGGCACCAGAATAAGTTGTTATCTCTCCAAATACACATTAACCCTTGAAAATTTCTATTCCACTTTGTTCACTTAAAGTATTCACTAATACGTTTAGGCACAGAACTTCTGACATTTCCAACAGATGACCCACAAAAATAATAAAGTAATAAATCACAATTGGAAAATGAACAATACTTTGAATGATTATGAGCCACACATCACTGAATGTCAAGACAGGAAATAACCTATTTAATATATATTACCATTTCCATCATTTCTGGATCTTCAAAATCATATATGATGTGTTCTAAAATGTCTCTGTCTGACACAAAGCCAAGTGCACGAAAGACAATTATGATGGGAACTTCTTGTTTGATATATGGCAAAGTTGCTACAATGCGCTGACCAATAGCACTCTTCTTTGCACCCTGAAAAAAATGGGGGAAAAGCACAAATAAGAGTCTTTAAATGATCTTGCTGTTAAGTAAAAATACCTCTCTGGGCTTCAATGATGCAGCATAAGGGTATTTATTCGAGTACTAAATAAAAACAACTTGGGCAGCCTGATCTAGTGCGAGGTGTCCCTGCCCAAGGCAGGGGAATTGGAACTGGACGATCTTTAAGGTCCCTTCTAACCCAAACTATTTTATGATTCTATGCTAACTTCTCAGCAGCCTAACTAAGAAGCTATTCTGAAACCTTACTCAGTAGTGACTTTTTTATTACTTTTAAAACATTTCTAGCTTTAAAAGTCTGCAAAACCTTGGATCCTTTCTCTCCCCTTGTGTATTTGCAAAAAGCAATCCTACCCACTTTCAGCTTTCCTTAAGTCTAGCTTTTCTAACCCACTGTGTAAGACTCATTCTCATGATTATGCAAAAGTAGCTCCTCCCCTCTCCGAGAAAGAAGAAAAAACATTATGGGATGCAGAGGGACAACCACTCAAGAATGTCCCAGCCACCAGATAGGAGAGTAATGCAAGACTTCTATTAGAGTGTGAAAGAATGTGGTCTACAAAACACATCCAAACACTAGTTTGACCACCACAAAGACACTATCCTTACTCCTATTCTTGCCCTTTGTAAAAAAAAAAAAAAACCGAAACAAAACAACAACCAAAAAAAACCCAGAAACCCCCAAGCAGAAGCTTGTTTGGAGTTTCTAAAACCTCATTTATACTAATTCTGAAACTTTTTTGTAGCATCAGCCTAAAACCTGCCACAAATTGAGTTTTCATTTCAATTCTCAAATTACTTCCCCCAGAGACAGGCATAATCTATGACAAACAGGATACATTTTCACTTAATTCTACCTTCTTTGTAACTTATCATGGGAATAAACTTCTTCTCAAAATCCCGAAAGTGACACAGAGAGACAGGACAGTGGCAAAACTTCTAAAACAACGTAAAATTAATGTAAACCCCAGGGCAGGGGTTATTATCACCACTCAGGCCTACCTGCCCACCTCTGGCCAGCATGCTAACCCATATAGTACTTGTTGGTCGAGAGGAATTCTCCAGACAAGATCTACACTCTCCTGTGTAGGCATATTTTGAATCTTTCTTTGCGAACACATACACTGTGTTTGTAGCCATTTTCTCCTGAGCAATCAGAACCTGTGTGAGAAACACAAATGCTAGTAAATAACTGACAAAAGAGCAGGCTGAAATTAAAATGACAGTGTCTCTACTATTACCCCAGGCACCTAAAGAGCACTGCACAGCGTGAAGCCAATCTGCTGGCCTCGGTTGGATCACACTCTGTGCTTTAAAAATACAGAATTAAGCAAAACATATGTCTAATTAAGATAGTAAAATTAAAAGACACCAAGAACACTGCTCTCTATGATGTACTTAGAGCATATGCTAGCTGTGCCAAGACATTTCTGTTACAATAGGCACAACACTGATAAATAAAGCATTTCACTGTTTCCAAGGACAATGCACCACATGTCTGGCATTCGAACGTAAATGCCAGTTCTGACTGACAAAGCCAGATCTTATTTTTTTCTGCCAAGAAGAAAAATAAAATTCTTTCTTTTCTTTTTTTTTGCATTTGCCCAGATGTCTGTTACAAACTGCAGCATTACTGATGAGGCATAAGTGTGAAGAGGATATGACTTGTTAAAGCTGAATTCACAGCAATGGCAGGAAAAACTTATAATAAAACACATCTATACAGTTGCAAACAAACTGCAAGAGACTCTGTGTGCAGAAATACTTCATTTTAGAGTACCTGCCGCTCAGCAACATTGAAAATGGAAAGGAAAATATCTTAGTGGCATTCAATGCAAAGCAGTTTATGAAACTGAAGGGAAACATGCCTCAGAGAAGAGGGAGAGGTGGCTCAAGAAAATCCTAACAGAGGACTAAAAGCCCGTCTTTATGTAAGATCAGGAGTGCCCACAGTAACCACAATACACTGAAATAAAAGCGCTTATGTCCCTGGTGAAACATACAGAAACAAGTAAAAAAACTTTCAGTGTCTGTAAAAGTACAATTTATCCCTTACCTTTTCCGATCCATTAATGATAAAGTAGCCACCAGGATCAAGTGGGCATTCATTCAGTTCACAAAGATCACGGTCAGTTAAGCCATTCAACAAACAGTAGGTTGAACGTAACATAATAGGAATTTTTCCTATAAAAGTTTTCTGATGCTGTGTCTGCAACTGATCCTCCCCTTCTTTAATAACTGTTTTAGTTATATCCACATACAAGGGGGCCGAATACCTACAGAATAAAACCACCATTTTGTTATGTGCCAGTTACCGCTACAGGCTAAACAGAAGGACAATGCAGTTACTCAAGCACTCACCAGTAACATTAAGCATTAACAAATCATTTCTGAATTTAACAACTAAACATCGACATTTAAACAGAGCAGGAATTATTATATTTTCAAGGCACTACTAAATTGAAGAAGACTATCAATAATGTAAGACCAGTCCTTCCTTGCGTTTATCCACTACAGAGTTTGAGCTTACGTAAGGTTTCTCAGTCTGGCTTCATTGGGCATCATTGGTGAGGGTGCTCCGTCTCTTTCCCAATGTGTAGGTTTGGAGAGATAGATTTGTTCAAATTTCAGCAGATACCGGGGCTGGAAAACAAAAAGACATTTACCTGTAATGGAACAAACATCCATTTTGGTTGTTCAAAAGCAGCCCTAC
>WAAB01005851.1:161306-171378 GCA_013389865.1 Piaya cayana | reverse complement strand
AGGAATTCTCCAGACAAGATCTACACTCTCCTGTGTAGGCATATTTTGAATCTTTCTTTGCGAACACATACACTGTGTTTGTAGCCATTTTCTCCTGAGCAATCAGAACCTGTGCGAGAAACACAAACACTAGTAAATAACTGACAAAAGAGCAGGCTGAAATTAAAATTACAGTGTCTCTACTGTTACCCCGGGCACCTAAAGAGCACTGCACAGCATGAAGCCAATCTGCTGGCCTCGGCTGGATCACGCTCTATGTTTTAAAAATACAGAATTAAGCAAAACATATGTCTAATTAAGATAGTAAAATTAAAAGACACCAAGAACACTGCTCTCTATGATGTACTTAGAGCATATGCTAGCTGTGCCAAGACATTTCTGTTACAATAGGCACAACACTGATAAATAAAGCATTTCACTGTTTCCAAGGACAATGCACCACATGTCTGGCATTCGAACGTAAATGCCAGTTCTGACTGACAAAGCCAGATCTTATTTTTTTCTGCCAAGAAGAAAAATAAAATTCTTTCTTTTCTTTTTTTTTGCATTTGCCCAGATGTCTGTTACAAACTGCAGCATTACTGATGAGGCATAAGCATGAAGAGGATATGACTTGTTAAAGCTGAATTCACAGCAATGGCAGGAAAAACTTATAATAAAACACATCTATACAGTTGCAAACAAACTGCAAGAGACTCTGTGTGCAGAAATACTTCATTTTAGAGTACCTGCCGCTCAGCAACATTGAAAATGGAAAGGAAAATATCTTAGTGGCATTCAATGCAAAGCAGTTTATGAAACTGAAGGGAAACATGCCTCAGAGAAGAGGGAGAGGTGGCTCAAGAAAATCCTAACAGAGGACTAAAAGCCCGTCTTTATGTAAGATCAGGAGTGCCCACAGTAACCACAATACACTGAAATAAAAGCGCTTATGTCCCTGGTGAAACATACAGAAACAAGTAAAAAAACTTTCAGTGTCTGTAAAAGTACAATTTATCCCTTACCTTTTCCGATCCATTAATGATAAAGTAGCCACCAGGATCAAGTGGGCATTCATTCAGTTCACAAAGATCACGGTCAGTTAAGCCATTCAACAAACAGTAGGTTGAACGTAACATAATAGGAATTTTTCCTATAAAAGTTTTCTGATGCTGTGTCTGCAACTGATCCTCCCCTTCTTTAATAACTGTTTTAGTTATATCCACATACAAGGGGGCCGAATACCTATAGAATAAAACCACCATTGTGTTATGTGCCAGTTACTGCTCCAGGCTAAACAGATGGACAATGCAGTTACTCAAGCACTCACCAGTAACATTAAGCATTAACAAATCATTTCTGAATTTAACAACTAAACATCAAAATTTAAATAGAGCAGGAATTATTACATTTTCAAGGCACTACTAAATTGAAGAAGACTATCAATAATGTAAGACCAGTCCTTCCTTGCGTTTATCCACTACAGAGTTTGAGCTTACGTAAGGTTTCTCAGTCTGGCTTCATTGGGCATCATTGGTGAGGGTGCTCCGTCTCTTTCCCAATGTGTAGGTTTGGAGAGATAGATTTGTTCAAATTTCAGCAGATACCGGGGCTGGAAAACAAAAAGACATTTACCTGTAATGGAACAAACATCCATTTTGGTTGTTCAAAAGCAGCCCTACACAGCTTAATACCAAATGCTGTTGCACGTCCTCAGCTCAACGTATGGAAACAATACCTCTTCAGATGTCTGAAAACCACTTAAAATCTTTTGATAATTCCTAAACACCTCATTTCATTAAAAAAAAAAAAACAAAAAACAACAAACCAACAGAGGAAAGTGAAGGGTCAAAACCATCGGTAAGAGAAGAACAAAGTACTCAAATAGGTATTATTCCTATAAAACAACTAACAAACTCAAAATCTGCAAGCCAGTGAATATTCAAACAAATAGAATATGCCTACTTAGATATTTGTTCGTGTAAATTTAGATAAAATGGCTGGTTTTATGGTGCAAAAAGATCAATCTGCTTCAACACATACAATGATATCAAAAACATGCAAAATTTTGGTTTTGTATAAAACTTCAAATTTAAATAGCTTTGGTTTAGTTCCATAGAAATCCTTTCCCATGTTATAGTGAAACCATGGGCATGAAGGACATAAAATGATTCGGCAACAGAACAGTTCTCAGGTCCTTCATTTTGCTCTGAGTGCCAGTCACCCCTCAGAATCCTACTGCAATGAGACTTAGAGCATCCAGTTCACTTAAAACCAAAACCCTCGCATTTAAATCAAAGGTGTACAAGTTTAGAACAATACTCTTGCCAAAGTGCATTTGTGTATCTGGTAGGGGGAGCTAGAATTTAAAATAAAGACAGCAGTTACACAACAGTAGCTTGGCCAAAGTGTTTCCTATGAGTGGTCTCAGTCTGAAGTGCACATGCACGCTGACGCAGCTTGGCTCTCGGCCTTCTTGCATGCAAAAGGACCTAGTGATAAGCCACTCTAGTCACTAAGCTCTCCTTCCCAGACTACAGGATTCAGTGGGCCAGATAAACATAAACAAATTAGACCTGCACGTATACAAAGTCGAAAGATTTGTTGCCTTAACGATGTTTCCTTCAAGTTGCTATTGCCCACTGTATCCCTTTGCAGAAGAGAAGCTAACATAAATAAAGTACTACAGCACTGGCCCCAACTAAGTATCTGCCTGGAAGACAGTCAAGAATGTCTACTACTAAAATAAAACTTTATTTCCATGCAGGCATTTTACTGTATCTCAGCCATAAGGACGGCACGGCAGCAGCCTTATGTCAGTAGCCCTTTTAGCCTTTCTAAAATATATTTTCAAAGTCCTCACGTTCAGCCTTCTCTCTAGACTCACTACTAAAGGCAAAGGTGCAAATTATCCATCTTGTCAATTTTATCTTACACGCAGCCACAGAAACCATCTTTTTAACTTCCAGGCCAGGTGCGTTTATTTATTCTTGAGATTAAACAGCTAATTGCAACATTTTATCAGAAAAAACTTGCAGCTTTCACACAAACTGAAGGGTCACTAAAGCTCTAGTCACAAGATGTACAATAACTAGCCTTCCGTATTCAAAATATTCTCTCTTATATATTACTAACCAAAACTGCTACTGGAGGATAGCTGTTATCGATAACTGAAAACAGAGCAAGTTGGGTAAATTGGATAAAACTAATTCCTAGGATAATTCTATAGGATCAGTAAACAAAGTAAGAATCAAATTATATGAAAAAAATCCAAAACCAACCTGATTTTAGAAGGGCACAACTACAATAGTTGATGGCAGAGTCTTGCTGGCAAACATTTTGTAGGTCAATCCTTGCCCTCAACTGCTATCTAAAGAAACACCTTTTTCCTGGACATGCTGCAGCAGTCACACATGGTACCAAGTTTCCCAAGCTCTCATGCAAGCACTCTCAAAGAGACCACATTTAACACAATTCCTATCTCTAACCATGGTTGTTAAACCCTCTGATGTGCTCTAAATTGTTCAAATTGCCTTCAAAATTTGAGTGGGAGAAGTGGAGAGAGAAAGAAACAAAAAGTCAAGCTAGTTCAATATACTCAGTCTCCTTAAATTAATCGAGTATCTTCAAACAAAGCAAGAGGTTGCCAGCAAATGACTTTGAAAGCAAAAGAAAGCTTCCCTCTTCTCACGTCTAGACCTGTTCCTAAAAACTCTGATAAGCAAAAGTAAGAAACTAACATCTTTGATTTGAGAAAGTAAAACACTAGCTTTTGGGCAAAAGCAAGCCAGGCACATACCACACTTGCAATCTGAACCTTAACCACTTACAGTGCATATACCAACTGTAGAGCTGCACAGCTAGAGATTTTAGCAGTAACATACATAGAACAAGAGAACCACAGAATCACAAGGTTGGAAAAGACCCACCGGATCATTGAGTCCAACCATTCCCATCGATCTCTAAACCATGTCCCTCAGCACCTCATCCACCCATCCTTTAAACACCTCCAGGGAAGGTGACTCAACCACCTCCCTGGGCAGCCTCTGCCAGTACCAAATAACCCTTTCTGTGAATTTTTTTTTCCTGATATCTAGCCTGAACCTCCCCTTGCAGAGCTTGAGGCGATTGCTCCTTGTCCTGTCCCCCGTTACTTGGGAGAAGAGGCCAGCTCCCTCCTCTCCACAACCTCCTTTCAGGTAGTTGTAGAGAGCAATAAGATCTCCCTTCAGCCTTCTCTGCTCCAGCCTAAACAACCCCAGCTCTCTCAGCTGTTCCTCATAAGACTTGCTCTCCATTCCCTTCACCATCTTCATCCCTCTTCTCCAGACAGAAGAAACAATCAAGAGAATACTGTGAGATAAATATTTATGAACTGCTTGTCTAAGGAGGAAAACAAAAGAAATCCCAGCTATTCTCTCAACAGCATAATTGTTTCCCTGCAAAAAAGTACAATGAAACAGTCAAGACGCATAATGTATTCAATGCTTGGCTCCTGAAGTTCCTCTAAATCTCCACAGGGAGCAGCAGGCAATGCCTGATAGCAGGGGACTGGATCGTCGCTATTTCCACTCACGGGACAGGGATCACACCACATGAGGGACACAGATGAACACATCACAGCCACTGCAGAAAGTACACGCTCATTGTACAACAGCCATCATGCAGCACAGATCTTAGTAAATTTGTTCTCCTTTAGAACATGGTGCCAATGAAAGATGGTAAGCACTGGTACCCTTTGAAAACCTAGAAGACTGAACTTGGGCTGAAGAAAGCTAACAAACAACTTTTCAGTCACCAACCTTTCTTGCAATGGTAAAGCTACTTAAAATCAAAATCCCACCAAAACATAATTTGCTTTTGGCTACCTGACTGGCTCTGTTACACTCCTGTCAGTGCAGCAGCATACACTTAATGACAACATCAGCTGCAGCAGTCAATTGTTCTTGGTCATTTCTCAACTCAGCCAACAACCTAATCAGCAGGAGAGATTAACTCTATAGGAGAGGGAAGTTCAATACCATGAATGACAAAGCTCTTTCACGAGTTCCTCAGCGGTACACCTGACTACCTGGAAACTTGGCTATATCCCTCATATAATCCATACAATTCATACTTCTGTCCTATTGACTTCCTGAGCAGGGTCATAACTCAGATGTATTTCTGTCTCCTGTCATGGTGGTTGAATAAAACCTACAGAAAATGATTCTGCATTTTAAAAACACATCACCTCTGCTGAAGGTCACCACTTACCGGTTCTTCTACTTCTCCTGAGGCATGCTGGGCTTCAGCTTGTAAATCAATAGGTGGAGCATCTTCAACAATTCTCTGCACAGACATCTGAATAAACTCGTCAAAAGAATCCAACTGTTGCCTGACTAAACCCTTTTCATCAAAATAGGAGCTAAAAAAAAAAAAGAGTGCATTAATGAACAAGATATCTTAATTCATGTACTTTGTGTATTAACAAGCTCCAGATGTATTTATTACAAAATCTTTAAAATCCATGAAATACAGTGCAGAATCAAACACATTCACTTCTTCCAAGATGTAAATTTCAAACACAGGTATACGAAACATTTAACAATTCTCTTACTGACTTGAAAACACAGACAATACAAAGTGTCCAACTGTTTGCTACTCCTTGGCTAAGCCATGTCTGTACACACAGCCTGCCTTAAACTAGAAGGGAAACATGACGACTTAAACCTCAGTAAAAGCAGCTTCAGCTGAAGTTTTCAACAATGTATGTAAATTACTTTGATCTAACTCATTTTCCAAATTGCAGCAAACTGAGTGCATGCCTTTAAGTTAAGGTAATAGTTCTCAGAACTCTTAGCTTGGATCGCCTCTGTTCCAGCAGCACAGAGATCCCCAGCTTTACTCCTTCTCTGGAATCGCCTTAGCATTACTTAGCTTCAACATAGCACAACCTAACCGTAAAAATCAAAGCTTAAATTTAAAGTCTCACATCCTAACTTTTAATGAGATGACCTAAATGTGTTTGCTGCATTAGATCCTCCCAGCAAGCTCCTCTGCCTCTCAGTCCTGAAGCCAGCCAGGGAAGCCACACTACCTCAGCTTCTGCTCTATTGCTTCCAGGTTCTCCAGAAAAAAAAAATTGGTAAAAACTACCTCCCTACCCATAACCTCCAGCTTCCTCAAGAGGGGTAGCGCATCCTTGGCTATCGTGCTGTTGCCATACTGAATCTTGCCAGCACAGTCTGTAATTGCACAAGGGAAAAGAGGAAAAGAAAAGGCAACCTATATCATACAACAGTTGAAGCTAGAAGGAACGACTGGAGATCAGCTTGTCCTATCACCCCACTTAAGCAGGGTCACCTAGAGATGACTACCCAAGACCATGTTCAGACAGCTTTTGAATACCACCAAGGACAAAGACTTCATAATCTCCCTGGACANGAATCGCCTTAGCATTACTTAGCTTCAACATAGCACAACCTAACCGTAAAAATCAAAGCTTAAATTTAAAGTCTCACATCCTAACTTTTAATGAGATGACCTAAATGTGTTTGCTGCATTAGATCCTCCCAGCAAGCTCCTCTGCCTCTCAGTCCTGAAGCCAGCCAGGGAAGCCACACTACCTCAGCTTCTGCTCTATTGCTTCCAGGTTCTCCAGAAAAAAAAAATTGGTAAAAACTACCTCCCTACCCATAACCTCCAGCTTCCTCAAGAGGGGTAGCGCATCCTTGGCTATCGTGCTGTTGCCATACTGAATCTTGCCAGCACAGTCTGTAATTGCACAAGGGAAAAGAGGAAAAGAAAAGGCAACCTATATCATACAACAGTTGAAGCTAGAAGGAACGACTGGAGATCAGCTTGTCCTATCACCCCACTTAAGCAGGGTCACCTAGAGATGACTACCCAAGACCATGTTCAGACAGCTTTTGAATACCACCAAGGACAAAGACTTCATAATCTCCCTGGACAACCCATGCCAGTGCTCACTCAGTCACTCTCACAGTAAAATAGTTCCCTCAGAGTGAGGTGCAGCCTCAGCTGAAGGACTTGCCTTGGCTACCTCCCACCTGACTGAAAGCAAAGGTAGTGCTCCTTACTGAGCTGCAAGAGAAAGGACCTCCTTTTTCCTCCAAAGCTTCTCATTTCTCTTTTCCATCCCAACTGCTACAGGACAACCCCTGCAGACCTACTGTTGTGTCTTTTACTACTGCTGTAAGGCACCAGTCACATACATATTATGAATGATGCAATTAGCAAAAGAAAAACTTTTTACTTGATTCCACACAGAAACCCACTCTTTAAGATCACACAAAGCTGCAGATCCTGGATGTTCCTATCTTCCTAAACAAACACTAACATGGTAAAATATCTAAGCATTCATTTCCTGATGCCAGCATCAGCTATAAAAGCAGCACGCAGAATCATGTGCACGGTAGGGGATCTAAACTACTTATTCACTCAAAACAGTACTCCCCACTGATACAGGCATCAGCAGGTCTTCTGAAACCCTGGTGACAACCCTGCTGTTTCTACCTACAGCCCTTATGCTCTGAGCATGCCAGAACACACACCATGGCACAGCTGAGCCCACAGCTTTCAATGGGTGCTGCTGATGAACTGGGAGTCATCTGTAATGGCTATAAATTGGAAAGGAGCAAACTTAGACTACACAATAGAAGAAATTTCTTCACAATGAGGGTGGTGAGGCACTGGCACAGGTTGCCCTGGGAAGCTGTGGCTGCCCCAGCCCTAGAAGTGTTCAAGGCCGGGTTCGATGGGGCCTTGAGCAACCTGACATAGTAGGAGGCATCCCTGACTATGGCAGGGGTGTTGTAATCAGATGGATTTTCGGGCTTCTTCCAACCCAAACCATTCTACCATTCCACGCGAGGCCCCATTAGGCCCAGTGAGATCTGTCAATTCACCTGATGACGATCCAGCAGGCCTCCTGCCACAGGTCAGGGGTGATCTCGTCGTCGTCCTCATCATACTGCATATCTGCCGGGGAAGCACAGCGTCAGGGCAGGCCCCGAGCCTTACCCGTCCGTCCCCCCCCCCATCCGCCTCCTCGGGAGACGGGCACCGACCCTGCCCGCCCGAAGAGGCCCCGGGAGATCCCCCACCGAACCGCTGAACACGTCCCACAGTGCCCTCACCTTCGTCCGCGTCGTACATGGTGGCGGCGTGGGAAGCCGCAGACGGCGGCCGAGGCGAGGGAAGCGAAGAGAAAGAGGAGCGAGAGAAGCACCGCGGACGCCGCGACGAGCACGGTCCGAGGAGGGCAGGTGCGCTCACTGATGGCGTCACCCGCGGGACGCACGCGCGCGGCGCCTACCCACAAGGCAACGGGGGGAAGGGGGACGCGCATGCGCGGTAGGTCTCTGCCCCCTCCGCCCCCCCAGCGGTCCGAGAGGCCGCGCCCGCCGCCTACCCAGGATACACCGCGGGGGCGGGTAGGGGCGAAGGAGGGAGGTTCTCCTGGTAAAGGTAGTGGGATGGTTTGATTTAAGCTGCAGCGGAGTTCAGCTTCCTCCAAGTTGACTGTATTTCTGGAACGTCAGTCGAGATGTTCCTCTGGTCGCGTGTTTTTTTTCGAGCAGCGTTTCATAGAATCACTAAGTTGGAAAGGACCCACCGGATCATCGAGTCCAACCATTCCTCATCCGCCCGAGCCTTAAACACCTCCAGGGAAGGTCAGTCAGCCACCTCCCTGGACAGCCTCTGCCAGTGCCCAATGACCCTTTCCATGAAATACATTTTCCTGATACCCAGTCTGAACCTCCCTGGGTCGACCTTGAGGCCATTCCCTCTCGTCCTGACCCCCGTCACTTGGGAGAAGAGGCCAGCTCCCTCCTCTCCACAACCTCCTTTCAGGTAGTTGTAGAGAGCAATGAGGTCTCCTCTCAGCCTCCTCCAGGCTAAACACCCCCAGCTCTCTCCTTATAAGACTTGTTCTCCAGCCCCTTCACTGTCTTCATCGCTCTTTGCTGGACATACTCCAGAGCCTCAACATCCTTGTGGTGAGGTGTGTTTATCCACTGTTCATTCTTTGGAGATGATATCATCTTGCGTTCAGTGTAATCTGTGCAGAGCAGGTGTGTCTTCTGTGACCATCCCTCTTGGCAGCCTTTCCCAATCTCAAAGGCAAGGTCAGGCAGACCTGACTCCAAAGCTCCAAACTGGCAAGAGATTTGACTGTCATGAAGCTCATAATAACATTACAGTGTGGAGTGGGTCCAGAGGAGGGCTGCAAGGATGATTTGAGTGCTGGAGCACCTCTGCTGTGAGGACAGGGTGAGAGAGTTGGGTGTTGTTCAGCCCAGAGAAGAGAAGGCTCTGACACTGTGTAAAGACAAACTCAATGCCAATTTGATAAAAGCAGGTATTCCTTTAATAAACAGAGCCAGGGTACACATGGGGTAATCCACCTAATGTGTCCAATAATTGAGACTACTTACATGATTTTTATTATTCTTATTATTGCTTAAGCTAATTCATTCTGTGAGAATTAATTTATAAGTTTTGCTGCAGCTGGTTTGTATGTTTAATTATCTTGTCATATAAATCTGTCTTGTATTGAGAGACAACATGCAGACAATCTCCAGACATGATGTTTAGTTGACTAGCAAGATGTAGTTGCCTTAGGTCAAATGATAACCTGAAGGGAGTCTCCGGACATGGTTGAATACTCAAAAAATATCATGAGGAATCTTGGAGAGATTTATATGGTTCTTCATCGAAAACTAGTATATATACCCACCACTTTTGTAAGATGGCATGCCTTTTTAGAAGGGCATCCAATTCAGTGCTGAATTGTAAAATAAAAATATTATCTTTGCTTCAAAGACTTTGTCCTTTTCAATATTTTACCAGTGAATGAGTGTTTCTCACAATTCCCTTAACATAATGATTTATTCCTTCCTGCAGCTCCAAGGAGGACATGGTTTAATGACAGATAGGTACGGTTGGCCTGATGATCTCAGAGGTCTTTTTCACCCTGGTGATTCTGATTCTGTGAGGAGGTCTTAAAGCAACCTTCCAGTACCTGAAGGAGCTACAAGAAAGCTGGGGAGGGACTGTTTACACGGGCAGGTAGTGAGAGGACTGGGGG
>WAAB01005851.1:113163-160666 GCA_013389865.1 Piaya cayana | reverse complement strand
CCTTAAACACCTCCAGGGAAGGTCAGTCAGCCACCTCCCTGGACAGCCTCTGCCAGTGCCCAATGACCCTTTCCATGAAATACATTTTCCTGATACCCAGTCTGAACCTCCCTGGGTCGACCTTGAGGCCATTCCCTCTCGTCCTGACCCCCGTCACTTGGGAGAAGAGGCCAGCTCCCTCCTCTCCACAACCTCCTTTCAGGTAGTTGTAGAGAGCAATGAGGTCTCCTCTCAGCCTCCTCCAGGCTAAACACCCCCAGCTCTCTCCTTATAAGACTTGTTCTCCAGCCCCTTCACTGTCTTCATCGCTCTTTGCTGGACATACTCCAGAGCCTCAACATCCTTGTGGTGAGGTGTGTTTATCCACTGTTCATTCTTTGGAGATGATATCATCTTGCGTTCAGTGTAATCTGTGCAGAGCAGGTGTGTCTTCTGTGACCATCCCTCTTGGCAGCCTTTCCCAATCTCAAAGGCAAGGTCAGGCAGACCTGACTCCAAAGCTCCAAACTGGCAAGAGATTTGACTGTCATGAAGCTCATAATAACATTACAGTGTGGAGTGGGTCCAGAGGAGGGCTGCAAGGATGATTTGAGTGCTGGAGCACCTCTGCTGTGAGGACAGGGTGAGAGAGTTGGGTGTTGTTCAGCCCAGAGAAGAGAAGGCTCTGACACTGTGTAAAGACAAACTCAATGCCAATTTGATAAAAGCAGGTATTCCTTTAATAAACAGAGCCAGGGTACACATGGGGTAATCCACCTAATGTGTCCAATAATTGAGACTACTTACATGATTTTTATTATTCTTATTATTGCTTAAGCTAATTCATTCTGTGAGAATTAATTTATAAGTTTTGCTGCAGCTGGTTTGTATGTTTAATTATCTTGTCATATAAATCTGTCTTGTATTGAGAGACAACATGCAGACAATCTCCAGACATGATGTTTAGTTGACTAGCAAGATGTAGTTGCCTTAGGTCAAATGATAATCTGAAGGGAGTCTCCGGACATGGTTGAATACTCAAAAAATATCATGAGGAATCTTGGAGAGATTTATATGGTTCTTCATCGAAAACTAGTATATATACCCACCACTTTTGTAAGATGGCATGCCTTTTTAGAAGGGCATCCAATTCAGTGCTGAATTGTAAAATAAAAATATTATCTTTGCTTCAAAGACTTTGTCCTTTTCAATATTTTACCAGTGAATGAGTGTTTCTCACAATTCCCTTAACATAATGATTTATTCCTTCCTGCAGCTCCAAGGAGGACATGGTTTAATGACAGATAGGTACGGTTGGACTGATGATCTCAGAGGTCTTTTTCACCCTGGTGATTCTGATTCTGTGAGGAGGTCTTAAAGCAACCTTCCAGTACCTGAAGGAGCTACAAGAAAGCTGGGGAGGGACTGTTTACACGGGCAGGTAGTGAGAGGACTGGGGGGAACGAGTATAAATTGGAAAGAAGATTTAGATTAGACATTAGGAATAATTTCTTCACCATGAGAGAGATGAGGCACAGGTTGCCCATGGAGGTTGTGGCTACCCTGTCCCTGGAGGTGTTCAAGGCCTGGTTGAGCAGGGCCTTAGGCAGCCTGCTCTAATGGTACGTGGGTTGGAACTGGATGATATTTAAGGTCCCTTCCAACCCTAACTACTCTACAATTCTGTGATTAAATCACTCCTCGGAAAGTGACAGAATATATGATTTCTGGGAAAACGTATCCATGTGCCTGTAAGCGGGAAACACGTTCCATCCCGCCTCAGCCCGTCGCCTTGCCCAGCCCTAACAGAAGAGACTCTCTTCACAGAACCCCAAACCAGCTTCAGGCGGTTCCTTTGCAGCCACTTCCGGTTTAGGAAGGAGGGGGATTGAAGCAGCTGCGGCGGTTACCCAGGAGGCACCGCGGGGCGGGGACGACACCTCCTGTCCCGGTGTTGGCCACGCCCCCATGTAGTGGCCACGGCTTCTTTTTTTGGTCATGTGACTTTTGACCACGCCCCTTCATATATCCATGCCCATTGAATTGGTCGTGGCACTGTTTGGCCACGCCCCCCATGGTGGGCCACGCCCCACCCCATTTAGGTAGCTTATGGTTTCTCACGCCCCCGTGACCACGCCCCTACCCCTCACGTGGTCCCGCTCGGTTCCCGCGCGCGGCGGTAGGGCGGCAGTCCCGCCATGTTCCGCCTGGTCCCGGCGCTGCTGCGCCGTCTGCCCCGCGCTGGGTCCTCCGCCTCGGTGTTGCGGCGGGGGGCGGCGGCGGCAGCCGGCGGCGAGGAGGAGCGGTTCGTGTTCCTGGAGTACGAGCCGGAGCCGGGCGAGGCGGCGGCGACGGAGACGGCAGCGCGGCGGCCCCGGCGGCGGCGGCAGCAGCAGCAGCGGGAACCGGCGCGAGAGCGAGCCCCGTCGGGGCTCCTCGACCCGTCGCTGCCTTCGAGCGGCGCGATCTGCTCGGGTTGCGGGGCCGAGCTGCAGTGTCGCGACGCGGAGGCGCCGGGCTTCGTGCCGGCGGAGAAGTACCGGGAACTGGGAGCCGGGCAGCGGGGCGGCCGGTGCCAACGGTGCTGGCAGCTCGCCCACCACGGGCGGGCGCTGCGGCTGCGGCTGCCCCCCGAGCAGCACCGGAGCGTGGTGAGCGCCGCCCTGCGCCGCCCGGCTCCCCACGGCCGCCGGCCTCTCCTGCTCTACCTGCTGGACGTGTTGGAGCTGCCGGACCCGGTGCTGCCGCAGCTGCCCGCGCTGCTCGGGCCGGACGCGCCCGCCGCGGGGTTGCTGGTGGTGGGCAACAAGGTGGACCTGCTGCCCGCAGACAGCCCCGGCTACCTGGGGCGCCTGCGGCAGAGGGTGGCCGAGGCCTGCGAGCGGGCAGGGCTGCGCCAGGCCCCGCTGGTGGACGTGCGCCTGGTGAGCGCCAAGACGGGCTACGGGCTGGAGGGGCTGATCAGCCGGCTGCAGCGCTCCTGGAGGGGCACCGGCGACGTCTACCTGCTCGGGGCCACCAACTCGGGCAAATCCACCCTCTTCAACATCCTGCTGCGCTCCGACTACTGCAAGTCCCGTGCCCCTGATGTCGTCGACAGGGCCACTGTCTCCCCCTGGCCAGGTCAGGGCGGCTGCTCTTCCTGTCACAGTCGGCGTGCATGGAACTATAGAGTAGTTTGGGTTGGGAGGGACCTTAAAGATCACATAGTTCATAGAATAGATTAATTAGGGTTAGGAGGGACCTTAAAGATCACGTAGTGCATAGAATCATGGAGTAGTTAGGGCTGGAAGAGACCTTGAAGGTGACGTAGTTCATAGAATAGTTTGGGTTGGAAGGGACCTTAAAGATGGCATAGTTCATAGAATCAGAATATTTTGGGTTGGAAGGGACCTTAAAGATCATGTAGTTTATAGAATTATAGAATCATAGAATAATTAGGGTTAGGAGGTACCTTAAAGATCATGTAGTGCACAGAATGATAGAACAATTAGGGCTAGGAGGGGCCTTAAAGATGATGTAGTTCATACAATAGAATAGTTAGGGTTGGAAGGGACCTTAAAGATCATGTAATTCATAGAATTATAAAATCATAGACTAATTAGGGTTGGAAGGGACATTAAAGATAATGTAATTCATAGAATTATAGAATCATAGACTAATTAGGGTTAGGAGGTACCTTAAAGATCATGTAGTTCATAGAATTATAGAATCGTAGAATAGTTAGGGTTAGAAGGGACCTTAAAGATCATAAAGGCCATCCAGCCTGGCCTTTAAAACCCCAAGGGGTGGGGCATCCACAACCTCCCTTGGTAACCTGTTCCAGTGTCTCACTACTCTGGTAATGAAGAAATTCTTCCTAATGTGTAATCTAAATCTGCCCCTCCGGTTTATACTTGTTCCCCCTTGTCCTATCACCACAAGCCTTTATGAATAGTCCCTCTCCACCTTGCTTGTAGGCTCTTTTCAGGTACTAGAAGGTTGCTATAAGATCATTTCCTAGCCTTCTCTAGGCTGAACAAACCCCAACTCTCAGCCTGTCCTCATATGGAAGGTGCTCCAGCCCTTGGATCACTCTTGTAGCCCAACAGCATTATATCCTTCCAACCCCTCTGATGGGCAGGGACATCCCACTAGGTCAAGCTGCCCAAGGCCCCATCCAGACTGGCCTTGAACACCTCCAGGGATGGGGCAGTTCATAGAGAGGTTTGAGTTGGAAGGGACCTTAAAGATCATCCGATTTCAGCCCCCGTGCTGTGGGCAGGGGATCTGGCTGCTCAAGACTCATTACAGCCTGGCCTTGAACGCTTCTAGGGCTGGGGCATCATTCAGAGGCCAGCTAGCTCCTGACCTGCAAGGCTGCCCTCAGCAACACCTGGAGCTCAGGGACCTGTCATGGAACAGGTGCCCACTGTCTGGAAGCGTTGCTGTTGGGGCTGGTTCCAACTTTGTGCTCTGGGTTTCACTCAAAAGTTAGAGAGGTGTTTTTGGTTTTTTTCACCCTGTTGATCCTCAGAGCTTAAACGTGCCTTCTGTTTTTTTCCAGGAACAACACTGAACCTGTTGAAATTTCCAATTATTAATCCTACACATGACAGGATGTTCCGAAGGCAGGAGAGGCTGAAAGAGGAGGCAGCAAAAACAGAAGATCAGTTAAGTGATGAAGAAAGAAAGGACCTTAATCACCTTAAGAAGCAAGGTTATTTAGTAGGTGAGTGTTGACTGGGTAAAGGTACTCTGTCTTGATGAGCATGCTGCATTACCCAAAGGGCTGCTAACTCCTTAATTTGCTGTAGAATCCAGCTAGTTTTTGCAAGTAATTTCTTCCCACTCTGAAGGAACTCATTTCCATTTAATTATGGGGAGAACTTTAGTAGCAATAAAAAAATTCAAGCTTGCGTACAAGTTGTTTTGACCAGTTTTTGTTCCCCGAGTGGTGGATGCAAGACTTGTAGCTCCTCTGTAAGTTGCATCATGGGTATTTTTTTCACATACTTATTTTCCAGCTGCTATAGCATTGCAGAGGTTTCCTCTGTGCAGAGCACCTCCCATCAGCATCTGCTAACCTAGTTCAGATACCTTAGTAGTTTACAACAGTACTGTATTATAGGTCTTTTCTCATTCCTAAAGGAAGAAAACAAGTTTCATTTTAAAATAAATGCATTTTGGCTGCAGGCCACACTGATTGTACAACATTTTAGTGTGTATGCAAAAGAGAAAGTTGCTAGAAGATAGCTTGGATTTCCAAATATTTCTGTGTTTGGCAGTCTAAGGCACTGAAAAAAGAAGGCAACCTGCTTTGCTGTAAAATGGAAATAGTGGGGTACCTGTGATCTTGTTCTTGCTAAGGTTTTTGGGTCTTGAGGAGTGGTAAACAAGTATTGTAGAATGAATTTCTTAGCATCTTGGCTTTTGAGCACACAAATTTTTAGCTGCATAGCATCTTTATCACCTTTTTATGATCAGTGTGCATCTCTTTTAAGCAAGAGAAGGAGATGTCCAAGTGAAGGAAAAACAATAAATTAATTACCAGGAGACCTTTTGTTTAATCTAGGAAGAGTTGGAAGAACGTTTCAAAGGCAGAAGGCTACCCCTGTAATTGACTTTGACCCCGACATGCTCTCGTACAGCGTAGATGAAGATCCCAGACAATCCCCTGAGAAGCCTGAGGAAAGGGAAGAGTTCACATATAACGAAGTGAAGGATGCACGCTGGTGTTTTGACACTCCAGGGATTGTAAAGGAAAACTGTGTAGGTACTCGGTGATGCTGCGTTTTGGGAAGCCAGGGTTTGGGAGGACTATTCTGCCTTAGCTATGCATGTGGGAGCATATTTCTGCTCTCTTCCTGGTGTTAGGATTCTTTTGGTTTGGGCGACTGTTAAAATGTGGTTTATATTTACTTGGGAAGGGTTAATTGTGTTAACACTGTTGCATTTCTGAATAGTGCATGCTGCAATCTTTGCAAAGGAGCTGTATGACTTCTTAACAGCTGAGTAAAGGTCAATCAGCAATAGTGCTGTGATCAAGTTTATACCAGCATCACCCAAAGAACCTTACCCTTTTTTAGCTCTGCTAGCCTGCTGAAAAAGATGGTGCTTAGGAGGGTAACCAGTGTTGTGTGACTGAAGCTAATCTTTGGGAAAGTGTTCTCCTGAAGCTGATGGGATCTGCAGTGTTGTAATAGCTCCAATACCTCAGGCCTACCTCAATGTTTCAGGAGAGCAATGGCTCTGAAGCCAGTGCTGGTGTACCGCACTCTTCCAAAAAAGTTGTGTTTTGAATCACAGAGCCACTAGGTTGGAAGAGACCCACCAGACCATCAAGTCCAACCATTCGCATCAATCACTAAACCATGTCCCTCAGCACCTCATGCACCCATCCCTTAAACACCTCCAGGGAAGGTGACTGAACCCCCTCCCTGGGCAGCCTGTTCCAGTGCCCAATGCCCCTTTCTGTGAATTTTTTTTTTTTTGATCACTTTGATATCTGCAGAGCTGCAGATCATCTGTTTAAGAAGGTTAGAGCATACAAGGAAATAGGAAAGTTCTGAAGAGAAGAAAGTGCTAGACCTGTACTAGGACTGCACTGCTCAAATGCCAGTACTGCTTTTGTGAACACTAGAAAACCATTGGCTTTCTAGTAGATGCCGGTCACATCATAACCCACTTTACTGCAGCACTTTGCTCTCTAATAGCTGGTTAGCGTCCGGTGTAAAGGCAGTCATCAGCTTAGAGACCTGATTTGGTACCCGGAGACTGGATATGTTCTTCCTTTCTTCTGGAGATAAAGAAGTGGGCTTCCCTGCACTCAGAAATAGTTTCTCCTATTTCTGATTTTGATTATCCTTGCTTTGCCTTTGGAGGGCTGCATGCCAAGTTTCAGATCAAATTTTGTTTCTGTGGCCAGTGTTGAGCCTGGCTGGAGGACAAGAAGATGGTCTTTATGGCAGGTGTTGACAGATGAGATTTCTAGCTACCACCAGGTTTGGGGTTTGTTTTTTAATTTTGGAAGAAGAGGAAGAGAAAGTGGCTGTTGCCATATGATGGAATTACTTTTTTGTCCTTACTCTTTGGAGATTTGGTTTAGCTGCTTCCTTGGGACTCCTGCCAAAGCCAAACTTCTGGAAAGCGTAGAAAAGAATTACTGATAACTCCCAGATTTTGGTTTAAGGATTGCCAAACACATCAGGAAACCTTTGGTTAGCAGGGCAAAGCCTCCAGTTCTTTTACAGTCAGAGTTGAAGGCTGCCCTGACTTTCAAGCTGAAGATCATCTGCTTGTCTAGCAATATAATACCAACATTAATTTTGTTGTCGCTGTTGAAACATCTGGAATGAGTTAAAACAGTGCAATTTTATTTTGCAGGTTTTAAATCTCCTGACAGAGAAAGAAGTAAAGCTGGTTTTGCCAATGTGTGCCATCGTTCCACGGACTTTCATTCTTAAGCCAGGAATGGTCTTGTTTTTAGCAGCCTTGGGGCGTATAGACTACTTAGAGGTAAGGGAAGAAAGGATTTTTTAAGTAGCTGCTTTGTCTTTTATTATAGTACCAGTTGATAAAAGGTCTTCTGGATATCTTTCCCGGACCCTTTCCTTGCTGCTTTTGAGATGATGAATCTGTTAAGAAAGCACTACATGAAGTCAAAATGCCTTGAAATGGGGAGTTGCAGTTGAAAAGTTTGATACTTGTTGCCAGTGTGCAGTATTTCATATTGTTTTGCTCATAATGGTAACTGCTTTTGAATTCTGACAGAGGCCTTCAGCTTGATGTGCTTCCCATAATGCACAAAGCCACAGGGGAGGGAGGAAAGGAGGAGAGTGCTAGAATTAACAGGGAAAATAGGTGATTTTCATCATTTCTCTGTTCTGTGAAAGCCGGCTCTCTGCCAAGAGAGAAAAGCACGGGCGTTTTTCTTTCCTCACACAGACCTCTTTGAATAATTCGTCCATGGCAAATGTTAAATGTTTACTTCCTATAAAAATATTTTTTCAAAGTCCTGCATGTCATCCCCCTGCCACCTATTTCTTGATTTATTACGAATCTCATGCCGTACACCTTTATGGAGTCGTGTGGAGCTGACCTTCCATGATGTTTTTTCTGGAAGGGGTTCTTCCAGATATGGGTCTAGCAGTTGTGGTAACGTCTTTCTCAGTAGCTTCCGCTGTTTTGGGAAGGGGATGTGTGTATGGGTGTTCCTTCATTTCAGTCAGCTTTCCAAGATCACCACAGAAATGTTGAATTGGTGCTTTGCTGAAGGCACTTTTGGCTAGAGACGTCCATAAAGGTGAAGGGAATGCTGTTTTTTTAAGTAATAGTGTGACAGGAGAGCTCCATCATAGTTAAAGGGAGAATCCAGAGCCCCAGCCCAAAAAATCCAGCTTGACGGTACAGAGATATAATGCCTCACTCAAAAAAAAATGCTGTTGGTGAGGCAGTCAACCCAGGCAAGGCAGTTGTGCTCAGACCATAATAGAGAAAACCCTGCCTCAGATTACATCTGTGAGGAACTTGGAGGAATTGCTGTGCTTAGGTTTGCTTATTTTGGGCTGCTAGCAGTGTTTCATAAAGGTCTTTCCCCTCTGTAACCTTGTTTGCTTTAAGTGCAAGAGTTATGAGAGCTGCTGAAATTGCTTCACATTTAGTCGTGGCATAGCTTGAGAGTAGCTTGGGACCAAGTATGATCTGATACAAGATGCATGTTAGAAATGTGAAGTGATAGGAGAAGAAGCACCAGCCAGGAGGCATCCATCACTTCTCATGCTAAATAGCCACACTGAGTTTGTTCTTGGTAGTTAAACTTCAGCAAGGATATCTCTTGGATTATGTGCCTGAGCCAAACATATGTGATAGCAGGGGATATGGTATTGGGGTGCTTTGAGGCCAGGATAGTGAAGCCATGGGTGCTTCTTCCCTGGAAGCTCAACTCCTCTGTTTATATAAACCCTTGCTGCTCTGCAGTGACAGAAGCAAGGACCACTCCTTGGACAAGGAGGAGACATCAGTTAAATGGGTTTTCAACATGCAGGAAAGAAACGGAGCAGGAGAGAGCAGTTCAGGTTTGCATTTCTGTTACTGTGACATCCTTGTGTTATTTATTTCAGGGAGAAAAGCCTGCCTGGTTTTCTGTCATGGCTTCTAACCAGTTGCCAGTACACATTTCTACCCTGAGTAATGCAGATGCCATCTATGAGCAGCATGCTGGCCAAGGGTTACTAAAGGTAAGAGGAGGCGCTGTCACGGGCTGTTGGTTGCAGCTGGGCAGGCCATCCTGCCTGGTGATCTGCCCTGGCAGGGGCATGGCTGGTAGGGGAAAGGAGAAGACATGAGGAGTTTGCGACTTCAGCAACAGGAGAGTGGAGATTTGCAGTGTGGAACAATCCTGCACGGACTGCATGGCTGCAGCTGCATTAGGAGAGAGAATCTGAGAGGATGCATTTCAGCAGAGCTTCTGTTTCTAGTGTTCAGGCGCCAGATGATTTGTGGAGAAGATGATTTGTGGTGCTCTACGCTCTAATGCTTGGCTTTTCTACAACAACCTTAAAGCGCAGGCAGTAGTGTGGATATTTTCCATGGCAAACTTCATACGCGGAGTTTCAGTCAAAAAACATACCTTTCTTAGTCTTTCCCAGCTGCATCCTGTGCATGTCCTTGCACATTTTGGTGGTCCTTTTCCTTAGTATTGCCACATACTGTGTAGCACTTGCAGACTTATGGGGGACAGGACAAGCTATCCTTGTCCTGGCAGCTCATTCCTGTGCACATTGAGAACAAGAGCTATCAATTACATGAAGGCAACTGGCTTGAGCCACCAGCTAGGTCCTATAGCAGGCACTCTATCTTTGCTCGCCTCTGAGCTCCAACTGGGTTGCTCTGGATGTAATCCTAATTCTGCTCTTGGCAAACCTGAATTAAGTCCTGTAGGATGTTCAAGCCAGCTCTTCCTTGGCTAAGAACAGTCTAATATCTTTATTTGCACTTGTGCCTTGCTCACCAGTTTAAGGTAGAGTGCTGAAATCTCGCTTGACTGTTACATCTTTTCTCCATATTTTGATGTTAGGTTCCCATGGGTGGGGAAGAGCGAATGAAGGAGTTCCCCCCGCTTGTCCCTCAGGATATTACGCTGAAAGGGATTGGCACCACTGAAGCAGTTGCAGATATCAAGCTTTCCTCTGCAGGTACTTTAATATTTCTTCATTAGTTTGCTTTGCAGGGTCTGCATCCTAAAAACATTGATGGGAAGAAGTCTCTGAAGGGATAAAGCTGCTCAGAGCAGGACTGTTGCCAATACAAAATCAGAGCAGCTGTGACTTTGTCAGGCTGAGTCTTGGCAGCCTCCAAGAATGGAGATTGACAGCCAGGTTTGTACAGGGTGACCACATTGGAATACTTTGTGCTCTGGCTGCCATACAAGCTGCACAGCATCAGGAGTGGCAGTGACACTGTCTGCTGTCCAGGTGAGAGGAGGAGGAGGAGGGCCATAGATTGGAAAGCTTTATTATTGTGGTTTTGGTAGCCAACACCATGCCTCTCAAGTTCACCAGGAAAGAGCTATATCTGGGGAATAGTAAAATGTAGCTTTAGGTGCTGCTTCCTATTCGGAAAGGGCAGGATATTACCTTTGAGCTTGGTTTCTCAAAGAAATCACACCTGGTTAACTTGGGTTCTTAGCCACACAGGGGCCTTTAAGTTTGCATCAGAACCTCACTCTCACACTAGTGACTCCTCTCACTGACTTAGGTTTTTTTTTTGGCTGTGCAGGCTGGGTGGCAGTGACTGCTCATGAAGAAGAGAAACTGCTTCTCCGAGCCTATACTCCCAAGGGCACTGCGCTGGTGGTGCGGGAGCCTCCGCTTTTGCCGTACATCAGTGCCATCAGAGGGGCCCGGATTGCAGGCACTGCTGCCTATAGGACTAAAAAGCCTCCGTCCCTGGTGGAAAACCTGAGAACCACAGGGAGGAGATAGTACTTCTTATCACCTGAGCAAGATAGAAGACAAAAGCTTCTGGAGAACCTTGTTGCTTATCCATATTTGGGAGACCTTGGACTTCTTTTTAAAGGCACACAGGCATATCTTTAAAACCAGGCCTGCGGGGATTTAAAGTGCCTGGTTCTGTTCTCCACAAGCCCTCATGCAACTACTGATCTGCAGGCATTTTGAATGAGCTGAGTAGCTGAGAAATGGACAGCTTCTCCCTGGGACCTGCCAGTAGCTGTGAGCAAATCCCTTTACCTGTTCCCTCTTGAGATACAGGATGGAAAGTCACCTGCCTGCCCCTGGGCTGGCTTTGCTGCTCATAAAGTAGGTCGTCTCTTGCAGACATCTTCCTTCTTGGAGGCTTTATGGTGTTTCCAGAGTTGAAGGAGGTGGAGGGAGTGGGGAGGAGCAGGGAATGCTTCAGTGTGGGTATGAGCCACCTACTACCTAATAGGAATTAAGCAACGTCGACCAAAAATCATGTGCTTTCAGTCCTTTGGCATCTGGGGCAGATGAGGGAGTGCAATGCTCTGCTTTTGGACGCAGGAAAGGTGAATTAATGAAAAGTAGGTCTGTTGATGTGCCTGAAGAGGAAACCTTTTCTCAACTGCTGCTTTTGTTTGGTTTCTGTAGCTTGTTGAAAGGTTTCTGAAACTGAGGGTTCAGAATAAACCTTTTCAAAGGCATTTACTCTTCTGTATCCATTTCAAGTTACTGGCAGGGCTTTCTAGTGTGGGCATAAGCATCCTGCTAACTACACAAAAGCTCCAGTGGGGAGGGTCATGTTGGAGAGAATGTATCATGCCAGGTTTGGCAGCTGAAGAGAGGTGAGGCTGCTGCAGCTCCATCCTGTGAAATCCAACCACTACCAAGGCTGCAGCTGCATTCCCAGCAGGCACAGAGTCTGCGTACGTGCCCTGTACACACACATCTGACCCTACAGACAGGCAGACCACTTAATACTGCCTGGTACAGACAATTCCTGTGCAATCTCAAAATGTTCTTCCCTGCATCCCATGTTGTGTGCCATGCATCTAGACAACTATAACCCAAAAGGTGATCTGCAGAGCTTCATGACACATGTTTGAGGGACCTCTGGAGGTCATCAGGTCCAAACCCTCTGCTCAAGCAGGGCCGTCTCCAGGTGACTTCTACCANGCAGGGCCACCTAAAGCAGGCTGCTCAGGGCCATGTCCAGGTGGCTTCTACCTATCTCCAGGGATGGAGACTCCACAGTCTCCCTGGACAGCTTGTGCCAGCATTCATTCACTCTCACAGGGAAAGTGTTTCCTGATGCTCAGAGGGAACCTGTTTTAAGGCTGTGCCCACCTGTTGCTGGGTTCCACTGAAAAGAGCCTGGGTGGTTCATACACGCTAATGAGATCTCTGCAAGGCAAAGACTTACGGAGATGGGTTTTGCTCCAGGACAGAGGGGCTGATGGCTCTGCAAGGACAGCCCTGAAAGGGGCCCAAACAGGGTGCTTGTTCTTCAGGCGTTCTTCAGTTGGGATCACTAAAGCCTTTGACACAGTTTCTCACAACACTCTGCTTTGGAAACTGTCAGCCTCTGGCCTGGACAGGCACACACTCTCCTGGGTGGAAAACTAGATGGCCGGGCCCAGAGAGTGGTGGGAAATGGTGTTAAATCCAGCTGGAGACCAGTCACAAGTGGGGTTCCCCAGGACTCAGTGCTGGGTCTANAGCGATTGAACATGAGCCAGCAGTGTGCCCAGGTGGCCAAGAAGGCCAATGGCATCCTGGCTTGGATCAGAAACGGTGTGACCAACAGGTCCAGGGAGGTTATTCTGCCTCTATACTCGGCACTGGTGAGACCACTCCTTGAATACTGTGTGCAGTTCTGGGCCCCCACCGCAAGAAGGATGTTGAGGCTCTGGAGCGAGTCCAGAGAAGAGCAACGAAACTGGTGAAGGGGCTGGAGAACAGGCCCTATGAGGAGCGGCTGAGAGAGCTGGGGTTGTTTAGCCTGGAGGAGGCTGAGGGAAGACCTCATTGCTCTCTATCACTGCCTGAGGCAGGGGTGTTGGTCTCTTCTCCCAAGTGACAGGTGACAGGACAAGAGGGAATGGCCAGTTGTGCCAGGGTAGGTTCAGATTGGACATAAGGAAAATCTTCACTGAGAGGGTTCTCGGGCCCTGGCACAGCTGTCCAGGGTGGTGGATGGCTCACCATCTCGGGATGTTGAAAAGACAAGGAGATTAGGTGCTTAAGGATATGGTTTATTAGTGGACAAGTACGGTTGGGCTTGATGATCTCCAAGGTCCTTTCTAGGCTATCGATTCTATGATTCTGTCAGTCTGAAAGCAGGCATGAAAAAAGGCACAGTGCTGTCAGCTGAACTGGGAGGCAGGAAAAGGGTCTGGCTGCACTCTGTTCCAACTAGCTTGACAAATCCAAACCAGACATCCCCTGTAACATTCCTCTGCTGCTGTACAGCTGGGAAAGACACAACATGAAAGGCAAGGATCTCTGCATGCAGAAAGAGTAACTGGAAGACCTGCCTGCAGTGGTCCTCAGCATGAAAAACCGCAGCCAAGGCAAGTGTTTGGTGTAGCAGGTCCCCTGATTTGGAAAAAAAAAAAACCAAACCAACAAAGCCTACCTACAAGGACAGCTGGGATGCACATGGGCTCAGGGATGCCAGAGGGAGAAAAGGCTTGCAGCCGAAGTGGAGTTTTGTGGAGAAGGCGCACACATGCCTCCTATGCCCAGCATCCTTTTGTGCCCACCCCAGGCATGCAAACAGTGAGCTGGGCCAGCAAGGGGGCTCGGAATAGCATAGGTGTCAAAGGGCTTTTGCAAAAGTCGTGCCCTGCCACAAGAGCAGTAAAGCAGCCAGCAAGACCCCCAGCTGCCAACAGAAATGGGTGCTCCTCACTCGTGCTGAACCTCAGCATGCAGGAGGTTGTAATGTGGAAACGATTACTGTCTCTGTGAAAGCCCAGACATGCCTTTATGAGCTCCTGGGTGTGAATTACACTGGGGCTGAATTACACTAGAGCTGAAGATCTGCTTGAAACACTTCTTAACGGGAGGGGCCATGTCTGGTTTATGCCAGATAGCCTGAAAAGGTAGGAAGGACAGTTTTTACCATGCCTGTGGACAACAACCAATTTCATCTTAGCATAGGAGCCAAAAGCAAAGGTGATTTGAGTCTGCAAAACCAAAGTGTAAGGATAGGGCTGGGAAGGTCGGCTGGGAAGGTCTAATCCCCTGGGGCAAGTCTGCTTTTTGCACGTGTCCCAGTGTGTGCTAGCCAGCTGCAATCATTTGTAACTACTCCACAAGAGTGTATTCAGCAGAACCGCTCAGTTTGCTGGAGAACTACATGAAGAACCATCTCACAGCTTAGGATGGAGTACTTAAAATACAGGTGAAATCCTAAAGAAGGACAGACTTGAACGTGTAACAGCTAAAGCTGGAGGCTGCAGCACCCAGGGTGTTTGTGTACCTGTGCAGGGGTGCTCCCCACCTTACCAGCAAGAGCTGGGCTGGAGCGGGGCAGTGCAGCGTGCAGAGCGGCCAGGCAAGAGAGGGCTGCACCTCCCCACCACACTGCAAGCAGGGACGTGCCGGTGCAGCTGGCAGCCTGTGGCTTGGTTTGTTTTGGCAAGCGTCTGTTGTGGTGCCAGCTCACCAAGGGTGAAAAAAAAAACCACCTTCCTTTCCCTGCCCAGTAGCTGTTCCCTTTTCGGAGCTGCTCGTGACAGCAACCTCCCAGCCCAGGATAACGACCACTGTTTCTCACAGCAAGAGCAGAACAAGTCCCATGTAAAGTCTGCAATTTTGACTACTGTTAATGCTCTTAAAATAATAGCCTGTATTTTGGGGAGAGGTGCACTGGGATGAGAGCCTAATGGGCCAGAATTTTTGAGCATCTGCTCCCTGATGATTTCCCTGTGATTCACAACTTGTAATTGCCCATCAGCTCCCTTCAAGAGCAACTGCCTTCACTGATCTTGTAGCTAAACTGCTGGCGATGCCCTAACACGACAGCTGCTGGTGCGGGAACTTGATGGTGGGTCTGTGTCCTAGTGGTGCACTGACCCAGCCCCGCGATTCCTCTAGTAGTAAAGGAGAACTCTGTCCGTGCAGGTCAGTAAGCAGCATCCTGAAACACCAGATGGAATTCTTGACTGGCTGCTGTTGAGGATGAGTTGGTTGGTAGTGTCCCAGGCCACGTATTGGGTGCCACGGTGTGGCTGTAGCCACATCTTTGAAATATCCTGTGCCTCAGGTCCCCAGCCCAGCCTCACAAGGCAGCATCAAGGCAAGAAAGAGGAGAAGAAAACTGTAAACCAGCAGGGTTATTCTGGCCAGCTTTGAGCAGGCCCAGGGCTCAGTGCCCTTTTGAAGGACTAGGGCAGCATATGAGCCCTTTATTAAAACCAGGACCCCCAGCACACTGATGGGAAAGGGGCTCAGCCTTCTGGTTTTTGTTTGCTTTTTTTTCTCCATGATTGCAGGTGAACTCAATTTATGAAGCTTAAGAATGCAACCTGGCAAGGGGAAGGTTTTTGTCCTGCTAGAATTACCTTTTCCTGTGTATAGATTATACACAAACAAGGTAAAGCCTCTTGTGTCAGCATGGCTAAGCTTTAAGAGCAAACAAATAAAACCCAACTACCAATCCAAAATCAGGAAAGTCGCATTTCAGCTCCTTCAGAGCATCAGCAAAGCCTGAATAAGGCAGTGGAATGCAGACACGCTCTAGCTCTGTCCCAGTACAAGCCAGCAGGAGGTTAAGTCACCCCCCACCTGGTGCTAACTCACCTTTGGGGCATCTTGGTTGCTCAGCTACCAAATCTGTAAAAAAACAACTTAGCATAAAGCAGCTTCCAAGCATGTTTTCAGCCTATCAGGTTTTATGCTGGTTTTCTTGGAGGAAAAATCTATCAGGTTTTCTGCCAAGGTATGAGAAGCTAATCAAAGGTAAGGATGACCTGACCTCAAGTTTAAGGGAAAATGACCTCTTATGTTGCCAACCCACTTGTGTTCCCCATTTCGGCGAGCATGTCCCCAGAACACCTTCCTGGGAGTTGGGGGCAGCACTACCTGGTGGTACAAAGGGCAGGGCCTCCTCTATCAATCTAGTTTGAAATTATTAACTCACAAGGCATGGGCAAAGAGGCACACAAGGACCCAGACCTGGCCCCTCCATGCCCTGCTCTCAGAGTATCAACTTGCAGCCTATGGGCAGGCCAAGGTACCACTCCTGTTCCCTCTAGTAGAGCCAGTGTAAGGATGAAATGCATCCATGCAGCCTATGAGACACTGAGGGGAGCAACCCAAAATCTACCCCTTACCCAGGTAATGGTAGCCCCTGCCACCCTGCAGCCCTCCAAGGCTACATCCTATGGTCACGCTGCACCCCATATTTGCTGCCTGACTACCAAATGCACAGCTTGGAAATCCAAATTGTTACTGACAAAGAAAACTGAGAGGAGGGGGACATTGCTTATGAGAAAATATTTTAAAGATATAAAGATCACTTATCCTTCTAGCATGTTCCAAATTGTTTGAAGCTGCAGCAGCTGCATATGCAACTTTCCCCACAAGTTCAACAAATGTCGCTTGCCTCGATCCCTTGGCAAATCAGTCATTCTGCATCTGTAGGAGGCAAGAATGACCAAGCCCTAGAAGGCAGGTTAGCACCATGGGCTTATCCAGCTCAGGTTTTCAAAAAGGGCCAGGTTAGCAGAGACATTTAAAGGCTCCCTTGCAGCCTATGTGGAACTCCAAAGCTTTCAAGACATTTTCAGCATCTATACAGACTATATAATATCTACAGGGATGATGGGTAACCTTGTTTTTATATGTTAATTTTCCAAATGAGACAGCACCAGAGACTCTTTTGGAACTAAGAAGGAACTGCTGCCTGCATTACTCTGAAACTCAAATTGAAAAGTTGCAGCTTCCCTAGAGCAGCATCTCTTCTCACACAGTGGGGAGTATGCAGTTCACACCCACTGGGGGCCTGTCCTGCCAAGTCACGAACAGGTCCAGTCTGAGCCTCATCTGCACGCGTGCATCTCCTGCCTTGTGCCCTCATTTAAGATGGGGAAATGTTGAAATGGAAAAAATAAGGTGTTTCTGGAGCTGTGGTCCCCGTCTCCATTCAAGTCTGCGTCTGCACACACCTATGTACCAGCACCCCTAGATCACGCTGGCTTGAGGTCTTGAAGAGCTTTGTCAACGCTGCTTGCACTGCTCCTGCCTTCAGTTACAAACACCTTTCATTGCTCTTAATAAGTGGGAGAGAGAAGCTGCAAGTTCCTTAATAAAGTTTATTTAATCATAACTATGCTTAGGAAAATACACTTGTAAGGGTTAATATAATGCAATTTAGTTTAACTTTATACTACATCTTGGACAAAAGACTTCTTATACATGTTTCAGGTAAAAACAGGATGTACGATCTGGCTTGTTTTACATCTATTACAAACGTAGAAAAGTCTGTCATGCACTACAGTAGAGAGAGCATGAAAAAAAAAATTACCTTTGGTTTAACTCAGAGAATACAAGTATTGCACTGTAAAAGCATCAAACATGGTGCAACTAAACATCATAAACATGTTCCATGCCAGCTTACAAAAGTTTGTTATCTAGTGTAATTTTAGAGGGGGGAAAATATATGTACACACAAAACAATTCCACCAGCTATTTGGATTCTGTTAATATCATATGCATGCCACATATCTACACAACTGACATTCAAGAATACTCTTGAACTTGATTTAATACCTTTCAGCTACATTAAACCTGCTGAAGTCAATTAAATCTGTTGAAATCAATGACGTTATCGTATCTTAACTGGCCTGTCAGTTGTTAAACATTCTTCTTTAAACAACTAAAGTTTCAGCCTAGATCATCAAAATCCACAAACAGCAATTATAATACCAAGGATTATTATTAATGCCTAGCTACCCACTTCTAGATAATTTCTCAGGGCAGTTAATTTGAGTGTACAGATTCACCCAGCAAAAGCCCAAAACTCCACGTTGCTCACCGGAGAGTATAGGTGTGCTGATCCCTCAACACAGAGGTTGAGCACTCGTACAGGTATTATTGTCAAGAAACACGAACACACTAGCATTGGCAAAAACAACACAAAATAATTTAAGAATATTGAAAAAGACCAAAAGAAAGGGCATTTTTTAAAGGGAGATACAGCAATGTAAGACCACCATATACACTGGATAACCTGAACTGCAACACCCCTCAAGTACTCAAGATTAGCAAAGTCTAACATTTTAGGTACACGTAACGCATTACATCCTTGCTGCTTTACCATAACATCCTCCTAAACCTTGGCCTTAAGCAAGCACAGACTTCCAACACAGTTCTGCACCCAACATTAGGTATTTCAGGTTGATGGGCCTCAGAAAGAATCAACTTTTCTTCTTAATATGTTCATAATTTATTTTCAGTTTCTAATCTTGTGGTAAGAAACACTGCTGAACAGGAGCCAACTCTCATCTTCGAAGAGTTCTTGCCAGATCAAGCATAGGAACCTTGAGTAATTCCCAAAAACATGTAGCAAAGCATTTCAGAGAACCACATCTTTGTTTTTATCTCATAGAGAGAGATTTACGTCAATCAATACCATTACTTTAATTTATAGACAAACCAGAAAAATTATCAGGCCAGGTCACAAGTTTATTTGAATATAACTGAAGTCCTTGAAGTCTCTCACAAGATGGCAAAGGCTCTTCGCAAGGATATAAAGGGAGCTATAAAACCTCTACACAGTACTGGAATTCCCAGCATCTGCTCACATCGCTCACAATTGGTGGCAACAATTATATATAGATGAAACACTATTATGAAGGAAAAATTATACATCTAAGACTATTACAACCAGTTGTTTAGGAAAACAATTCAACTAGGTTTATTTTTGTAAAGTTTACCATAAATATAGTTGCAACTTGATCTTCAGTTGCCAATGATTGTCGCAGCCAAGGTAAGGACTGAACACTATCTAAGCAAACAAAAACTCACTGTACATTATACATTTTATTTTAGCCACGAGGGATGCCTTCCCTCTCAAATCTTTGGCCTCCTATTACCAATTTCTCCCAAAAGCAGAAGCAATGTAGCATTGCTGCTCTCTATTCATTCAAGGCAGTGGGTTTGTCTGGAGGGGAAGATGCTGTGGGGATGTGCACAGAATAGGGTTCATTTTAGTGCTTACACTGAGGGTATTTGCCGCTATAAAGTGCTCTGACAAATCCTGTCTGAACTCCTCAACTCCACTCTCCAAATAACACCTGCCTCCAAATTTGCTTCTTTGGAGCTGACAACAAGAGAAGCTTCAACGCTTTCCCACTGGAAAGGCTGCTGGAGACCATCAGAAGAGTGCTGATGGGACTGGGGGGTTTTGCTTCTTCCCTGCTGGTCTGGATTTTGTTTACGCTGAGTCACTTACAAGCAATAAGTATGCAATCCCCTCTGAGTTTGTGTGTGCCAGAAATTAAACCTGTTTAGAATCAAAACCTCCTGGTATGACATTTCTTGCATGTAGACCTGAGATGACAACCTGAGCACCTGCGTGTATTTCGAAGCAGGACGATGTTATTCAATGCAGCCTGAATGAATAGAGAGCAGGTATTCCTACAGTGTGTTGGGAATGCCAGGTTTGTTGCTTACCAGTTGATTTACGTTAATTTGTATTTTTGGTGTGTGAGATGTTAGGTTTTGATGAACTATACTTTTATCAGTGCTACTATTTTACTTTTTTAAGCTTGTGAAGTCTGACCACTGTTCACCATAGAAAGGAAAAGAGGCAAAAAAAAAAAAATCATCTGGACATGCAGGACCTGCAGACTATTTCTACTGAGAGTATTTTCCTGTCTGTTGACTCCTTAGGTGTATTCAAAATATCAGAGGTGGCACTTCCATGAGAAAACAAATCCTATAAGATAGTATTTTGAAATTGCATTGCTATCCTTTTGCTCAAGAATTATGCAATTTTAAAGCTAGTCAGAGATATATAGCCAAGCACTTCATCGTTTCACAAACTTCATGCACAACTAGCAATACCCCAGGAAAACAAGAAAAATCTGCAGTCAAGAGCATTACAGAAAATCATCCCAGAAAACTGTCTCCATGGTAAGCAACAAATCTGAATGTTTCCAAATTAAAAGAAAAACAACTTACAAACAAACCCAAACATGCATATATAAAGTGTACATGTACTGCACAAGCGCTATTCCTAGAGGATTAAACTGCATAGGTAAAAATCAAAACCAATGTGCAATATTTTAAGCCCTTAAAGCACAAAAAAAAAAAAGCAGAAATTAAAAATAACAAACTTGTTCCCCCACAACAAAGCAAATTATATATCATAGTCATCAAGATATTAATCAAAACAGAGATTCTCCAATCAAAAGTTGGAAGGACTACTCTCAAATTTTGGCTCACAGTTGACGCTTAGGGGATCTGAAATGTATGTTCACAATCAGAACTACCTTAAGCAGTTCTGCTCAACACTAGCCAACTTTGATTTCTTTTACAAAGTGCTCTTTTATGTAATAGAAGCTATCTTCCTGGTAAAAAAAAAACAAACATCAAGTAGTTTAACACTATGAACATCAAGACACATCAAGAACTAAAATAAATGGGGAAGGGAAGAGGGGTAAGAGAGAGGAGGAGTTGGCTGCTAGAACAAAAAAGCAACTAATGCCAATGGCTCCATCCAACTTGTGTATTGTTAGCTACAGTCTTGATCTTAAAACTCAATTTCAAAATGAACTGCAGAAGCTAACAGACTAGAAGCTTAGACTGACTTTACAGGACACAGCCTCATACACCCTGCCTGCCTTCTCTAATGAAGAGGTCCAATAGTTAATGAGTTCACTGATACACAAGAAGTTGTCAAAAAATATTTTCAACCTTAAAAAAGAAAAAAACAAAACCAAAAACCAAACCAAGGCAGACACTAAAGCAAACCATGCTTAAAATAAAAAATCTACAATATCTGTACATAAGCTGTATAAGATTTTACAAAAGAAGATTCTCCCAAAGCACAGCTACTTCTACTCCTGACCTTTTGTTGCCTTCTCAAAATAATACACATTGACTAAGTGGCGATGGAGGTGCTTACTGTATTCACCTTCCTTTTTAAATGAGCGGTCACAAAAAATGCACACATAGTGCTCCCTGGCTGCTATGGTGTCTGCAGCTCCTTGTGATGTCTTTGGACTTGTTTCCTCTTGCACAGAGTGAGCGCCATTTAACCCCGAGTCATCGCTTCCTTCCGATATGTTGTCACTTATGTCACTGCCTTCATGGCTGTGGATGCCCTCATCCTCATCCATTTCCTGAGATTCATTCACTGCTGTGTTATCCGGAGATGATAAGGCCAGAGCTACTTTAGGACTTTGCATACACCCTTCTGGGGGCGTGGTTGCCGCCATGGTACCGCCTGTTGGCTCTGTTGCTGGCAGGCATGTCTTAGTCAGGTCCATTGGATCCGAGTTACTCACAGTTTCCGCCACATGGGTTTCCTCTGGCTCCTTCTCAGGTGCCAGATCTGGTACCACATCCATGGGCTCATCCAAGTTTTTTTCAGAAGACACTGTATGGGAGGATTCCTCAAGGAAAGCATCTTGTCCTCTGTCTGCCTTCCTTTCCTCCTCCTTTTCACCAACAGTGTCTTCATTCTCTCCCGCTGCAGCAGGAATTTCTTGGTCCTCTACCACAGCTCCTGTGTTTGCTTTTTGAGCTGGCAGACAAAGCTGCCCTGGCTCCTGTATGCAGCTTCCTTGGGGATCGGTGCTCTCCCCCTTTACAGCATAGCCACCGCTGTCATCTAATTCCACTGTGTCAGTGGGATCTTCCTCCTTCTGGTCGCTGCCCTCAGCTTCAGGCTTCATGCACACATCATCTTCTGCCACAGAACACTCATCTGGCACCTCCTCATCCTCAATCTTCTCCTGATCAAGTTTACCGCTTTTCTTACTGTGCTTATTTTTCAAAGCTTTCTTTTTTCTGTTTTTCTTGAGGCAAGAATTTTGCTTTTTAGACTCCTCCTCTGGTATAACATCACTTTTTTGAGGTTCTTGGCAGTCTCTGGGTTTAATTTCTACTTTCTTTTTCTTTTTTGTTACTGCTGAGTTATCATTTGCAGGCTCTTGCTTTAAGGAAGCTACTTCAGCCTCTGCCTTTCTTTTGATCTTCTTTGTTTTACACGTTTTCTCGGTATTTTTCTCAGTATTTTTCTCAGTTTTAACATCCACCTCCCTTTTTTCTAAAGCCGATTTCCGACTTCTGGTTGTCACCTGGCCTGCAGAAACATTGCTGATCAGCTTCTTTTCCTTTGCCAAATTATCTTTTTTCTCCACTTTCACAACTTTCTCACTTTTCTTTGCAGCTGAATCCCCTTTTATTTGCTCCTTCTCTGCTTTGTCATTAATGCTTTCAGAAAAGTCAGCTTCGCTCTTTTTAGTCCGTAGCTTCACCTTTGAAACATCCATGGTGATGTCAGAACAATCAGGATGCCTGGACTTGATGTGATACTGCAGGTTACATTTTTTAGATGCTGCGTAATCACAAACAGGACAAAGAAACTGCCGCGGATTGACGTGAAGCTCAACGTGCTTTTTGAAATTGCTGCGATCAGCTGTTTTGTAGTCACAGTGTGGGCAAGTCAGAGGCTTCGGCCCGTTGTGAACCTGTCTTGCATGACGAGTTACTTCATGCTGGTTTGAGGCCACATAGCTGCACTGATCACATTTGAATGGCTTCTCACCTAAGGGAGGAAGGGCGGAAGGGAACGATGGTGATTACCAAGCATAGGGGGTAGGGGAGGAATCACTTCTCACTAATACAGATACAGAAATATGAAACTAAAAAAAAAAAAAGAAAAGAAAATTACCCATGCGCCTTTAAAATTAAGTAAAGTCAACATAAGAAATCCACAAGGCACGAACACATTCACAAGACACCAAGAACAAAATACAAAAGAAAAAAAAGAGAGAAGGGGCAAGGGTTGGGAGGAAAGGGATCCAAAACCAAACAAGCAGTAACAACATCACAGGTTCTGGCTATGCATACATACCGGCAGAGATCTCTCTACAGTAATATTACCAAATGGAATCCATACCCAACTGGTCCATTGAATGCATTGTAGAAAAATGGAAATGTAACATTTGATGAATAGCAGTTTCACAAAACGTTTTTAAAAAGTCCAACTTTACACAGATTTAGCATACTTCATGTTTGCATTGAGAAGGAAATGAAGGGGAAAAAAGCTAGCAAAACCCAAAGCATGTGAAAGGGACACACTGCTCAGATGATCTCTACCTCTGATAATTCATTTTGCTGTCTCAGAAACAGGACGTACTGGCTGTAGGCTACTCTTGGCAAGCCAACCAAATGCAGTCCAACACCACCATGTTACCACTGAAATTCGCACTTACAGTTTTGCAATGACTCTTGCAGAAGTGTTTCTGAAACATTCTGCTTAGTGCGTGCTGCTGCAGCAAAGTGCCTTTCCGTTTATATATCAAAGCAAATAGGAAAAACACTTCTAGTGCGCCCACTCAAGTTCAGGAATACTTAGAGAACATCCCTGCATGTGCAAATTCAGCTGAGGAATTTGGGATGATCCTGAGCTCTGAAGCAGCATCTCAAAACTGACCAACATAACTAACGTGTGCTACTTCAGTCCCTTCTGCTCATGGTACAGTGGTATTTCTCCCACCCCTGTATCCTACTATCCTAACACTGCCCATTACTCATGCTGCTCCTCTGCCGTACAACTCAGGAGACCAGAGCAGCCTGCAGGGAAGATGAAGTCACTGTGGTGTCTGCCTCCTGGCCACAGGGATGATCAGTAATACCCTCACAAACTTTATAAAGGGCTGTGCTGCCTCCTCAGCAGGAAGGATGGGGAAACTTGTCTAGATCACTTCACGTTTGCCTGCAGCATTTCTATGATTGAAACAAGGGTTACTTTGACTCCCTACCACCTTCAGCCTATATTCTTTCTTTCTTTCCTTCCTTCTCTTTTCCCCCACACTTCCTGATGATATTTTCCACAAGCTGAAGCTTGACGAGCTTCATGGCCATCCTTCGCACAAGTATGGGCCTCTATCACCTACATTTCAAAGAAAAATTCCATGTTACATGAGTGAGGATGAGAATAGCCTCTCTCTTACAAGCACCTGAACAAGCTGTTCTACCTACACAAAGTGGTTGCAAGAAGGTAACTCAAAGGTTGTACGTGAAGTTTGTGTCCACCACCTCTACTAAACCTAGGGATTTTGATGGCCAAGTGGAAAGGATCCGTACCAAGATGGCTAAGAATACAGCTGTGGTTGTGATGCAGGCTCTAAATCACTGTCACTCACTGCCTGACATCTGAAGAAAGTTTCAACACCAGCTTGCCTGAAAAGGCCGGCCTGTGAACTGCAAGAGCCCAGAAACTGCCACAGAAAACGTTCAGCTGCCTGGGCAATACAGCAAGACATGCAACAGAAGTTATGCAAGCTATTAATAAAACACTCTTGATAGCAAGAGTCCCATGTACACTCCCCACTCCTGCCAGCACAGCTCACACCCCTTTCCCAGACCTTTAAGAGCTAAGGGCAGGTCCCATTCCTCATCTACCTCAGATTTGAGACTTCCTTGAGCAGAAAAAGGGTGAGTAAAATGTTCACCGAATTCTTTCTAAGATCAGTATTGACCAAATCATTTGCAAATTCACATTTAGCCCAGGCATTCAGCCAAAAATGATTTTTGTTCCTGGAGGCAAAATACTTCATTCACAAAATTCTCAAACCAAAATACTGGCACATCTATCATTTTAAAGCTGGCTATTTGGGTCCTACCCTCAGCCCCCTCACTACAGTTAAAACTGCCTGCCTTCTGGTTTCAATCAAAAGCCTCATCTATTGAAACTGAAACCAAACTTTCAGTACTGTTTGCTAGGAGTAGGAATTCATCTAGGTGTGGTCAATTCAGATATTAGCAAACCAAAAGCACAGCCAGAAATCAACCTGAGCTCCCCTAGGAGGCTCACAAAGGACGACTGTGCTTGTGACTAGCATGTCTGCTGGTGAAATTCACAAAGATGCTATTAATTCAATTAAAAAGATCTGCAAGAAAAAGAGAGCAGATGTTTGTAACACCACAGACTATGACCAGTGAAGGTTTGTGAAAATCGCTAATTTTGCTTTTAGTGCTATGCATCCAAGTGACTGGTGAACACCCTCTGAGTTTGCTCTTTTCTCCTTTACATCTCCTTGCCATAAGCAGAAGCTATTTTGCATCCTTCTGCAACACTAAGGAAAAGCTAAGGGTTCCCTCAGAACCCCTGGCTGAGATGAGAGCAGACATCACAGGGGAGATGCCCAACTGCTCAAAATTTTTGCACCTTCATTAATTTGAAGTGAGTTACAGCAGCATGGAGAAGACAAGAAACTGTTCCTGTATCATCACAATGTTGTACTTGTGACCAGATTACTAGGATTACTAGAGCAGCCCTATGAACTCAGAATACATCCTGGAGAATAAAAGGGAAATAAAAAGATAATCCCCTGTTACCATTTTTATTCATGACTCAGCATTTTCTCAGCAGGTAAAGACAACCTTCCCTGTTAAAATAAGAGCCACAGCTCAGGCTGTGCTGGATGAGACGACATCTCACACAGAAACGGGCAGCCTGCAGTAAATGGCCCTGCTTGAGAAGGGGGGCTGAACCAGATGACCTCCAAAGGTCCCCTCAACCATGCTGTGAGCCTGTGAGCCACCCCCTTTTCCCGAGTCCTGCTGCCGCTCCCCGCTTACCAACCTGAGTGGGTGCGCATGTGCCTGGTTAAATGAGTCTTCTGAGAGCTGGAATAAGGACACATAGCACATTGATAGGGTCGCTCCCCTGCAAAAAAAACAAACAGCAAATTAGTTACTGAAATACAGCTGATTTCCAAATTTGGTTACCGAGCTAGACATGTGAGGCTGTCAGAGATCCCCAAGCTGCGTTTGAGGACACGTCTCTCAGCAAAGAGCCACAAGTGAAAAGCATACGCACAATCTGGACCAGTGTTGCGCCCTATGAACACAGGTAGTGAAGGGGCAGAATATGAGAGAGGCACATCCTCATGTCCACACGGGGTCAAACTTAACCTAAGGCAGAAGGTGATGAGGAGAGTCACCTTTAGGAAGCTCTAAGCCACCAGAGCTGACCTGGTGTATTTTCTCCCAGCACTCAAAACATGCACGAGAGATACAGAACCTGTAAGAATCCAGAAATGTTCTTGCTTCACGTAACACCTTACCTGAAACCCCTGCATATACTTTGGATTAAGATGGGAACCAACCAGCCATCCGGTGCAGACCTGCGTTTGCCAGAACACAAGTGCAGATAGAGACTGAGTCTCTATTCCAAAGTTTTACTGGCAGAGTGAAATTAGCTTGGAGTGTAGTAAAGCACAATGCCCTGCTCAGCAAAACTATACTGCTAGCAAAAGCTCAAGTGCAGCAGCGACGTTTATTTGGAATACTCAAATCCCTCTGCCTGCAGACTTATTATTTCTGGAGAACTAATGGAAACTAACCTGTCATAAATTAGGTCTCCACAAGGGACAGTTAGCTTGTCTAACTAGCAGTACAATGATCCTTGGAAATCCTTTTCAAGTGAAGACAAGCCCCAAATAAAGGCAGACAGTTTTAGAATTAACATCTGTTAGGCATATCCAGATAAGGAGCAGGGCTATCTGCCCCAAACTGCTACACAGCTGAGAGATCTAGGCTGCCTTGTCTCCACTACAAGCTGTAAAAACACTTTTTAGTCTAGCGTGGATTACACCAACAGAAGAGGTCAGCCAAGTTAGGAAAGGAAAAGTTATTTGGTTGCAATATTTATTCCAGTCATGGTCAGAATTACACTACACCATCCGCTACATCAGTTGAAGCATGCAACCAAGGCCCTCTCCCAATCGCTGAACCCTGGACATCAGCTAAGGCCCTGCATACAGGCTATTTGCTCGCTTTCAGAGGCATAGCTCTATCTACAGCAGCAAAGATCATCACCTGCCAGCAGCTGACCTGCCACTCCACCGCAGGCCTTTGCCAAAACAGCCTATAAGTAGTTTTTGTAATGCAGAGTAATCCCGCATTTCTTCCTTCCCTGGAACAGACTATCGTTCCTGATTAAATCAGCAGTTTAAAGGTAAATTCACCCTAACAACCATACCCCTCCTCCCTCTCCAGTTAAAACGTGGGAGGAGATTGGTGCAATATACACAATAAGATTAAGTCATCTACAACAGAAAGCTAGGCCTTTGTTATAAAGAAATGGGTTTCTTTACAAATGACTCCTGACTGTCTGAAAATACGTGGCCAAAGGTCCTAGAATATTCAGTAACATTTAGAATACTCGGTCTTCTTCCCATTACCTGAAGTTTCACATCCTTAAAGTTACCTTCAACGTCAGGAATGCGGAAAAGGCTTTCTTTCAGGTGTTTTACATAGGCACGGCAAAAAAAAAAGTACTAGGTTTAGAGTATGATGAACATAATCGATTTAAATGTGTTATTGCCATTTGAGAATTAAACACCCGACTACACTGTATGAGCTGTTACATAAAATGCTGTTGCCCAAAGGATTCTTACTGTAATTTTCCAGGCTCATTATATGCAAACAAGCCAACAAAAAATCCTCTCCACAAGACACCTGAAGAATAAGTCCTGACCTGGCAAAAGCTTAAACAGGCACTTAACGTTATGCAAATGAACAGGCAGACCTACAAGTTTAAGATAATCTTAGAGAGATCTGCTTTTCTTCTAGTGCCATTAAAAGTTTTGTCTGTTTGAAACAAAACTGCTTCCACCAAACTTCTATCACAGTGGCAAGAAAGAAAGATCTCCTACGACAAACAAATTTTTAAGAAAATGCCAGCCCAGAACTAGGCACTGAACACTGGGACTGCCAGAAGTATGTGTCTTATTTTTATAGCCCTGCAGATGATTTTCAATTAAGCTTTCTAGAAACTGCTTCTAACAAGTAAAATGTAAAAAAATGGAGAACAATGCTGCATTGTCTTGCACGTAGTGTAGTTCCAGCATCAGCAGTGTAGATAGCTGATGGGATAAATCAAGTCAAAACGAAGCACTGTCACAAGCTGCAAGGCACCTTCCAGGCCAGAGCGAGTTCAAGGACACCCACTTTCCAAAGCGGATGCAAGCAGCAGGCAAGCAGATAACCTCTGTGGTCCCCAAACATGCCGACAACTGGTACTTCTCCCACCACACAAGGTGCTAGTACAAAGCTCCTGGCCATGGGCTCTGGCATTTGTATGCGTCCTTCACAAGTTGAAAGGAACGGTTGGGACTCCATGATCCTGTGGGTCTTTTCCAACCTAGTGATTCTGTGATTCATTTCCTTAGTCAGCAGAAAACGAACACGGGAAAGAAGAAAGGAATATTTTACTGCCATTTTAGTGAGAATCAACCAGTCCCTGGATATGGGGAAGAAAAAACCCAGACTGCCTTTCTCCAGCAGCAGCAGAGCATTTGATCCTGTGAAACTGTACTCTGTATAGAGTCGGTGCTTCAGAAAACTGGATGGCTCTCACACAGCAGAATCCAATTATCTGCAAGAAGGCATTTTCCCACACAAAAAAACAAGAAAGAGAAAAAAGTATCTACCCAAATATTTCTAATCTATTAGCAATCAGAAAACTAAAGAAACAGACAATTCCAACTTCCTTAATTNTTGGTTGGGGTTTTTTTTTGTTGGTTTAGTGGTTTTGGTTTTGTTCTTTTAAAGGCAATTGATAACACAATAATAGCAGAAGAAACTTTTAGCCTGGTGGTGTATAAAGATGCTTGCCAGTAGCTTGTTTATCATCTAATACTCTTTCTTTAGCTTAAACACTCTCNAGCAGCAGCAGAGCATTTGATCCTGTGAAACTGCACTCTGTATAGAGTCGGTGCTTCAGAAAACTGGATGGCTCTCACACAGCAGAATCCAATTATCTGCAAGAAGGCATTTTCCCACACAAAAAAACAAGAAAGAGAAAAAAGTATCTACCCAAATATTTCTAACCTATTAGCAATCAGAAAACTAAAGAAACAGACAATTCCAACTTCCTTAATTTTCTGAACCCCTAAAATAGGAAGAAAATGTAGTGTATATGTATTTATCTGTATACATCTCCCTCTCATCTTTTCTCCCTAAGAAATATTTTTCCTTAAATTTCAAATGAAAACTATATTCCAATGGTATTCTAGTACTATTTATACAGTTTTCATTTAATTCAGTACTGTTATGTTAACAGTCTAGAAATCCTATAAGACTATAATGTGGATTTTTTTCTGGATTTTTTTTGGGGGGTGGGAGTGGTTGGTTTGGGGTTTTTTGGGTTTTTTTTTTGTTTAGTGGTTTTGTTTGTGTCCTTTTTAAGGCAACTGATAACACAATAATAGAAGAAGAAACTTTTAGCTTGGTGGTGTATAAAGACGCTTGCCAGTAGCTTGTTTATCTTCTAATGCTCTTCCTTTAGCTTTAACACTCTTCCCCACAAAATCAATGTTACTGGAAACAAGGCACATTCCTAAATGAGTTTACTAACATATTTGAAAGATTTTTATCAAGTGAGAACTGGCTGAAAGATCTTCACATTTAGGTAAGAACTTGCAAAGAAAGAAATACCAGGGTGAACTAAAAAATGCTGAAATAAATTATAATCACTTATTTCAGCTTAATAACGAAATATTAGTAATGAATAATAATGAAAATACATGGCAAACCAAAGAACCGGAAACCTTGACTGAAAAGGGGAACTGGACAATATCCTACTTAACATGCTGGTTTTTAAAAGTATTTTAATACAGTTCACTGGTAAATCAAACGCAGCCATAATAAAGCGCTTCCTCAGCAAACATCTTTTCACAGTTAGTTCCTGCAAAACTCAACAAGAACTTTCCGAGATCGGAGGGGGGACCTAATGTCATGTACAAACATGAGCACTGATGAATTTAAAGTCGAGACAAATGTAAAACAGACAGGCACCACAGCACGGGTTCACATTTGGCCATAAGTTCCCTGGATGATTTATTCAGTTTTTCTCCCATTATTCTGTCATTTTTACCTGGTCTCTTTCCTGTTATTTCCCACAATACACACAAAGGAAACCAACTGGAGGATAAACCACACCATTTTCCTCACACCTCTCACAATAACCTGTTTACTTGTTTAGGAAAAAAATATTTAGACAGGATTGACTTTAAACTTACAGTACCTAGTGAGCAACAAGGCTATTGTTTAAAGAATATGTCTTCACCTACCAAAACTTCCAGCAGACCCTCCAAACCCGTCCTAAAGCACACTGACCGACATAAACTTCGGCACACTTGAGCGCAAGCCCAGTCCCATGGCCGCCAGAGTCCAGCCCTCCCCTCCCAGACAGCTGCAGACAACTGAACTGAAGCCTCCAGACCATTCATGTCACTGCTGTGACAAAACAGAGCTTCAAAGGAGAAATTCCCCAGTGTTTTGCTCAGCTGGCACAGCCTACAATAAAGAGGAACCGAGTCAGGTCAGCATACTAGAAGATGGTCAGCAACTCTGCCCTCTCCTCAGCAAGCCTCGATGAGGTAGAAACAAAAGCCTGGGAGAAGCTGCAGAAAAGGTCTGAACTGCACTCCTGCCCCACCCTTCAAAATTATGAGGAGGCAAAGTAACAATAACTCGCTATGTGAGGCAGAGAGGTGGCTAGAACATACCCTTGCAGGTTTTGGCCCCGGACTTTAAAGTCTCAAGTCTGGCTACACTTCAGGACTCAACGTGCAAGAGGCTGGTGAGGCTCTCTGATAGAAGGCGAGGTGCTTCCTACATCACCTGCGGTCCCAGCTCACAGGAGAGCAGCACCAAAGATGTCCACGATAGTCCCAATCCCACTTGGTATGCACTAGAGCAGAAAGGGGCCAAGGGCTTTTACCTGAGATTACAAACCCTCGTTATGAGAAGAAAGGAAATCGGGTCAGTGGGCTTCCCATAGGCCAACGGAAGTATGTGCCTACTTTGGGCTACTGCAGCGATGCAGACCTTAGAAAAAAGGAAGCCCATGTACACCCAGAGGAATTAGTTCACTAGGAACACTACTTGATTCTTATTCTGACTTTGTAGAGGCTGGAGGATTCCTTTGCGTGTGCCTATCAGCTCTTCTCTCTACAACTTAGTTAAGTTTCAGCACAGTCTGAACATACCACTTCCAAAACTACTTATGTGATTTAGGCACCTTTTGTCAACCTGCTTGTTTTGTTTTTGCAGCACCTCAGGGTTTTGTGCTGTAGACGCTGATAATCAGCACGGGCACACTTTGACCTGTTCTCTTCAAAAATTAGCTTAGAATTACTAAACATCACATTCTTCATCTCCTCTTGGGCCCCTGTCACAAAGAAATTTTCTGTCTTCTAGGACTGCAGACTGGATCTCTGCAGACAGATCCACACTTCCATGAGGCTACAGCCTTGGCAGAACCATGATGAGGAAGCGCAGAGCTTTACTGGGGTGGATCAAACTCTGCAAACAGAAGACTTCTGGCTTGCTTAATTCATCACAGTTTCCCAGTAGCCTCACCACACTTATATCAAAAAGGATGAAAGACTTACCTGTGTGAGTTCTAATATGTTGAATATAATTGTTCTTCCTGTCTGAAAAATAGGAGCATTGTGAGCAGGTATACACTTTCCTGGGAAAATGATTTCTTAGGTGTTTCTTCCAGTGATATTCACTGACAGTAGTATAAGTGCATATGGTACACTTGTAGACTCTCTCGTTTTCCCCTGCTTTGTTGTGGTGCTTCAAGTGAGCCAGATAATGATCATATCTGTTAGTGTTATAGCCACAACGATCACAACGGATTGGGCCCTTAGAAAAATCCACCTCTTCTGCAGTGCAAGCATCAGACTCCTTCACCTGGGCTTGCTTTTCTGCATTTTCTTCCACAAAGAATTTCTTAGCGCTGTGAACCCTGATATGATGCACAAACTCCTCTTCAGACTCTGCCTCGTACTGGCAAGGCTTGCAACGAAATGGCTTGCTCTTCAAGCTCTTACTTTTGTCCTCTGCGCTTTCTGGAGTACCTGGTGCTTCCAATGAGACGTCTTTATCCATATTAGGAGTCTTAGCAGGCGAGTGAGCAGTTGCCCCTCGGGTTTCCTCACCAGGACCCTCCAGAGTGTTCAATTCCATATTTTCAGGCGCCTCGTGGTCACTGTCTGCAGCCTGAGTATCTTCCATACCTTCTCCATCGCTGTCTGAGAAGTTGCTGTCCCCCACTGTCGTCAGCTCTGCCATTTGCCTCTCTTCTCCAACCAGGTAATCGCAGCAGTTGCCGTTGACTTCTCCCGTCAAGGCCACATTTGCCAACATAATAAGCTGAGGAGCTGCCAGCTCGGCTTTAGAGAGATCGTGCAAGTCATACATGTCATTGGACAACGCCATACCGATATTAGCACCGCCGGGAAAGAGGCCGCTCCCACCGGACTGTCCCAGAACTTGAGTTGCCATGGTAGCGATTCTGTTGGAAGAGAAAAGAAAACACCTGTAACCACTCGAGCTTGACGCCTCCTTCCACTCCCAGGTAACACTGGAGGCCCAAACCGTGGCCCGGTGGGGGTGGGGGTCCCGAGGAAGGGGATGGGAAGCTGGACTCCTCGGGGCCCAACAAAAAGGGGATGAGGAAGGGAATGGGAAGCTGGACTCCTCGGGGCCCAACAAAAGAGGAGGAGGAGGGGGGCGCGGCCCGGCTGCCGCTTTTCCCCTGCTTTGCACCCGCCGGGCCGGGCCCCCGCCGCCCTCCTAGCCGGGCACGCGGCCATTTTCTGCCGGCCCACACAAAGGTAGAGGGGGGGTAGCCCGGCGGGCAACGGGAGGGCGACGCCTCGTTCTCCTCCTCCTCGGCGGGCCGGGCCGCAAGGATCGAGGTTGGGGGCGGGTAGGACGCACCGGCCCCGGTACCGGCTGAAGGGCCNGGCGCGCGCCGCCGCGGCCCCTTGGCCGTGGTGCTGATCCTTCCGCGCCCCCGCACCCGCACCCCGCTTCGCACACACCCCGCTTCCCCGCGCCGCCCGATCAGCCCTGGACAGCGCCTGGCGCGCGCGCTCGCCGCACCTCGCCGTATCGTATCCCTCCGCCAGCCCGCCCGCCGTCCTACCCGCCCCCGCCTCACCCGCGGCGCGAGGCCGCCCGGCCGCGCGGCTGCTGCTGCTGGGGCTGCGGGGCGGGGGAGGGGGGGGGCGGCGGCGGAGGAGGGGGAAGTGGGGGGGGCCGAGCGCATTCCAGCACACAGCGCGCAGCGGCGGGACCGCCCCGGGGAGGGGCCGCGGGAAGAGGGAGGGATGGGGAGGAGCGGCGGGAGGGCTCGGGTGGAGACCTCTTGGAGCATCCCCCACCCGAGCAGGAGGGGCATGGAGTCATAGACTCATAGAATCAGCGGGTTGAAAAAGACCCACCGGATCATCGAGTCCAACCATTCCTATCAGACACTAAACCGTGTCCCTCAGCACCTCGTCCACCCGTCCTTTAAATACCTCCAGGGAAGGTGAATCAACCACCTCCCTGGGCAGCCTGTTCCAGTGCCCAATGACCCTTTTGGTGAAAATTTTTTTCCTTATGTCCAGCCTGAACCTCCTCTGGTGGAGTTTGAGGCCATTCCCTCTTGTCCTGTCCCTTGTCACTTGGGAGAAGAGGCCAGCTCCCTGCTCTCCACAACCTCCTTTCAAGTAGTTGTAGAGAGCCATGAGGTCTCCCCTCAGCCTCCTTTTTTCCAGGCTAAACATCTCCCCATCCAAGCAGGCGGTGCATCCTCTAACCAAGCAGGAGGTGCATCCCTCACCCAAGGTGAAGGTGCATCCTCCACCCAAGCAGGAGGTGCATTCTCAGGAGCAGAACCAGCAGCCATGGAGCATCCCTCACCAAAGCAGGAGGTGGATTCTCTACCCAAACAGAAGATGCATCATCCAACTGAATGGCTAGACTCGATCATCCAGCCCAGCGCCAGCTGAACCATGTCCAGTAGCTCCAACACCACCCTGTGCAGCCTGGTCCGATTCTTCACTCTTTCAGGAACAAAGTTTTACCTGTTGTCCAATCTGAACCCCTCCTGGTGCAGCTTGAGGCCATTCCCTCTCCTGTTGCCTGTCATTTGGGAGAAGAGGCCAGCACCCACCTCACCACATCCTCCTGTCAAGCAGTTGTAAAGGGTGGTGAGGTCTCCTCTCAGCCTCCCCTTTCTCTAGGCTGAACAACCCCTGCTCCTTCAGCCACTCCTCGTAAGATGCTCCAGCAGTGACATCTGTGGCCTCTACCCAAGCAAGAGGTGGAGCCTCAGGAGCAGAACCAGTTCATGCCTGGTGCCTCTACTGCGCTCAAGGTTGTCCCCATTCTGGGGAGATAAACCTCAACTAGACCAGCACTGTGGTGCTGCCCATGCCATCACCTCCACTGCACTCCTTCATGGCACAGGGCAGGCAACACAGCGTTACCTCAAAATGTGAATCATCTCAAGTGATTTTGGGACCCAAACCTCTGTGGTGGTTCCTATTTGTTCCAAAACTAAACATAAACCCATCCAGCTGCTGTTGCAGAGCCTGGCTCCCCACATACTTGCTGTCACAGCTCCCTACAGCAGGAAGCACAGTCCTAGTCCTACCAACAATAAATTACAATCCTACATGAGGCACTCGAACTCTTCTGGGCAGTTCTTTCTTCTCTTGGGCACTCGCATGGCTCCTCGCCATTAATATCTGATAACTCACCTCGGGCCTGGAACTCTTCACGTTGAGCCAACTTGTACATCTCAAATCTTTCAGTGGGAGCCAGGTACTTAATGAGCTGACATCACTGTGAGGATGCAAAGAACACCTCTACTTTTTTTTGATCTGGCCAACCTCAAATTGAGCTTTGCAGCACCACCAGGTGCGCAGACAGAGCATCCTCCCTGGCTGGCAAAGCAGAAACTTCTCCAAATACGGGGAAAGCCAATGGAGTTTTTCCTAGAAGCAGAAATAACCAGAGATTTCAAACTACATTGGGAACTGTTGAAGTAAGGTAAAGATATTTTTGTTAGATATTTAAGTGGAGTCTCTAATGAGCATCCCTGATTTGTTCCTGTTCAGTCTGTATGGCAACAGGTATTTCAGCTCAGCTGAGCTGAACTGGTGCCGATACTCCCAGGCTGCATTTCAAGTTGTGGAACATCGTGAAGCTTCTCCTCCAGATGGCTGAGGGACCTCATACTTTTTCTTCCCTGGATTTTGAAAGATGGGGTTTTCCTAACCATCGTCAGTAGAGGATCTGATCAAACCAATCCTTCAATGATTTAAAGTGTGAGGAGCTTGGCTTCAAAGCGACTGTACAGTATTTAGTTTAATGGAATCGTACAGTTGCTGGGGTCAGACTGCAAATACCAGGAGGCAGGACACAGACCACAGCCTGGTAACTGCTCCAGAGGTGTTTGCATCCATGTTTGACAGAATCCAAGCCTACCTGATTACTCAAACCAATATTTAGACAAACACTAAGATTTTTGGGCTTGCTCCAAAATGTGATAAATGTTTGTGGATGGTGAGTAATGACCTTTCCAGCCCACACAGCAGATGTTTGCGATGCACACCAAGTGTGCCTTGCCCCCCTTCTTGCCAATGCATCTGCGACCGGCAGGCACCTCTACCCTTGAGTTTAAAAGGCTATCCTGGTTTGGTCATCAGTCAGCTCTTTCCATCTTTTTTCAGTGTCTGAGGGAGACCCATGGTGATTTGGGGTTTATGCTGGAGGGTTTTTTTTCAGGAAAGCATGAATGTGGACTCTTGAACCACCTCAATGCTTTCTTAACTGTAACATAGTCCTTCTAGCTTCTTAACAAAGTAAAACTTAACAAAGCACATAAATAACCTAAGCACCTAACTTTTTTTAAATAAGGCTTAATTTTCGAAGATATTTTAAAGGAACTTCTAATGCTCCCCACCTCTTCTGAAAACATTTTAAACACCTTTTACAGCTGACATTTCTAGAAGAGATTCTTCACTGAATAATTTTCCTTTTTTTTTTCTTTCCCCCTCCCAAGACTCATTCATTAGCAGTTACAGAAATGACAACCATTTCTGCAAATCTTCCCAACTGGCTATACTTCTGCTTACCTATTTCTGGTTCCCAAGGGCAAGCTCCTTTCTCCAACATCAATATATGCCTGCATGTCACTTTCTTCATCCAGAAGAGGAACTCTAATACAAGTCTGTTATGTTATGGATTTAGATATGTTATGTTACGGGTTTATTTGAAAGCGATTGCCCTAAAATCTTAACCTGAAGTCCCTTGCCAAAGAATCACGCTCTTGCAGTGTCCATGTGTCTTTCCTTGTGTTTCCTGCTCTCAGAATATTTTCCACCAGTTTGGAGTGGGGCACTTGGCCTGTGCTCTTATATTAACGCAGAGTACAGCCCTGAGCTGCTTTTTAGGCAGAGACACTCGAGCACATGGGAGGACAGACTCACATCAAAGCTTTGCCTTTCCAAAAACTACAGATGTGACTCACACGCTATGTGGCTCTGAAAAATCTAACCCAACTTTTTGTCCAGCTTTCCTAAGTAGTTTTGACATCACCATTGCCTACCCCTCTTCCTAAAGAACTTGCCTTATTCACAGATAGCTCTTTGCTCAGTGATCTTTATCCCAGCCTGACACAAAAGATGCCTTCCCTGGTGAAAATCTCCTTTGACCTCTAAGCGGAACATTGCCCCTAAGTCAAGTCTGAGCCATTCACCCCCCAGCCTTAACTCCAGTGCCTGCCCTGTCAGATTTATAGGTTAAAACTCAAGTTAACACCACTCTTCAGCTGCACCAGCAGTCAAGTGCTGTTAGTTCTCCAGTGCTTTCCAAAAATTCCCACATGCGCACCCCATGAAATCTTAGCAGCACACGGAAGTGGCTACAGCAATTTTTTTGTGGTTGGGATGCTTTCAAGCAGCTTGAATGTAAATAATTCTGCAGTGAATATGTATCCTGAAATAAATGATTCACATCAAAGCCTGTAACGTCTGTGAAAGGATATAATAGTAAATAAAAACTTCTGCCAAAACAAGGAACTTGATGTTAAGGGCTACGATGGTTTGTTTCCATCCTGGATCAGCTGGGGAGCAGGGAGTTGAAACTGGGATTGTAATAGAAAACATACTTCAACATGAACTTCCATCTGTTACAAAAATAAAGGCACTGCATTTAGAACTGTTAAAGCATTTAAGTGACTCAAGGTTCCTAAGGGAACTTAGGTTCTTTCCTTTGTGTATAATTTCACAATTGGATTTGACATAAGTGCCCTTTCAGGTTCATTCCCTGGAAGACTGTTCATTTGGAGATTTTTTTGTTCACATTGCCTGGTTTTCCTCATTTTTTTTATTTGTTTGGTTTTGAGTGCCATATTGCTTAGGCTTCTGTGAAAGCACCACTATTAATGTTATCTTAATAGTATTTTAATGTTTATCACTTCAACAGTGATCTCTTTCTCCTTTCAGAAACCAGTCTGACCAGATTTCTCAACTTTTGCACTCTGCAAGTGAGCCAGTTTGCTGTAACTGTCCATGTTAATGTTGTAAAATTGTGTTTATGGTTCCAGTGTTCTAAAAAATCTTAAATATTAATTGCCAGGGAAAAAAGACCCTAGAAGCACTTACTTCAAAAATACAAAGTAGGCTCTACTGAACTTCCAAAAAGCTAATCAGAGCCTCACACCATAGACATGCTTTACAGTATTGTGCTCTGAAAGGACTCTGTTTTGGTGTTAATGTGGAGAAAAAAGCCTTGCTGATGGGGTTAAAAAAAGATCTCAATTTGTTTTATTATATGTCATCTGCTACTTATAACACATCTCACCTTTGAAGGTCAGAATAGGACAAAATTTCAATCCATATGCAGTATCACTTGAATTTCAGAAATACTGGGTTCACTGGAAAAGTTCTTTCTACAGCTTTCAGAATATGCAGGTTTCATGATGACAGGAATCTCTTTTTTTCCCCCCAAATAGTCAGTAAAATTTGTAAAAATAGTCAGCCTGTAACTGTTCCACCAGGGCATCCTCTCCCTCCTTCCAACATTAAGTTTTCTGTATCTGCATGGTGGACAAGATTAGTAAAACAACACCTATTAAAAAGTCCTCTCCAAAAAGCATCTCTTCAGTTAGCAGCAGCAGGTTATCCCACCTTGCAGGGTCAGTGGAAATGCCACATGAGCTCCTCTGCCTAAAAATGAATGTAATGCAGGGCCAGTTTGTGAGCTTACCAGTTTATAGATGGCTATCTGCACTTAGCCACTCATCTTTAGCTCCCACAGAGCACAGAATAGATTGCATTTGTCGTATTTTTCATATCTACTCAGATAGCAGTGGATGTGGAGAAAGGTCAAGCTTTATTGAAGCCATAATTTCATACAGTACAAAATATCATGCTCAAATAAGGCAAAGATTCCACAGATAATTAGCTACTGAAAGTAATTTTTTCTGTTCACAGGGCATTTCCCTACCAGGAATCAGGTTTAGTATTTCCACCTATTTCTATGTAGCCCTTTCAAAATGTCCTCTGGCTCCTAACACTTGCCTGCTACCAACTGCTGTGTCTGTGACTGTACCAAGAAGTAAATCCAACATTCAGGCTGCAGCTGCCAGACCTAACCCACCACAGCCCTCTGACTCACAGCGCAAACCTGACACAGACACATCCTGTTGACTCCCACTCGTTTCAAGATGTTCTGAGTGGTTGATTTTTGTGTGCCATCCGACTTTATGCATTTATGTGGCTGGGTTTCTAAATTATTTAAGCCTGCAGAAGGGAGGGCTGGTAAGTACCAAGTGCTGCGTAAAACCTGTTCTCAACTTTAGAGCTGGAAGTGGTGTAGTCGGGTGTCAGGGCTAGGCACATAGCACCTAATCCTCTGCAGCGATTCCTGGCTTCTAAACCAGACAAATAAAGCTGCCTTAGGAACTGTTTGGAGGGGAGGGGAGGGTAATGTTGTGCTTGGAGTTACAGTGCTTAAACAGAGGTGCAGCTGCAACATGTAAAACAGTTTTTAAAAGCCTTTCTTGTATGAGAGCAGGGGAAGTTGAAGTGGTATAACTGGATTTGGGGCAGTAAATCTTTTGTCTTTGGGTGATGGTGGGTCTGGTGTTTGACAGAGTTCTTTGGATGAGCAATTGTATCTTAAGCAACAGTCCTCTGCTCTTTGCACTGGACAATTGACAGGGATTATGTTGGCAGAAGAGAGGATGTAGTAAAGAATTTCTGGGTAAGAAAAAGAATAAGTGAGGGAGAAGGCCCTCTTCAGAAAGAACATGTGGTCATGCCGGTGGTGCACAGACCACGGTCCTGTCTCTTGGTTTCCCCTTCATTCCCAGCGAGTCAAACGCCACACTGCACATCTGCTCTCAATTGCTCTCCTGCTGGGAAAAGTCTGGTTTATTCACTTCAGGTTGAGAAATTCCGCCTAACTTTCTTAAATACCTCTGGGTTTAACCCACGATCCTCTCACTCCTGTCTTCTCACCAGGCTTCCCGCTGGCTTGAGTGCTCACTCAGCCGAACACACTTGGGATGTCCACCCCATCTTTATTTGAGCACTTTCTTCCTCCGTGCTTTCCTTTGCTTTGCCCTGTCCTTCCCGGCCTGTTCTTCCACCTGCTGCATAACAAGCTCATTTTCCTCTTGCAACCAGGCAATATTTAACCCTGAGTCTGACACTGTGAGAGCCAGACCTTTCTAGCACCAGGGACAAAAGGACACAGAGGCTGGACATGAGTGAGGTAAGGGTACCCTAAATCATGTGGTAAAACTGAAATAGATCAAGTGTTAGATGTAGACATGCAGTGAAAGCATCTTTTCCACATCCTTCAGTGCACATTTTTTCCCAAGAAGACCTAAAGACATCAGTTCCAGTCACTCTTAACTCCAGCCCAGCTCTCCAATCTTTGCTGTTTGCAGCCATGCAACTACACTGAGGGGGGAAAAAATGAAAACATATCCTAAATAAACATATAAACTATGCGTCCTTTCCGCTTGGCCTCCAGTAATTGTTCAGTCAACAGAAACATCGTTTCACCAGCCTGAAATAATCCCCATGAATCAGTGAAGTGTATGAGCATTTTCCTAGGCACGATCCCCTGGAGTTTCACAGGCTTTTCCAAATGCTGAAGTCCTAGTGATGATGGAGCATTACATGCTGGGAAAATGGCATGGGGCAGGACATTCATTTACCGGCTGGACAAAGCTTCCGAGGGTTCTTTTTGCCTTTCTGGTCCCAGCTGTGAGAACCACTTATTCAGTGGTAAAATATTGAAAAGGACAAAGCCTTTGAAGCAAAGGCAATAATATTTTTATTTTACAATTCAGCGCTGAATTGGATACCCATCTTTAAAAAAGCATAACATCTTACAAAAGCAATGGGTATATATACTAGTTTTAGGCAAAGAACCATGTAAATCTTCAAAGAATGCTCATTATTTTTTGGATTATCCAACCATGTCTGGAGACCTCCTTCAGGTTACCTCTTGACCTAAGACAACTACACCTTACAAGACAACTAAGCATATAAATACATTCTCGCAACTCTAAGAGAATGTTTATTCTTTCAAGTTGTCTATCCATGTCTGGAAATTGTCTGTATATTACCTCTTGATACAAGACGGGTGTATATGATAAGATAATTAAACATATAAACCCCTTGCAGCAAAACTTATCAATTAATTTTCATACAGGGTAAGGTGTGGGGTTGCAGCACAGTTTCAAGAGAGGTTTTACTGGTGCGGTGGCACCATTACAACAGTGGCTAATGCTCAGACTTAAGCAAGGCCTAACATTTCTTATAAATATGGAAAATGCAGTGCTCCCAGCAGAGAAAATGTCTTTTCTATTGTCTTTTTTTTGCCCCAAACTGATAGTTCTCCACAGCACCTGCAGCTCCACCACTGACCTAGATGGGCAGTTCAGTCCCAAACCCCAGACTGCAGCCCTTTTCACTCTTTTCTTTTGAGTATTTCTGCAGGTCATCTCCACAAGGTAAGAAAGAAACCGGAAAAACCGCATCCCACCAATACCTGCAGGGAGAGGTCCCTGTCACCCCCAACCTTTTGTCAGGACAGGTTTGTGTCTCACTGGGGTGGGACCAGTGCCCACAATCTGTTTCCTCTCCCAGTTTGGGCAAAACCCTGAGGCACTACTGCAAGAAGGAAAATCCTGGCACTCCTATTAACTCTCCCCTTGCAGTTGGCCAGCTTGGAGACCTCCTTTGGGACAGATGCAATTGTCACCTGAGCTCAGTGGGCTTCAGCAGCATGGTAGGTTGTTAGAGAAAAAAATAAGCTGAAAAGTCTTATTGAAGAAAAATAGTGAAGAAAACAAAAAATGCAAGCTCTGTTTCATGTGAATAAGAGGTACTTCTGCCCACAGTTCTCACATGGCTTATAAATATAGAACAAGCTCCTACAGCACACCTGTCTTGAGTAGAAATGCAGACCAATGCAGTGAGATTTCATTGGTAAAGATCTATGAGATTGGTTAAGATCTACAAGTTCTTACGATCAGTCTTCTGGAGATCTAGGTGTTGTGTGACCACGTATAACACAGCACACACTGCAATATAACATAGAGTACAGTTCCATCTCTTGAAATGCAAATGAAGCATTTATTAATCAGCTTTTCATTTATATAGTGTGTTCAGTAAAAATAGCATAGTTGTCAAAAATGTTGACAGTGCCTTTTCTCCTGATTGCAGTGGAAAACTTAACTGTGACCACTCACTGAGATCAAAAACTGTGGATTTTATTTCATCATCAAAATCTTAATATAACGTTCCACACGCAAACTTTCCTGCGAGACAGGCAATGTTACCTGCCCTTGTCTGGCACTTCTTAAAAATAACACTTGTTTAGCAGTCTTGTCTGCAAAATACAAAAGTGTCTAAAAGCAGTAAGGGTAACTGCTTATTGAAATCATCAGTCTAATGTAAATGCTGAATAAGGAGGTGCCAGCTGTCAAAACTTTATTACAAAGTTTGGTCCACATATAAATTTTCTGCCAAGAACATGTATTACAGGAATGCAAAATACCTGCACCAGCAGAAATTCTCATGCAATTACAGGTATGCTGTTTGCAGCACTTTGGTAAACTGTATTGGGAAAAGCAGTTTTCAGCTAGCAGTACCTTTCTGTATTGGGAAGCTGTGCCAGAAGACTCATCCTCAAAGATAAGCATGTAAGAGCTGTCACACTAGGAGGAAAGCTCTGTCTGCCCCAGTGCCCTCACTCTGACAGAGGCCATTAACACTTTCTGCTTCTGAAGTTCAAGATCTAGGGACTTTTGAGCCAGAAGTCCACATAACTTTTCAGTCACCAATATGTAGACTTTCTGAGAAACCACTTAATCCTTTGCCTTTAAGGCATGCTGCGGTAAAGTTTCATAAACCAGAGGGGCTGTACCTTGAGGTGCACACATCCCTGAACTGGCAAGATCAGGAAAAAGTATGGTTAGGCCATAGCTTTGGGAGGAGAGGATGAGAACGGCAGGGATGCCCTGACCTGCCTGCTGAATGCATACAGTGTCCTCATGAGCCAGGTGCAGGCTGGCAGATGCAGCTCCTTTAGCATGCATAGAGCACAGCACCCTCCAGGGTGTGGACTGGCTTCTCCAGAGCATCCTACATCATTTTCCCAGGGAGGTGGTTGAGTCACCTTCCTAGGAGGTGTTTAAAAGATGAGTGGATGAGGTGCTGAGGGGCATGGTTTAGTGATTTATGGGAATGATTGGACTCGAAGATCCAGTGGACCCTTTCCAATCTAGTGATTCTATGATTCTATGATTTTTCAAAGGTGTCTGTTGCAAACTGCCCCTTGCCCTTGCCTCATAAGTCGTTCCAGTGCATGAAACATTCCTGTGGCTCAGCTGTTTTCCTGGGCCTCTCCTGACATGCTGTGCAAAGGTCATCAAATACAATTTTCCCTTACCCACAGCCTTTTGGCTTGGAGGCTTGCCAAGCTGAGGCTAAGTGGCAGCACTCATTGCTCTATGAGGCCTCTCAGGTGCTTGAGCAAACAAAGACTGGAGAGGAACAGATGCCTCGGAAGCATGTTCAGGCTAGAAATGCACACACGGTTCCTATCTGGGACTCATTCCTCTCCCCTCTCCTCCTCAGGCTTCATGCTGTTTGCAATGGATTGTGTTGTGTTTCTCAGCTCCTGCAGAAAGTTCTGTTCCTCAGTTATGCCCAAAGCGGCTTTGCAATGTAAAAGTGAGTGTCTGTGCAAGCCCCAGTTTCTCCTTAGCAAGCTGCCACCAGCAGAACTAAAGAGAATGTATTAGTATCTTAGGTAAAACTGAATGACTTCATTCAAGTACAGTCTTCCTCCCATCACTTATACTTTCACTGTTTCAATGCTGCACACGTTCTTTTAGTTACAGCTTAATCCCCAGCTCCTTGTTCAAAAGAAAATTCATCATTCCACCTGTTATGAAGAGGACGTCGTAAAATTAACCAGCTTGCCAACAGAGAGTCACCCTGCACTGTGATACGAGTAGGGGGAGCTGATTTTCTAATTATCAGGATAAGGACACAGGATCTGCTCACAAAAGGAAAAGAGCACTTTACTCTTGACAGTAGGTGTCAGCAGCAGACGACGTTTGGGCTGAACAGACTTACTTCGCAGGAGCAACGTTTGAGCTGTTTCAGCCTACTTTTAACTTGATATTTACCCCAGTTTCAGAAATGGCACAGATAAGTTTGTTTCTGTCTACGCCTGCAACCACATGAATGTTGGCACTCATCTAAACTCCCCTTGCTGCTAGTTCTTTGCAAGCTGTCTGTCAAACTACAGAGAGCCCCGAACAGGTCTGACTTTATTGAACGCCAAAAAAGTTACAGCTCTACATCTCCCACTCTTGCTGGAGTGCTGCAGAAAGCACTTTGTGGTATCATTCAAATCCACAGCTTCAAAGTAGTACTACTTCTCCTGGAGAAAAATAGTTGACAAGGTATTCCCAGTATGAAGGTCAGCTCTGCAAAGTTGTACTGCATCAACATTTTATCTACATTCATGATGTGCTTTTTTTTCTTTCTTTTTCCCTTTAACCATTATTGGTTTTTGTCCGTTAAAGAGGATGTGGTGTATTTACACCAGGGGAGGTTCAGATTGGACATTAGGAAACATTTCTTCACCAAAAGGTTTCTCAGGCACTGGCAGAGGCTGCCCAGGGAGGTGATTGAGTCCCCATCCCTGGAGTCAGGTAGATGAGGTACTTAAGGGTATGATTTAATGGCAGATAGGTATGGTTGGAACTCAATGATCTCAGAGGTCTTTTCCAACCTAGTGATTCTATGATTCTATCCTTTGTCAGAAGTCCCACCCCAGCTTTCCTGTAGCCCCTTCAGGTACTGGAAGGTTGCTAAAAGGTCTCCCTGGAATGTCCTTTCTCCTGGCTGAACAGCCCCAAACTCTCTCAGCCTGTCCTCATAGCTGAAGTGTTCCAGCCCTCAGATCATCTTCATGGCCTTCTCTGGACCCATTCCAACAGTTCCTTATCCTTCTTATGTTTTCTTAATATCCAATCTAAACCTCCCCTGGCACAATGAAGCCATGAAACAGTCCTCTTTGTTTCTAACGCTAGTTTTCCTATGAATATCATCAAGCTCTTAAATTTATGGACAGCTTATGTTCTACTTCCTGATGCAAAAGAAAATTTTAACACTATTATATTCCTTTGGAAAGATAGACATTTAGGACTAAATTAAAGAAAAAAAAATGTACCTAACATTTTCTCCCGAGGCAGACAAAAGACTTGGCATAGGGGAGGAAACTTTCTCCAAGCAGTAGGCTCTCATCCAGGAAAAAAACCCTAAACAACCGTCTGCTTTAAATACAAGCAGAAGGATGAAAAGAAAATTGGGAGATTACTTGGGAGAAGGGACCAGAACCCACCTCTCTACAACCTCCTTTCAGCAGTTGCAGACAGTGATAAGGTCTCCCCTCAGCCTTCTCTTCTCCAGGCTAAACAACGCCAGCTCCCTCAGCCACCACACCACACCACCCACCCCAATGCATCCCGGGATGCTCCAGCTTCCTACACTGGGGAAGATCAGCTGGAACACTGTCCTTTCAGTTCATCCTGAACAGTGTGGTTCCTCTGTCCAAATTCCTGTTTGGTTTTTAATCCTTAAGGTGAAACGCTGCCCTGATGCAGAAGGCTGTTCTGTCCCCACTGGCAGCTGCTGTGGGCAGCCAGGAATGGTTGGACTTGATGATCTGGTGGGTCTCTTCCAACCTGGTGATTCTATGATTCTATGAATCATTCCTAAGTGCAGGTCAAAGTATCCTGGTTTCAGCCATAGCCTGCCCTCCGTTTGCTATCTGCCATCTGCTGCCCACCATTCCTTGCCTCTTTACTCTGTACTCGGGGCCTCTGTAGGCATCAAATCAGCACTTAAACCGAGCTGCTGGCCCACATCATCCAGCTGGGAGTGTGGGTGGAGCAGGCTTCATTCTTGTCCTTGGAGTGGGAGGATTTCATCAGGCCAGCATGCAATACGAAGAGGTGCGGCACTGGCTGAGTGCCTATCTGTGAAAAGGTTGTGTCTTTTGGAACAGCTGTGAACACATCTGGAGGTGCACAGAACTACTTAGGATTGCAGTGAGAATTGTCTGAGTTAATAACCTGATCAATTCTAAGAATGATGTAATAAAATGGCAATGCCCACCCCTTCTCAGGATATGGATGGAGTCTGGGGAATGTTTTGTCTTTTTTCCAATAGTCACATTTTACTTCTTAATACTTGTAGTAACATTTGTAGTAACTTCTGGCTGGAGAGCTGCCTGGAGGAGAAGGACCTGGGGGTGTTGGTTGACAGCCGNAGAGCTGGGGTTGTTTAGCCTGGAGAAGAGGAGGCTGAGGGGAGACCCCATTGCTTTCTACAACTACCTGAAAGGAAGTTGTGGAGAGGAGGGTGCTGACCTGTTCTCCCAAGTGACAGGGGACAGAACGAGGGGGAATGGCCTCAAGCTCCACCAGGGGAGATTTAGGCTAGACATTAGGAAAAAAATTTCACAGAAAGGGTCATTGGGCACTGGAACAGGCTGCCCAGGGAGGTGGTTGATTCATCTTCCCGGGAGGTACTTGAAAGATGGGTAGAGGAGGTGCTGAGGGACACGGTTTAGTGTTTGATAGGAATGGTTGGACTTGATGATCCAGTGGGTCTCTTCCAACCTGATGATTCTATGATTCTATGATATTTTTTTCACACTCCAGCAGGTGTTCCTGACCCCATCAGTCATAAGAAAACTCTGTTTAAAAAAAAATAAAAGGAAGGGAGAGGTAAAAGTAATGGCATTATTTGACACATGATCAGAGATCCAGTTGAAAGGCCACTGGAGTTTTTCTGCTTCACTTCAGGAGAGCAAATGTTTGATTTCATCACTCACCAGCACTGTAGATCAGCATATTCTTAGCTTTAAACATTCATTTTCTGACTCTTGAAGTAGCATGTACTCTCCTGTGGTCTTGCAAGAGATGGTTCCATGAACTTGCAGTCATGCATGTATTTTTAGGTAGCATATAAAATTAAACATTTTATTGCGATTTCCCTTCCTTAAAATTTGTTGGCACAGTTTAGAAGGAGAATGATTAGTTCTGGCATATTTACACTGAGTTAAAGTTCATTAAGTATTACTTAAAATATATGTAAATACTGTCAATATTTAGAAGTAGAAAATTGTTGTGATTGTTAGCTGTTCTCACCACAGGCAAAGGGACCAGGTAGGGCTTTTATTTTCAACATATTCATAAATGGTCTAGATGTCTGAATAGGGGAGTGCTGAGTCTGCAGATGACACAGAATAATTGTTGAGATTAACAGGGAAGAGCTAGTGTCTATTCCTTGCAGTGCAGGCCATGTGGCATTAAATTATTAAGAACAACACAATGAAAGTGACACATTGCAACAACTGACATTATGGACCACATTTGCCACAGCAGAGGCAAGAAGAACAGATGGAGATGACCAGCTTGCAAAGCTATTTGTGGAGAAAATAGTGAAAGCAGACATGAATTCTGACTTTTTTAAGGAATTGCCTCAAAGGACCCTGTACTGTGATTGTAGACACCCCTAAGCCAGGGCTGAGAGAAAATTTTATGCATTAAATCAATGCAATGAATGTCGGGAATCGACAAATTATTCGATTGCATTCACCATCAATGATATGCAACCCATATACAAGATGTATATTGACAAAATATGAGACATATATTGGCAGCCCTATAATAGCCCACACATCTGATGGGTATCTATACATTGCTGGGGCAAACAAACATAGTCAGAACATGTAGCGGATTCCACAGTTTGTAATACAAAGACACAAACCTACTGTAAGCCACACAATATGATAAAGTTCTTAATTGTTGTGGAACATTCTGTAAATGTTCCAAACGTTTATCTTGTGTGGGAACAATAATGCTAGTGTGGTCAGAGTTTAATGCATCCTAATGAGCAATACATTAC
>WAAB01005851.1:92905-112040 GCA_013389865.1 Piaya cayana | reverse complement strand
GATTCTATGATTCTATGATATTTTTTCGCACTCCAGCAGGTGTTCCTGACTCCATCAGTCATAAGAAAACTCTGTTAAAAAAAAAATAAAAGGAAGGGAGAGGTAAAAGTAATGACATTATTTGACACATGATCAGAGATCCAGTTGAAAGGCCACTGGAGTTTTTCTGCTTCACTTCAGGAGAGCAAGTGTTTGATTTCATCACTCACCAGCACTGTAGATCAGCATATTCTTAGCTTTAAACATTCATTTTCTGACTCTTGAAGTAGCATGTACTCTCCTGTGGTCTTGCAAGAGATGGTTCCATGAACTTGCAGTCATGCATGTATTTTTAGGTAGCATATAAAATTAAACATTTTATTGCGGTTTCCCTTCCTTAAAATTTGTTGGCACAGTTTAGAAGGAGAATGATTAGTTCTGGCATATTTACACTGAGTTAAAGTTCATTAAGTATTACTTAAAATATATGTAAATGCTGTCAATATTTAGAAGTAGAAAATTGTTGTGATTGTTAGCTGTTCTCACCACAGGCAAAGGGACCAGGTAGGGCTTTTATTTTCAACATATTCATAAATGGTCTAGATGTCTGAATAGGGGAGTGCTGAGTCTGCAGATGACACAGAATAATTGTTGAGATTAACAGGGAAGAGCTAGTGTCTATTCCTTGCAGTGCAGGCCATGTGGCATTAAATTATTAAGAACAACACAATGAAAGTGACACATTGCAACAACTGACATTATGGACCACATTTGCCACAGCAGAGGCAAGAAGAACAGATGGAGATGACCAGCTTGCAAAGCTATTTGTGGAGAAAATAGTGAAAGCAGACATGAATTCTGACTTTTTTAAGGAATTGCCTCAAAGGACCCTGTACTGTGATTGTAGACGCCCCTAAGCCAGGGCTGAGAGGAAATTTTATGCATTAAATCAATGCAATGAATGTTGGGAATTGACAAATTATTTGATTGCATTCACCATCAATGATATGCAACCCATATACAAGATGTATATTGACAAAATATGAGATATATATTGGCAGCCCTATAATAGCCCACACATCTGATGGGTATCTATACATTGCTGGGGCAAACAAACATAGTCAGAACATGTAGTGGATTCCACAGTTTGTAATACAAAGGCACAAACCTACTGTAAGCCACACGATATGATAAAGTTCTTAATTGTTGTGGAACATTCTGTAAATGTTCCAAACGTTTATCTTGTGTGGGAACAATAATGCTAGTGTGGTCAGAGTTTAATGCATCCTAATGAGCAATACATTACCTAATCATACTTCAATGCTTTCATAATCCAACTGTTGATGGCCACAGGTAAACCATAAGTCTTACAAAAATAAATGCACAATCTTACTGCGGTCAGATATAAACACGGATCAGTTTTGTGGTGTAGATGGGATCCATGCAGACCTAAAGAGCAGCAGACAGATCAGTTAGAGGATGAACGCAGAGGGGTAAATATTTGTGGTTTAGAACATGACGACAGTGTGGCTTCCATAAAGAAAAATATTCCACGTGACAATGCTTACCATGCAGTAGGCGATCTTTAACGTTATTCTGGCCTATTGGAGGGTTTTTCACAAGTGAGTCATGAATGTCAGTCTTGATAAAAATTGAAACAAACCCACAAGAGATTATTTCACCCCTGACTAGTGATCAGGTGAGGAGTTTGCCAAGTGTGAGGTTGAAACATTTAGCAGATATAAGCAAAGCCCAAAAAGGCCTTTTTTTCTTGTAGCTGATGTAAGTTTAATAAAAAAGAAGTATTCTTAGTAGTTTTCACTTGTGAGTACATACATCAGAATTACTGGAGTGCAGAATATCTAGTCAGTCCTGTTTGAAATGCTTTCTTATCCTGCAAAACATAATCCCAGTAAACCTGGATGTTAAGAGATGCTGAGAAATCCACCTAGGTTTGCCCTCTTGACTTTGTTTCATTGACTTAAAGGGCTTTTCTAAGTCTGCTTTGCTATCTTTATAGGAGTGCAAAACTTTTGTTGAAACACCAGGGAGCCCTACCAGTGGAGTAAGGGGAATTTCAGCAATAGTAAAACCTTTGTGTATGTACATGTAAGCAGCCTTTGATCATACTGCAGCTTGAAACAGGTAAACAAAATGCCTCATATATTTACAATAACAAAGAAGATTGGCTAATAGAAGATTGACCACAATGGAGTCATGGAGCCTGTTGTTATTTTCCACAGGTAGAAATATCTCTTTGTTAATCTGTAAAGAATGTATTACTTTCAAATCTGATGCACCACCTGGCTGAAACTGGTGTATCTGTCCTTTTGGAGGGGGGGGACAACATCTGCTAGGGACATAGGATGTTGTGGCACTCTGATAAGAAAGGTATTACAAGAAAGGCAGCTTGCTGTTGACTGCAAACTCTCCTCTTCGACATCTCTATAGGGACCTTTTGCATTACAGATAGGCAAAGGTCAGTGCAGTCTTAGCTTCTCCTTGCAGTGAAAAAATAAGTGGGTCATAATTCTGGTTCCCTCAGACAATTGCGAAACTTTACCTGGTAATAAGAAATTGGTAGAATGACCTCTACAATCAAAAGCCAAAAGTAGGGAGCTGATTACCTATTCTATCTCCTTCCCATTTCCCTAGGAGTCCAGGAATACCTTAACTGTTTTGAGTGACTTTCTTATGGTTGTAGCTGCCTATCTGATATTCATTAAATTAAAGGGAACTTTGTTCTTGAATTCCTCTTTCTTCTAAGCACCCTTTTCTTCTAAGTTGGATTTCATTCTTCCATATGAATAGAGAGTTTTACACATGAAACATCTTGTGACTTTTCCTGATATGTAGGGAATTTCATCATGAAGAAGTGCTTGTAGTTATTTGCTATTCATTTATCACCTGTTATTTTAACAGACCTTGCAAATGAGAGAAACTACTTTCTGTTGCTGCATGTTTACTTCAATTTTTTGCAATACTTTCACACTTCTGGATAAAGCATCTTTTCCATCTTCAAAATGGACAGGCATGCAACTGGCTGGATGTTGGTAAGAGGAATAAACAGCAAGACAGGCAGAGGAATCACATCTAGAGGCTGGATTAGTGAGTGGATGGCAGAGCTAATCCTTAAAGAAATTATTGTGCTAAAGGATTTTGTGGAGCCCCATCACAAACTGCAGTTATTCAACTCAGAGCATTGGATGTGTGGTCATCCTGACTGGAATTTGACAAATGTGTACATTTCAGTGTTTGTTTTGAAATGATATAAAGAAAAATCACTGATTATGATGGTGGTGTAACAAGATCTGTCAACTTTCTGTCTGGAAAATAGGAAGCTATGTTATGAATGGCCTGGAGAAGCAAAGAATTTCCTTTCTTCTTTGTATCACAAGCAAGTGTATCACCTTCATACAGGGCAGAGAGATAATTTAAGTCCATGTTTACTTCTGTAGCAGTCCTGATTGCTTTGGAGTTAAGAAGTAGACCTGCTTTGACCAACATGTCTTGTTTGTTTCCCAGTTTGGGTGGTTTTGTTCTTCATCTTATTTCAATTTATGTGCAAATGCCATCCCTATGACCTCAACTTTCACAGCTCTGCAATGGACTGGGGTTTCCAGGCTGGCCCATGGATTCAAGATGATGCTTTCCCTGCAGTGGACTGTGGCAGTGCCACATGTCCAGGAGGAAACTGCATGGAAAGGGCATAGTAATTGTCTTTTGCTGTCTGGCAAATGTGACTTATTGGGTGAAAAGCAATAGACTGCCAAAGCCTCTCCATTTTATGTGTTCCCCCTACAATCCTGTTCTGCTTATTTTGGGATGTGCCAGTCTCAGCAGCTCTCAGGAAAACTTGGATGTCTTGGACTGAGTGGTTTGACAGGGAAAATTGTGGCTGACAAAGAACCGTGATCCCATCCTTCAGCATGATGGAGAGGTGAACACGAGAGGGGTTTGCTTGTTCTCTATTTTTTTTAGAAGTTAGCAGGGAAGAATTGCAGATCCTTTTCTTTTGGTGTGGCAGGAAATACGACTTGTAAGGGTTAAAGAGGCAGTGCAAATGGTAAAGTTTCCAATTCTCCCTATTTCAGAAGAAGCAATCTCTCCTTCCTCTCCTCAGGGGAAGGAAGACTGTCTTTTAATCTGATCTTTTATGAAAACTTTTTTTTTGGTGTGTGCTTAGGCTTCTTGCTGAGGCATCCCAGTATGAGTTTCCACTCCTTCCTGTTACTCCCTGGTGTGCTATCAATACAACACTTCGGATATTGCACCTTTTCTGCTGCAAATCGGGTCCCAGAAACTATCTCTGCCCTCCCGCCCACGACGGTTTTAGCACCCAGGTGACACGCATACTAATCCCCTGTGTCAGGGTGGAAGGTAGCTATTCAGAGATGATCTGTGTTGTGCCAGAGGACCAATACCCCGCTCATTCAGCTTCTACCCTACGCCACCCTAAGGAACCTGTGTTAGCAGGGCAGGTTGTACGAGGAAGAGATCAGAAATGAGAATGTGAGGAATGACAGCTAAACAGGAAATCAGTGAGCAAAGCTATTTTACTAGCAATGCAAGATTTTTCCTAGAGAAGCCTACACTAAAGCTGTTTGGTGTGGTAGGCAAGAAGTAGTGGGTAATGGTCTGTCTGGCAGCAGCAGTTTAACAAGAGAGTGATCAGCTTGAGGTTGCCATTGAAAGAGGAAGCAATGGGAAGGCAAACCCAAAAAACAAACCAATGAGGTTTTGTAGAAGTTACAGAAAGCTCAGAAAGAGGTCATCAAGGGGAGAAAAGGTAATGCAGGTAAATAATGAAAAGAAGATGCAGTGTAGTTGCAGAGACCCAAGGGATGGGCATTCAGCAGCAAATCTGAAGATACAAAAGCTGCTTGACTTATTATTACATGGCACAAGAAGCATGTCAAGGTATCATGTGAGCTTGTAACATGTCAAGACCCTGGACAGATGGGATAAACCAGAGGACTCTGTGGTGGTGCTACCCACTCTGATATTTCTGCTTCTGTTACTGACTGAAGAGTATTTTTACACTTTTTACACTTTTACAGAGGATCCTTGGGTCTGCTTTAATTTCTAAGGAATCCAGTTTGTGTGCATCACAGCTGCTTGACAACACAAAGCAAACAATGGTATGTAAGGATGGCAACATTTTAAAAGGATGGTCTCAGCTTCAGACTAGCATGCTAATGTAAACATGTGCCAAGGAGAGGTCTTTCAAGGACCAGCACATCACTTTCTTGGAAGTTATGCCCTAAATACTTATTCCACCAACGTTAGTTAATTTATTGCCATAAGGTTGTAAATGAGCAGCTGGTTGGATGCTCTTAGGCTCTAGAAATACAGTTATTCACCTTTGTTCCTTCTGTGATGCACATGAAAAGACAGGAGAGGGGACAGCATAAGGGGCTAAACAGTGTTTTTCCTAAAAAAACCCAACCCTGAATTAAATGACAGGCATTTGATAGGACAGAAGGAGAAACAAATTTATCTAGTGTATTCTGTAGTTGAACAGATGCAAAGGTAGGTGGCTTCTTACTTCACCACAGTGTATTTTGTAACCCTTTAATACAGTTTGGCTAAATTCTTGTAGTGCAGTGGAGGGAGCAGGTTTTATTGTGTTGTCAATTCCCGCCTGCTGAAATTTGCATCTTTTCACAGGTGTTATTAAAAAAATAAATAAATAGCCTGACATGCACCTCAAGCTTGTTTGGTTCCTTTGGTCAAATGGCAAAATGAGGCAGTCATTTCACCATGAAGTGGAAAGTCTAACTAAATAAGTCACTACTGAGTTATTTAATTATACTTAAGCACGTCAGTTGGAGAAGTGCTTCATGTGTATTAAATTAGGGTTAGAAAAAAAGATTTTAGGCAGTCTGAAAACCACACCTACGTGTTTCTGTATTGTAATTTATTGGTGGGATGCCTTATAATAACAGGCTGCCACACTGGCAAATTTACTCATTGGCAACATCTTGCTACTTAACATATATTGTTATTTATATCATGGTTTTCTTTCTTCTCCTCTGCATTATATCTGATGAGTAAATTATTGGTTTAAAGGGACTGGGTGGAGTTAGGGTGGGACAAAGGGTAGAAATTATATTATCATTGAGAGCAGCTGTGGTGTCGGGCTTCAAAGGGCAGCAGTCTTCTCCTAGAGATAGCTTTAGGTCTTAGAATGTGTAATTTTTATTTGATTCTGTCTCTTGAGGTTTGCTGGATTCTCCACTACAGATAAGCATATATTCTCAGAAAGGCAGTAGGCTAGTGTTCTGAAGGTGCAAGCATGGAAGAAAATAGAAAGGACTACGATCTTGCAGATGGCAAGGTTTTGTTTACCTGGATGATTTTATTTGTGGTGTTAGTTTTGTTGCCTTCAGTGTTTAGAGTGTCATTGGGGATTTCTCACTTCTATGTGAAAATTGTAACAAAAATGTTAGAGGTAAGTTGAGAATTGGGTGAAAAAGGTATGTGTTTACTACTGGACATTTTTAATGAATAATTGTACATTTTATATAGATGTTGTAAAAGTCAGCAGAAAGAATTCCGTTAACTTGGATGTGTTGTTTGTAGCATTGACTTACATGATAGCTCTGAAAGATATCCTTAATGATATCTACTTATGTGTTGGGTTATAACTCGTACTGGTTCAAGGTTTTCTTGGGTTAAGGCAGGGGTTCTATGATACATTGCTTCTAGCTCACACTGATTAGAATGCTTCATATTGTATCCATGCCAAGTGAAATACACATAAAAAGATGTATTAGTTAACAGGAGTTGGTGAGTAACAAAACCACGTATTTTAGGTGTACTTAAGTTTCAATGGCTTTCTTTGGATTATTTTAACCACGTGGTATTATTCTAGGTAAGAATACTGACTGTGTATTGACGTCTTCCAGTTAAACAACTGGAGAATCCCATTGTCACAAGTTCTGCTGTATGAGACTTGAGGAACCCATGCAACCTTCTAAAAGTATAATTTTTCTTCTGCTAATACCAGTAAAAGTTTTCTGTGTCTTTCAGTAAGACAGAATTGCATTAAATTCTTGAAGTCTGATTTTTCACATCCATCAGTGGCCAAAAGTAGGTGCTGTGAGTTCATTGTATTGAACAGTAGCATTTCTTTTTCCCAGTAGGATAACTTTGTCTTTCTGGCATAAACCAGCTTTACATGAATATACTTTCTACTTGTGGCGGAAAACTTATTACTAGTATTGTTACTATTACTGTTATTAATCTGTTAGAGCCATCTGCTTGTGCAGTAAAGCCTGTCTGTAACAATGTGATACATTTAAAATCATAACCAACCAGATAATATCATAACCATCTACCTTTGCCAATTCTGTATTATAATTCTTCTGTCTTTTCTTCTTTAATACCACTTAAGAGCTTGGGCAGGGACTGTCTCCAGCTGTATGAGCATCATTGTCTGCGGACAGGTTACTTGTTTTTTCAGATACTGAAGTCAGTAGGAAATGACTGCATGCAGTGGCTATGCATAATATTGGCTTTTACATGTTATCAGCTAGTGGTATGTTAATTAAATCCTTATTGGTAACCTTAGTAAGAGGAATGTGGCATTTAGAATTGATTTTGTCAAGTTCTTGTGTATGAAACACAAACTTAAGGAGGTCTTTGTACAGATTTGCTTCTGCAGTTGGCAGGCATTAAAGTAATTCAATGTACGCTTTCCAGCTCTGAAGAACTACCAAGCCCCTCAGTGGATGCTTTATGCAGGAAGGCACTTCTCTTTCGAAAAGCGTATTAAATATTTTTCTTTCCACAGTTTTTGTAACAGGTTGTGGACAGGATAATTTTGGGCTGTTAGGGTGGAGGATTAACTTGTCAAACAAGAAGTAATTGAGCGAATTGTTATGTGATCAGATATAGCCTTTTATGTCTAGTTCCCCATTGCTAGAGCAGCTAGTAACAGGAAGAGCACCGGTTCACGTACTGCAGTTCAGTCTGTCTTGTTCTGCTCTGTAGCTGAAAGTAGTCCCTGGACTGTCCTGTGGGCAAAAGAGGAGCTTCCTTTGTTCTCACCTTACAATTAATTTCACTTGTTTGCTTTGAAGTATTGTTCAAATGCTTCTCATCATACCTAAAGCATAACGAAGAGCTATCTTGTTGGGGAAAGGGAGGGGGAGGCGATGGAGGTTATTTTCTGTCCCCTTCCCTTATGCTGTGGCTGGTTTGGCCCTTCAGAAGGAAGGATAGAGCTGGGAAATGCTGGGTTAAACCTTGTGCTACACAGTTGCTGGGCCAATTCTTGTGGAGCTAATTCACCAGAGAAGGTCTGAAATTGCTGCTTGGGATACAGATATCATTAAAGCAGGCTTACATGTGCCCTTTGTTCAAGAAACAAGAAACTTGACATTGGTCGCTTTGTTTGCATCTTACAGCTGTAAATGACTATGTGAATTGGGAGGCAGAGGGAAAACTTGTTTTAGTTTCCTCTGTTTCCTCAGTTTGAGGAAAAATAAGGTTACAGACTGAAATCAAGGACCTTTAAAATAAAAAGATTTTTTTTTTAAGTTAGGCTTTCTTTGAAAGCCCATCTGTATTGAATTTTGTTGGAGCCCTAGGTGTTGTAGGATAAAGCCCAGATTGCAGATGATCTACTATTAGGCAATGAGTAATGGTGGTATGTGACAAGATGGGTAATTTTGATTTCCTGACTTCACTGAACAGTTCTAGCAGTATGAGCAGTGAGTGGGACAAGCAGGCAAGAGGTAGTCTATGTATGGAAAGAATTTGTACACTTTACTGCTTCTCCATCAAGGCATCTAGGCACTCTTTTAGAAACAAAGTAAACCTTTTTACAAAAGAAAGAAGAGTTTGAAAATTCTGAGGTTGATTTTATTTTTTTGTTTGCTTTGGTGTAGGGTGTTTGTTTCTTGGGTTTTTTTTTCAGGACATGTGGATGGTAAAATAGTGAAAGATCTCTAAGACAGTAATTTCTAAATTGCATAACTGTTAGACCATAATTACTAGAATTACCAATAATTTATCCTGAAAATATTTCTGGAAATAGTAAAGACTATTTTGGTTTGGTTTCAGGTAGGACTATTCTTTCTCATGTCTGTAAGCTTTTATTTCTGAAATAACATGTTTTCTCTAAGCTTTCTATTTGCTTGTCTATAATGGGGTTTGGTGGAATGACAATAACTAGCAAAACTGCTGGGGGCGTTATTCCAGCTCTTTAATATTGCAGCTGCAGAAGAAAACACTTTTGCTAGAGTGAAATATACACCATGCTCTTGCAGAGTCCTGTGGAGAGTCAAATAAACATGCAGAACAGCTGTAACTCCATTCATGATGAATATGGAATTTTGAGACCTGAGCTTTTATATGAAATTGGAGAGAAATATACTTCGGGACAACATCAGTCAGCTAATAATTGTGGATATCCTTTTAAATTGGTAACTTATTTGTACGTTGAGGTAGCTAATATGCTGTGAACTCTCACTGGAGTATGGGCAGATGCTCCAGCCACTTAAGCCTCTGGAAGAAGCTCACTGCAGTACTTTAAATGCACAATATCCTGAGTTAGCCACCACATCAAACCCCAAAGATATGCTACTTTGTGTTTTTATCCCAAACAAATGTTTGGGACCATTCTCAACCTGTTTCATCCACCTTCACTAGAGCATCCAAGGTATTTGTGTTTTTCACTGTCTGGTTGTGGACAACTACTGTTTGCACATCTTCTCAGAGCTGCCATATAACATGCAGATCACTTGATCTGGTTCTTGTTTGGGACATGAAAAGGGATATGAGGCCAGGCATAAATAACTGTTGGATTAATAGGTTGTAAGTGCTTGATCTTAGATGGTGATTTTAGCTTGCACTAATAACCTATGGATGAAGACCTTTACATGGAGTAATTGCTCCAAGGCCTTTGTCACTCAAAGCCAAGAGAAGGACTGAAAAAAAAACCAACAGTGTAATGAGTCATTAGAGGAAGCTTTTGTGAGAACAGGGGAGAGGAGATAGTAAAATATGGGACTATAGGAGAAGAGAATAAAAAAACAAATTACCGCACAGTATGGAAAAAAAAATGGGAGTACTGAACAACGCACTGAACTGTACTTAAAGAAAAAAGGAACCCACAGTACATTTTACAGAGGTGATTTACCAGCTGTCTGCCTCTACTCTCTACTGCAACATTCTCGTTCCTGTGCTGTATGTTCTTTCATTTCTCAGCATGTGGGCTGCTGTTTTCATGGCATTCCCTGACTGTGTTGCAAAAGATCGTGATTCACGATATAGCAGTTTACCTTTCCCAGGAAATAATAGCAAAGTATAGAGAAGGGAAATGTCTGGGTTTTTGGGACTGATGCTGTGGGTTGTTTTTTTTAAAATATTGTTATAACAGATGATTTGCATTGAGTTTGAAATATCCCATCACATCACTGCTTAGTCTCCTTTCTCTTTTAAATTTTCTTTTAAGATGACTGGTGAAAAAAGTGAAGTGAGTGTAATAAAAAGCATCCTAATTATGCGATGATAGTGTCCCCTTTTTGCTATTGATTTAAAGTTCAATAGCAACATAAGGAGCTGTTAGCATCCAAAACTGACGGATGGCAAACAGCTAGTTGATTATGTTGTACATGCATCCTGTTGTAAGATAGTGAAGGCAATTTGACATCAACCTTTGTGGCAACTTAAATAGCTGCACAGGTCAGTAAGAAGGAAATAAACTGGTTAGCAAGAGTTTATCCTGAGGCAGATGTATCTTTGTGCATTGTAGTTGTGAAGCCTTAATAGCAGGTTAGGACATGAGCTGAGTGGGCCATTGATTCCTTAATAATGAGTGGAGCCCACATGCAAGTGTCTTGTGTCCTTTGTTAACAGCAGATATCTTGACATAAAATGTGAAGATACAGTACTCATAAGAGCTACTGTTTGTGTGTCTATATGTATAATGAAATCATTCAAGCACTCCGCTCTCATGAGATCTTGTCAGGACTATGATGTTCAATTCTGGAGTTCTCAGTACAGGAATAACATGGATCTGTTAGAGTGAGTCCAGAGGAGGTCACAGAGATGATCAGAAGGCTGGAGTGCCACCTGCATGAGGACAGGCTGAAAGAGCTGGAATTATTCCTCTTGGAGAAGGAAGGCTCTGGGGAGACTCTATAGCAGCTTACATAAAGGTGGCCGGGGTGGTGGTGCAGCAAAGCTGGGGAGGGACTCATTATCAGGGAAGGATAGGACAAGGGGTAATGGTTTTAAGCTGAAAGAGGGGAGATTTAGATTAGGTATTGGGAAGAAATTTTTTCCTGTGAGGGTGGTGAGGCACTGGAACAGGTTGCCCAGCGTAGTTGTGGATGCTCCATCTCTGGATTTGTCCAAGGCCAGACTGGATGAGGCTTTGAGCAACCTTATCCACTGGAAGGTGTCCCTTCCCATGGCAGGGGAGTTGGAACCAGGTGATCTTTAAGGTTCCTTCCAGCCTGTTCTATGAAAACTTAAAAAAATTAAGCATATTTGTGTATCTGGTTTTGATAACAGAGGAGTTTTATGCTGCTCTGCAAAGGAAGGAGAAACTTGGTTTAGCTCATGAAGGTAAAGACAGGGAAGGGTGAAAGCTAATTACCAAAGCTACTACTTCAGAAATACTATGGATATGAATTGGTCCCTTCTCCATTTTCTGTCAATAGAACCTCCATGAATGCCCCAAAATGGAAGTAATCTCTTATTATTTAAAATCCATCTTGGATTTGTTTTTCCAGCGTGCCTCTAATGTCAGTGACAGTATTCTGCATCATTCTGTTGCCTGAAATTAACTGAGGAAGAGAGAGTTTGGACATATGGACGTTGCAGATTCTGAGGTAGCTCAGTAATTTGTGGGTCCCCAGGAAAAAAACAAGTGTCTATGTCCTGAAGAGAAGCTTGAGCCAAACTGTTTTTCCTGAAAATGGCCAAAGGTAATCTATATAACAAATGAAACAGGAGGTGCACAGGACAGCCTTCAGGATGAATATGAAAAATGCAAATCTAAGACCTAGCCTCAGTAAAAGAGGCTCAGACACAGTAATTACAGTTTGCCTGGGAATGATGAAATGAAAGTCATCAACATCTACTTTTCTTGTTTTGGGTGCAGTGGACCACGCAGCAGATTGAGGAGGGAATAAAAAAGCAGAAGGTGCTGGCACTTGAAAACTTAATCTCCACTGGTAAGATCTCTGAATGAAGTTAACACAGCACTATTCCTCTTGTGAAACGGCAACTATTTTAATATCTTGGCTAGAAAAGAGTCAACATAAGTGTACCTTACATCTAATATTAAGTAAGAAAACTGGAATGGCCAAAATGGAGTTTGACGGGCAAATAACTTACAAACCTACAAGGAAGATCGTGAGTATGTTCTAAGCACGATAATCTGTGAATGATTGATTCTTCTGAATGAGAGGTGTTAGGGGCTAGTGTAGGTATAGAAAGATGTTACTGGTAAGCATTTTGGAAGCTGTCCCTGTTTTCATGAGTATTTTGTACTTGCTGAATCCATCAGCTCTTGGTTTACAAGATTAGGAAGAAGGCGTGTTCTTTGCCACTGACGTTGCTCTGTATGGGTTCTCTCTTACTTCTTCTAACTCCTAGCATGCAAAAAGACAAGGTCTCTCAAGTAAAGGAGCTACACCACTCCACAGATCACCGTTATGATTTGTGCTCTTCTTTAGGCGTAGGGCTGAAGTATGAATGTGTAACTTTTTCTCTCCTCCTAACTATTTTTCCTTTCTTCTTTGGCCAAAAGGGACTGGGTTAAGTTCTCAGTTCTTTTACTTGTAGCACCAGTATTAGTGGTTAATGATGTAGACTGCTTGGTTTGTTAGCTAATGAGTTTCAGATCTGATGATTTCCTGGGTGTTCAGGGTTTGACTGAAGTGCAGCTGGAGGAAAGTTTTGTGATGCTGATCAGGGGATAGTATGATGCTGAAGTTAAATTAAATGTATATTTAATGCAGTCAAATTTACTCCACCACAAAAAACCCCAAAACAACCATCAAACCAAACAATCCACCAAACAAAAAAGCCAAGCGTTAGCTGGTGTGGATCAAAACAATTTCAGTCACTAACCAGCCAGATAAGAATCTGTTCTTGGAGCAATCTCAGTAATATCCCTGCTGTGTTACACTATGTAAGTCTTGGGGGGGAAAATCCAGATTTTTTGAAGCTTCTTGTTAGTGAAGTTACTCTCAAAGGAGAAAAGATGGGGGAAGAGAAGGCTCTGACTAAAACCAGCAGAGTTAAAAATAGATGTTCGTTACAGCTGGGAAAAGAAAAATAATTGACAACAGCAAAAGCAGCACCAGGAAGTGCCTGCAGTCTTGGCAGTGCTCTGTCGACATCTCTAGGTGTGTGTGTACACATGTTGTTTGGTAAATGACAATGAAGTAGGTGTTGTTCTCAAGGTATTATTTGCAGCTTGTTCTGAAAGTGTTCTAAGGCATAGGATTAGAGGAGTAAATTGCGGAACTTAATGCCAGTATGTAAATGAGGCATAACAACACAATTTGGATGCTTGGAGCAGGAGGAGAACTATTTCTAAGAAACACATGTATTTTGCTCTTTTTGGAATCTGTGTTGTCCATTCCACTATCTGGAAGGAAGACTCATTTCCTCATGCAGGGATCATCCAGAGAGATGAAACCTCCATGGAAGAGGAGATTTCCAGCCAGCGCCGAGGATGCTTCAACTTTGCTGATGTTATGTACTTCTCCAAGAAAGGTTGTGAGGCAGTTGCAGAGGATGAAGTCACCCGACGGTTCTCCTCTGAGGAGCTGATGTCCTGGAATCTACTCAGCAGGACCAATGTCAACTTTCACTGTGTCAGCTGGCAATTAACTGCTGTGTGGATCATTGGGATCTTGATTCGGTATTGTCTCCTGATGCCTTTTCGGTGAGTCAGTTGTACACTGGGATCATTTTTTCATGTTACTTTTGTGAAAAGATATGAAATAATATGCTATTGAGTAGTGCAGAAAGGAGAACCTGGCATGACTTGGTTTTCTAAGATGCCATCAAAATTCAACTATCCCTAAAAGAAGAAAAGAACAAAAAAAGAAAAAGGCACCGAAGATATATATTTGTCTTACATTCTGTGTATTTTCTTAGCAATTAGTTTGTTTTAAAAATCCAACAAAACTTTATAGAAATTAGCTGGATATCTTTTTGTTATGTAAACCAACAACTGTTTCAACTGAAAAGATCAGGCTCTGCCTGTCTAGGAGACAGGGACACTATCTGCTGGACACTTGGCATTTGAAGCAAAGCTAATGTTGAGGAAGCATAGAGCTGGAAAAATATGCATCCACTTGGAATTTATTGGTTTTTTTCAGACTTCTAAACATTTTTTAAGTAAAATTGGCCTTTATCATATTGACCAAGCAGTTAAAAATATTCATGTGTTCTTGTGCAAAGCAGGACCTTTTAAAATTTCTTATTCCTTTGATGGAAGGGTAGTATAGTTAAAACATAGCTGCAGTGGATCAAGGGATTTCATACCAGTCAATGACATAGCAGAGCATGTGTGTAAACTTAAATATGCAGCTTAAGAAGCCAATGCTTATGTGGCAATGTCTGCAAATTGGTTTTGCTCAGCCGTTAGTAAATAACAGCATTTTATTTTTCATGATTATGTAGTAGCTTACTGCTTGAAGTGGAAATATGTACTGAAATTTCTGGATGGGTTTTTAAAAGTGACGTGATATCCCTTTTGGCACCAAAATCTCACTTTGATTAAAGAACACCAGTCACAACTCACCATCCTCTTCGAACACAATGGCTTCTTTACCCCATTATAGTATCAGATCAGGGCATGGTGGCTTTTGGAAGATGGGTTCCAGGCAGCACAAGCTTTTGTATTTGGCACAGGGTTGAATGAAAATGCACTCATATTATTCTCTTGGCCTTAACGGATTTGTATCCCTAGTTAGATGCTGTTAGTACTGGAGGGGAGCATTGTGAAACAGATCAAAGTGCTAAATAAAATATTTTCTTGCTTGCTTTTCTGTTTTTTTCCTTAGAATTTAATCAAACTTATTTTACGTTGTAGCATCTGCTTGGCTGTTTTCAGTGTTCTCTTGCTGGTCTTGGCCACTACAGTAGTAGGACAATTTCCACATGGCAGGTGGGTGTTTACTGAGGACTCTTTCAACTTCTTTTTTATATCTTTAAGGGTTTGAATTAGTGTGTCAGAATATAAATCTGCTTGAGTCTGCAGGATTAATGTGGACTATTACAGGAGACTCTCTCTACTGTAAATTCATAAAGCACTATGATAGAGTATGGCAACAGCATCTGAAAGTGGACCTGCAATGTGAGCCAGAGAGATACTGCTGGAACCATGTCTTAGAGTGGAAAATAAAGTACACCTGCTTGAGTCAGAGTAGGGCAAGTAAATAGTTTGTCTTGGCAATTCCTTATTAAGAATCTGAGACTATTACATTCTGTCAGTGCAAAAAAACTCAAACACAATTCACCAGCTAAGTATTTTTATATTGAATTAATGTTAGTGAACAAATCTATAGCAGTTGCTTCCAGAGAAAATCTATAAAACAATACCCTAACTATTATCTCCTCTGCTTTAAATCTTGTGGGTTTAGAATAGATGACAGTAAAAGATTTGAACCAGAATATCCTTGATACCTGATAAGCTTCTCCTGCTTGTTAGTGCTATGAGTCCACTTACTGTAGTCTTAGCAATAACAGCTATTAGGAATGGTTCGGAGAACTTGCATTGCTCTATAAGTGACTATGTAGAACTGCAGATGCATGTGTGGTTTCATTTCTTTTAGAGTTAAATGCTGGCTGAGCAACCAGATTCAGATGATCTGTGCCACATTAGGTGTCCGATGTCTGGGTGGTCTTGTTTATTTCCACAATGGGTGAGTGGTTCCACTGGTTTGATATTGAGTTCTTACAGTAATCAGTGTCCTAAGTTTCAGAGCAGGATTGTTGTTCCTTTACTGCATAGCTACTGTGATGGTGCACTTGTATCTAAGAAGCTGTTTGGATCATCTAGAGTCTATCACAATATTTGTATGTCCCACTGTGTTTGCTGTGTATCAGTAGGTTATGTGAAGGTGAAGTAGTATGGTGTTCTTGGCTATATATACTTAGATATTTCTCTCAAAGTTTGCCATGAATACATTACAAAAGCATAAGAATATCACCATAGAATATTCAGCTGTTTCATTAGCAAATTTGTTTGGCAACTATGATAACTCTTGACAGTCCTTTCTAAAGTTAGTTATGGATGGTATCGCAATAAATTTTTCTAATATTTTGCTTAGTGGTGGAGTGTTCCGTAATGGAAGCTTTTGAAATATTTTTTTGTTTCTGCTTTAGAAAAGAAGCAAAGTCATGCTCTAGTGTCTTTACCTTTAGTGTCTGAATATTCTTTGTTATACATCTCTGTGAATAGTAATGTATACAGCTAAAGTGCCTGCTCCATGGAATCTTGTATTCACAGCTAAAAGGAAATTGGTTTCGGTGAAATGCCAAAACTTCTGAAAAGTGAAGGGACTCTTGAAAGTATGAGGAAAGATGACTTAGCTGTGGCAATGTACTGCCAGAAGTTTAAAAAAATATATTAATATTAGTATTAAAAAAATGTTTTACATTCTTCCTGTGGATCTGCAGGTAAGCTGTGTGGCTAAAATGCTCCTGTCAATGAGTGTCAGTTGTGGATGTATGGTCAGTAGATGGGTCACCTCATGGGGCGTGTAGTTTGGACAATAAGCAACGTTGTTCCTTTTACGGTTGTCATTCCAGGGAAAACAGACCACAGAAAGGAGGCATCTGTGTAGCCAACCACACATCTCCATTAGATGCTGTAATACTGGCCAGTGATGGATGTTATTCCTTGGTATGAACAAGAGACATTAAATGTAGGTAATGTTGAGGTGCCCACAGATGCAGTGTTGGGTAAGATGATAAAGTTACAGGTAGCATTCAGGCTCGCATTCAGGACTGGAAAATAATAAACATAGCTTTATGCATGCTTTTGACCAAGGGGATTGGTATAATTTGTGAATAAGCTTAGAAACTGATGCATCAGTGTTCAGTATTTTATTGTTTACATGTGTTTGTTTACATAGTAACCAGTTTCTTTTTGGCTTGCAGGTTGGCCAGGCACATGGAGGGATTCTGGGACTTATTCTAAAATCTTGCATGCAAACCTGTCAGCATGTTTTGTTTGAACGCTCAGAAATGAAAGACCGCCATCTGGTTAGGAGAAAGTAAGAGAGTGAGGCATTTGCTTAATTGTCTCATCAAATCTAGTAATTGTGAGGACCTGGCACCAGCCGAGACTGTTCTCATCCTGCATCTCTTTGGTGAGCAGCTGCAGGGTGTCATCAGTGTAAGGTTTCGAACTGCTCCATCAATGAAGGTTCAGGATGTAACAATCATCTTCTGATTTTTTTTTTTTTTTTTTGGTATCATTTGCCCTGTAACCTCTGGGAATTTCCACCCTGCCACGGTCACTCTGCCTGTCACAGGCAGGAGCTTGTTCATTCATTTTTTTAGGCCAATGATTTGGAATGTTAGAACATTAATTGGAGTTCTGACAGTACATTTGCTTCCAAGGCCGTGCCTTGCCCTGGTATATTTTTCATCAGCTCTAAGCTGGTCATATCTGCCATGAGTACAAGATAAAGGGAGGCTTGTCATAGGGGAGGAAAATGTCCAAGCTACCACCTAGTTGCTAGAAGTGCATCCTGGAGAAGTGCCTTAATATGTTNCCCCTTCAGTTGTAGGAAAGACAGGTGTCTCAGAAAACAAATTTTGTGTCTCAGTCTGCTTAGTAGTAATACTGTGGTATTATTCTGTGATGCAGAAAATGTAGTAAAATCGTAGCCTACCTCATGATTAGATGTGGAGAACTCTTAGAAAAAAAATTAAAAAGATATTACAAACCTAGAAGGCACAAAAACTTGACACATGGAATATACTTCAATCAAACGAAAAGTCTGACTGTGTTTATAGCTGGAGCCTGTCAAATGGGAAGTAATTTTTACATGGTTCATATGTTCATTGCATGAAAATGATGAAATAAAACCACTTACAGATTTGAAGAAAACCTACTTTTGCAATTAGCAAGAGAAAACCTCCCAGATAAAGGCCTGAAACTAACACACATTCTGGTTGAGGTTACTGATGGTCAAAGGGCAATTGAACAAGGGCTTTTTTTGTGCTATGTAAGAGGTAATAGATGTTTAGATTCTTGGCCAAATACAATATGAAGTATAGACTGAGATTTTATTTTCTCTCCACAGAATTAGAGAACACATTGCAGATAAGGCCAAATTACCCATTTTAATTTTTCCCGAAGGTAGGAGGAAACAACTATATTGATTTTATTGCTCTTCTTGCCACTGAGTGCAGTTTATTATACCCAGTCCTTACAAGTGAGGTGTTTTGGTTTTCATCTGTAGAATTAATTAGCTCTTGTGAGATATTAAAAGTCAGATTCTTGTATTTTACAACAGCTTTATGAGTCTGTTTACTTTAGTGTACAGTGTAATAAAAGAGAGAACAGTCTCTAGAACAGTGTTTCAGAAATAAAGCTTACTTTGTCCTTTAGCCACTAAGTTTTCTTAAGACAGTTTAGGAATCATCTGCTGGCACTTGGAGTGGATTAAACTCTTCATCTCTTTTAAATCTGGCCAGGTACCTGTGTAAACAACACATCAGTAATGATGTTTAAGAAGGGAAGTTTTGAGGTAGGAGGCACCATCCATCCAGTAGCAATCAAGGTAACGTATCCACAGTTTTCCAAATGTGGTAGGATTATTTGCAAAAGCTTCTCACGTCAGAGAAGCTGTTCATGTGTAAACCTCAAAGGTATTTTTTCCCCCTGTGTGAATAAGGTTCTGAATAAGCCCTGATAAAACGGAACCTTTTCGTAGTGTGCAATGTGCTACAATTCAGTGTTTCACTGACTATCTTTACTACTGGTTAGGCTCAACCTGAAAAGCATGGTTCCAGTTGTTACGATGGGTGTTCGCTTCTGCCTACTCTTTCTATTCTAGGACTCCTAGCTCTTGTGTGCTCTGGGAATCAAGGTGCATTTCCAGGCTCTAGAAATATTAGTTATTTTTTTCTGTAACTATAATGTTGCCTAATTTTATGG
>WAAB01005851.1:76567-92721 GCA_013389865.1 Piaya cayana | reverse complement strand
TTTTTTTTTTTTTTTTGGTATCATTTGCCCTGTAACCTCTGGGAATTTCCACCCTGCCACGGTCACTCTGCCTGTCACAGGCAGGAGCTTGTTCATTCATTTTTTTAGGCCAATGATTTGGAATGTTAGAACATTAATTGGAGTTCTGACAGTACATTTGCTTCCAAGGCTGTGCCTTGCCCTGGTATATTTTTCATCAGCTCTAAGCTGGTCATATCTACCATGAGTACAAGATAAAGGGAGGCTTGTCATAGGGGAGGAAAATGTCCAAGCTACCACCTAGTTGCTAGAAGTGCATCCTGGAGAAGTGCCTTAATATGTTTGTTTAAAGCCTATACTGTTCTCTTGGCCTGCAGTATTGATTCCTGGCAGAGACAGTCTGTTGGACTTCAAGCACATAAATGTGATTGACTCAGTATGGCAGTTCTTATATTCTTGTGCGTTTACAGAGACTGTTCATAGTCATCCTAAATCTTCATGAAACAGGATGCAACAGAGCTAACATTAAATAAATGTCTGTGACTGTCCCCTGATGCTGGATCACTCTCTCTTTTTTTTTTTTTTTTTTGATATCTGATGTTTTGTTTTCTTCTTTAATGCAAATTGGAAAGACACTGCTTACCCCTTCTGTTGTAGGAAAGACAGGTGTCTCAGAAAACAAATTTTGTGTCTCAGTCTGCTTAGTAGTAATACTGTGGTATTATTCTGTGATGCAGAAAATGTAGTAAAATCGTAGCCTACCTCATGATTAGATGTGGAGAACTCTTAGAAAAAAAATTAAAAAGATATTACAAACCTAGAAGGCACAAAAACTTGACACATGGAATATACTTCAATCAAACGAAAAGTCTGACTGTGTTTATAGCTGGAGCCTGTCAAATGGGAAGTAATTTTTACATGGTTCATATGTTCATTGCATGAAAATGATGAAATAAAACCACTTACAGATTTGAAGAAAACCTACTTTTGCAATTAGCAAGAGAAAACCTCCCAGATAAAGGCCTGAAACTAACACACATTCTGGTTGAGGTTACTGATGGTCAAAGGGCAATTGAACAAGGGCTTTTTTTTGTGCTATGTAAGAGGTAATAGATGTTTAGATTCTTGGCCAAATACAATATGAAGTATAGACTGAGATTTTATTTTCTCTCCACAGAATTAGAGAACACATTGCAGATAAGGCCAAATTACCCATTTTAATTTTTCCCGAAGGTAGGAGGAAACAACTATATTGATTTTATTGCTCTTCTTGCCACTGAGTGCAGTTTATTATACCCAGTCCTTACAAGTGAGGTGTTTTGGTTTTCATCTGTAGAATTAATTAGCTCTTGTGAGATATTAAAAGTCAGATTCTTGTATTTTACAACAGCTTTATGAGTCTGTTTACTTTAGTGTACAGTGTAATAAAAGAGAGAACAGTCTCTAGAACAGTGTTTCAGAAATAAAGCTTACTTTGTCCTTTAGCCACTAAGTTTTCTTAAGACAGTTTAGGAATCATCTGCTGGCACTTGGAGTGGATTAAACTCTTCATCTCTTTTAAATCTGGCCAGGTACCTGTGTAAACAACACATCAGTAATGATGTTTAAGAAGGGAAGTTTTGAGGTAGGAGGCACCATCCATCCAGTAGCAATCAAGGTAACGTATCCACAGTTTTCCAAATGTGGTAGGATTATTTGCAAAAGCTTCTCACGTCAGAGAAGCTGTTCATGTGTAAACCTCAAAGGTATTTTTTCCCCCTGTGTGAATAAGGTTCTGAATAAGCCCTGATAAAATGGAACCTTTTTGTAGTGTGCAATGTGCTACAATTCAGTGTTTCACTGACTATCTTTACTACTGGTTAGGCTCAACCTGAAAAGCATGGTTCCAGTTGTTACGATGGGTGTTCGCTTCTGCCTACTCTTTCTATTCTAGGACTCCTAGCTCTTGTGTGCTCTGGGAATCAAGGTGCATTTCCAGGCTCTAGAAATATTAGTTATTTTTTTCTGTAACTATAATGTTGCCTAATTTTATGGAAACCGTTAAAACTGTTATATTTTCCAGGAAGCCTTTGTACTCGGCATGTGACAAGTCTTTATCTTGAGTAGCTTTATCTTGTTGAGGTGTGTTTCAATGGGTTGGTTGGTTTGGGGTTTTGCACTGCCTGTAAAGGTTTATTGTTATTAACTTGCAATAAATGTTGATGTGTGGAGCATTACTCTGAATTTACTGCTGCTTTTAAGGAGTTGTGATTAGGTTTTCTCTCAATTTAGCAAGTTGAACTGTGACTTCACGGCCAAAAATGAGCATGTTCTGTGATTTAAACCAAGGTAGCAGATTGTGCCCCTTTTCTTTTTGTCTTCCAGTATGATCCCCGCTTTGGAGATGCATTCTGGAACAGCACAAAGTTTTCCATGTTAATGTATGTTTTTAATGTGATGACCAGCTGGGCTCTCGTCTGTGATGTGTGGTACCTGCCACCAATGGTCAAAGAGGTACATTCAGTTTTGTATGTTCTTAAAAGGCTCATAAACTGTTGGCTGGGAGGAAGTCTGCATTGCTACATGTGTCATTGCTCCCAAACAGCTTGTATGCTGCTGCCTTGCTTTCCTCTGCTCCCAGAGACTAGAAGAGATGTTAAAATGTGGTTTTATGATGCAGAAGTCCTGCTCCTCAGCCTAGTGGAGACCTCCCTTTTTAATTCCAGAGGTGATACATAGATTCAGGCTTCTTTTCTCTCCACAGCGATGTGCTTCTGCCTTCTGTGTCTCTCCTTTACCTCCATCAGTGCAGCTTCTTCCCACCTCCTTGCTTCTCAGCCTTGCAGAATACCCAGCTAGTCCATTGCCCAGCAGCTTTTCCCCATGAATGGGCACAGCCTCTCAGCCCGCTGCCTCTCGATACTGACCTGATACTGATAGGTGGTCAATTCCTTTGCTCAGGCCACTACCAAAGTCTTGGCTCAGCCCTTGTCTTGGCAGGGAAGCTGCTGTAATGCACATATCTCAGTCCTCTGCAGTCCAGGCAAACAGACTCCTGGGAATTTGGAATAATTTGCTGGGGCCCCCAGCTGTATTCAAGACAACCTGTCTTCTCCAAGGGTGATTATATTGGTGTGTTCCCAGCTTCAGACTGGCACTGGAGTACTGCGAGTAGCTGTATCCCCTGTTCTGGTCAGAGCCATGACCTCATGCTGCGCGTTGTTTGATATTTGCCCCAGAAACCACAGAGCTTCCCACTTGGTTCTTTTTGGCACTGAATGGTGGCAAACCAGGCAGCGTTCCCCAGGACCAGCTGGGACTGCTGTGCGGGTCCCATTTGGCTTGTATTCCTGGCATAAACTCAAGTGCCTGCTGTCCAACAAAAAGTATCCCTTTAAGCAAGAGACGGAGAAAATGCTTACTTTGCAAAGCCAATTGTTCATATTCTTTTTCCAGGAAGAAGAAGATGCTGTTCACTTTGCCAACAGAGTTAAGGCTGTCATTGCTGCTCGAGGAGGGATGTCTGTGCTTCCTTGGTAAGAATCAACACCTTTGAGGCTGGGTTTAAAGCATATTTAAGTGTTCTTTCTGAAACATTAGCTTGGAATCTCTTAAAATTTCCAGATTTGTTTTTCTTGGGCTGCAGTCCATCACCCTTGCTGATTCCATGTCTGAAAATATTACTTTATTCCTTGACCAGTTCCACTAGAACAAACAGACTAATATAGTATAAAAGAGAAATGGAGCTGACAGGTGGATGCCACTAGCAGGTGGTATTTGGTGAAAATAAACTAATTGCCTGCTAAATACTGGATGAAAGCAAAGGCATTGTTTGTGTGGTCTAGTAAGTCTTGGCAGCACAGATCTAGCATTGTACTGCAAAAGCCAACATCTAGGGTGAAAACTGCTTTGACTGCATAGTCTATATATTGTAACGCTTTTCTGCATTGACCCTNGGCTGGTTTTTATATTAAAAACAACAAATTTTTCTTTTGTCTCTGTAAGGTATCTTGCATATGATACAGCAGAGTAACCATAATANCAGATTTGTTTTTCTTGGGCTGCAGTCCATCACCCTTGCTGATTCCATGTCTGAAAATATTACTTTATTCCTTGACCAGTTCCACTAGAACAAACAGACTAATATAGTATAAAAGAGAAATGGAGCTGACAGGTGGATGCCACTAGCAGGTGGTATTTGGTGAAAATAAACTAATTGCCTGCTAAATACTGGATGAAAGCAAAGGCATTGTTTGTGTGGTCTAGTAAGTCTTGGCAGCACAGATCTAGCATTGTACTGCAAAAGCCAACATCTAGGGTGAAAACTGCTTTGACTGCATAGTCTATATATTGTAACACTTTTCTGCATTGACCTTGGTCTGAGTTTAAGGCTGCTTCTCTGTATCTTTCAGGGATGGGGGACTGAAAAGGAAAAAGGTCAATGAGTCTTTCAAGGAGGAGCAACAGAAAAAATATTGCCAGATAGCATTAGAGAATGGATCTATGGAAAATAGTGGTGTTTGTTAAATGTTATTTATTTTATCTCTTCTGTTTTTGGTTTGGGTTTTTTTTCAGTTATCCCACCAGAAAATGGGCTGGTTTTTATATTAAAAACAATGATTTTTTCTTTTGTCCATAATGGTATAGTATTTGTATTAAATCAGTATATCATTTTATATATATTAAGATTTACAATATACTAGTAAAATTCTCTTTGATCTTGAAAGAAAAGTATCTGCAATAAAATTACTTGGGTTCATTAAAACTCCGTTTTAAAAGTCTTTGCATTACCCTGAAGGCCTCAATAGTAACTTTCTAACTCATAATAAAACACCTCTGTACTCCTAGCCTCTATCAATGGCTTGGACCAGCAGTTTTTAATGTGAGCCATGGTCACTGTATTGCTGTAGAGAGAGATCTCCCGATGTCAGAAGACATAAAAAAGTTCACCAAAATAGATTTTCTGAATTGCAAGATGGAGAGGAAGTGTTGGATGTCAGAGGGAAAGAGGGACTCTCTTTGTTTATACAAGCATATGTACTTTTTCTCTGTATAGGGTGTGGGTGTGTGTGTATATGTATACACTTTGTATTTATATAAAGGGATGCCTAAATGGCCAGTATAAGGAGCACAGCACAGACATAAGAAAAAGCTTAATTATAACAATAAAAATTAATTATAACAATATAAATGTTACAGAGTATTAGAAGATGGAGTGATAAGCAACTTAATGTCCTCTTGTACTTTGTGAGAACTGAGTCTGAGTTTGTTAAAACATCTAATAACCTTTCATTGCAGTGTACCTGCATGTTAAGGCCAATTGATGTAATCTTATTCTCTTGACTCTAGAAGTCTTTTTTCTACAGCTGTGCCTTGTCTTTGGGAGTGTCTGAAATGTTCTTCTCTCTTTGGCTTCTGCTGACCTCCTCTCCGTTATTGGGAAGAACCTCTTTTTCCTGACTCACTGTTGGTTTAAGGTGTGTTTCAGTAATTGTATACCCATGTATTCTAAGAAGCGTGTGAAGGATGCCGTCTAGTGGCATCTTGTTAGTGGTAGCAAGTTCTCCCTTGCACAGCTTTCTCAATGCCTCATTTAATGCAGAGTTGTCCTAAACTCCAACAAACAAGCCTGTTATTTTTCCTACATTTCCAGGAAACCACGAAAATATAGAAATAACTCTGCATAGCCCAAACATCAGGGTTTTAAAAATTATTATTATGGGTCATGGAATGCTACCAGCAAAGAACTGCTTGTTCTGAGTTTCAGCAGCATGGGTTGCCTGTGGCTTCTCCAGCTTCTTTCTTCCCTGTGACAAACCAAAATCAGAAACACCCGTGGTTGGTTTTTTTAGCCTCAAGGCACTCTAAGAAACATAATTTTGGTTATATGTGCAGTTTGAGGCCTAATTTCAAGTAGGCCAATGGAGATAGGTCATAGACGTATTACAGGTGGGACCTCTGGATTTTCTTGCCTCTTTTCAGGATTTGTTTCTGGAAATACTCATGCTGAAGTGAAACATCTGTTTCTCAGGCTCTTTTAAGCTTTTTTTCCCGGCTGTAGTTCAGATTGTGGAGATGACCTGTGAGGGATCTGCAGGTTAATTTGGTTTTAGAAAAGTAGGCTTAGAATTCAGTAAACCTATGGTAGAGACAGGGGCATTGCTGCCTCTTTGCTTTTTTTTGTTGTTCTCATATAGACAGGGAGGACCTTAGCATTGTACCCTTTCTCCTCTTCCCTCTTCTTCTTCCTCCCATATTTATTATTCTACCGATGGCTCCTCAATTAGTGTACCAGCCTCCTTTGTGAGCAGGGTTCATTGTGATCAATTGTCATCAAGGATAGCATTTAGTACATCCAATCAATGATTTTCTATATAATGGCCATGGTATTGACTGATTTCTAATTTTACAATATGTTGAGCCCTGTTGAACTCTTTTAATATGATAATTGCTTTACTAATCAGTAGTCATGATTTGGGTGCAATTGCAGATTATTGACATCAGTTGATATCCCTTGGTATTCGTATTTGACTATACAAAAGAAGCACGTGGTAAAACACATTTATTGTCTACATGGTGGATATGAAATAGAATAATATTTGGAAAAATACTATATCATAGAATCACCAGATTGGAAAAGACCCACCAGATCACTGAGTCCAACCATTCCTATCAATCACTAAACCATGGCCCTCAGCACCTCCTCTACCCATCCCTTAAACACCTCCAGGGAAGGTCCTTGTATACTTGACTTCTAAGAAATAGGTTATTAATTTAGAAAGGTACATTTCTTCTTTTTATATGGCATAGTTATTAAATACTACATTTTGTTTATACAGACATCTATTAAATGGCTTATTTGTAAATAAGTCATAATAAGCATTCATTTGTTCACACATTAAATACCATGTTTATCAATTACAGATTTCTTTTTTAAAGAAATGCTCATCATATACAGCCACAGGCAGCCTCTTTTACTCATGTAAATTTACATGAGGTGTAAGCCTGTACAGACATTCAACAAAATTAAGTGTTACACTTCAAATAACTGCTCTGTTTGTGTTCTATTAATATAGGTTTATAAAATACACTTACAAGGGGCTATAAGGAGAGATATCTATATTAAAAATACCTTTTATGTTAGATCTGATGTGAGGCTGATTTCTATCTGGATGCTTCCTTCCACATCTGAGGTTTTATGTTGTTCTTTGCATGTTGCAGCCTTCGCATTGTGCAGGTGATGCGGGAATCTGGTGGGTACATCACACTGCTCAGTCTGCTTCAGGTGTCACAGGGTTGCTCCTGCTCTTGAGACCAGGAGGTGGCAGCGCTGCATGCGTGTCTAGCACTCCTATGAGGACCATAACCTTGTTAATGCTCTTTGGGGAAGTACAAGCCTTAATATCACTTAAGAAAAAATTAAGATGTAAAGGTAAGTTAGTTTACTGCAGATCAGCATGTTTTGTCCTTCCTTAAAATAATAAGAACACTAAAGTGCAGTCTCATTTTCGGTGGTAATTTTGTTCTATTGGATGCTTGAGTTATTAAAAAGATCATGAAGTTCTGGAGTAATAATATATATATATATATATAATTTTTTTTCCCCCCTTCACCATTTCTACTCTAAGTGCAGTAGAAAGCCAGGCTACCAAGCATCAGGTCACAGTGGACAATAAAAATGCGTTGATGCCATAGATTCTCACATATCTGCTGGGCTGTCTGTCTGTAGCAATTTTGCTCTCAAGATGATGGCTGCATCTCCTCTTGTGCTTGATGCGTGGAACCACTCAGATAATCACAAAACCCCTCCCACAGTAACACAGTGGTGAAGGTTTCTAAGTAGTTTGGTCAGTTGAGCGCAGATGCTTTTGAGGTCACAAAGGAAAAACCTTTGCTGAATTGCCTGCTAATGCTCCTCTACCACTACAGAACCAAGCTTTGGGTGTGCACCTAAATATTTTATTGTATAAAGGCTGGCCTATGTAAAAACTTGCAGGAACAAGCACTGAGACCTCTTGCTGAAAGATATGCCTGCTACAAAGGTCTCAAGGCCCTGTTTCCAAGACTAAGGGGGAGTCTCATCTGTTAGGATACAGGTGATAAAATCCTGCTGTAGGTGGGAGGCCAAGTGACTACAACGCCTGTGCTAAGGGTACCCAAATGAAAAGGGCTGGATGGTGAACACCTGGGAACACTTGCTCCTGGGATTTATTCATGACTATTGCATTAGAGAAGGTCACCCTTCCCCCTTCTCCCCTTCCTGCATGAAAACCTCAGTTTCTTACTGAGTCACCTTAGCACAGGCACCTCTGAGGAACTTGAGGCTGTGTGGGATGTGTGCAGTTTAGAGTCTACAGTTGTCTCCTCTTCAGGGTGTTTCCTCTAAGCTATTCTTGATAGAATTCTCTCTGTTTCTGCTTGCTTCTGTTAATGTTCTTCTCAGGTGTTTGCATTTCCCCACTTAATATAATGAGGAAGTAAGCTGAAGGCTTTCAATGGTGATTTAATTGTGGGTATATTACTGAAATCCTAGAAATGTATATTTCTCAATTACAGAAATTAAATTTTTGAGGTGGGGTACCCATGTGTTCTTTGTTTATTAAGTGTGCAGTTGCTTATGAGCCCTCATCCTTGCTGGAGACAACATGCAAGGCTGCAGCTCCACCAACAGACATTGTGAGGCTTAAAGGCTATGTAGAAGCCAGGCTATTTGTATTCATTTTCACTGTAATAAGAACTGCAGGTCCCTGACAGCAGAAGGTAAAATTCCAATTAGTTTCCTAGGTACAAAGTAAAGCTGAAGACCTCTAACTCCTTGTACAAAGGGTATAAATTTTTACAGTGAGTTATAGCAAATACAGTGGTGGAAAGAAAGCATGACCTGCCTGCAACCAGAAAAGAGATGAGAGGGTGCAGAATTCCCCCAAGTGGTTTGCTGGCTACCAGCCATTCCTGAACAGTGCAAGATAAAAGGGAGTATGGGGATAAGTACCCTGACCCCATTTCTATCCAATGAAATGCAGATATTTACATGAGATGAAACTGTTTGATATTCTGAAGCTGCCCGGCTCAAATGACAGGAGACAAATGAAAAGCCACTTTTTATTAGATCTGACCTACCAGAAGCCAATAATGCATGCAATAACTTAGCAAAGAGAGACTGTGACTGCCACATGAGGTGACACCAGCGAGAATTTCTTCCTGAGTTGCTTCAACAGTATTTCCCTCATCCTGGAAATCAAGTTTGCAGCCATGCTCCACACCACCAAAACTTGATAGGCTCTGATAAGTAAGCAGGGTAAAAAAAGTATAGCCAATGGAATGTAAAAACAGATCACTCAGAAAAACAGTGTGGAAAAGCATAAAAGAATTTTACATCTGCTTTTTCTAGGTCTTTGATTCAGTCCAACCCCCTGTTAAAATCATACATTAGGTTGTGTAGCTTTGCATAGTAAGAATACATTTACATTTATTCCTTTACTGCAGACATAAAAATACATTATTCCTAATGTTTATAGAACAGAAGTTAAGAATCTTGATAACTACTCACCAACTTAAAAAATAAACCAAAACTTTTTGGATCCAGTTGGCGTATCTGGTTTAGAAAAACTCAAATAATAAAATTTAAACTGAAGCTTTTTTTTTTTAAATTCCCTGTACTTTGTGAAATAAATTGAAAAATAAGGACACATGAAGATGTTTACTTCCAAGATTCTCAACCCTGATATATTCTTATTGGATATTTCTTTCTTATGGTTTGGACTTTTTATTGGAAAATACACCACTCGAAAGCATGACTACATGTAGCCTTTGTAAATATAACAGGCCTCCAAAAAAAGAGAAAGACTGGGAAATTGTTAATTTAAGCATTTTTTCTATGTCTTCAGTAGAATCATGCTGTTTTACGCATGCTGAAATCATGACCCTAGTCCTTGAAAGAAAAAAAGTCCTCCACTCTTAGGAGAACAGGTTCACTGGTAAAAGTGAGGCAAAGAAAATGTATGTTCTCACTGGCTACAGAGCAAACAAACAAAATGTAATGATGGAATTGATTTGAAATGAATGTATCAGTAGATAGGTGATTAGTGGTTTATAACAGCAATACATTTTCAAAACACAAAGGCCACTTGGCAGAGAGAGCAAACTGTTGGGTTCTTATTAAATAAGTCAACAGTTTTTGCAGTTAACAGCCAGCTGTTCTTTGATGAGAGTGCAAGATACGTGTGGAGGATGGACTTCAGCACATTCACGATAGGTCTTTGCCAACAGCTCAGTCTCTGGGAAGAGGCTGACAGGTTAGCAGGTATGGTTCCTCCCTGCTGTCCCAGGCAGAGAAGGTGGTTCTTCAAGCAACACAAGAACACAATTTTTTTTTTCCAATTTAACATTAATGGCTTTGTGAATTATTCATGCAAGCATGGAGGGGAGACCTGGATGCAATAAAATAAGAATTTCTGTTTATGTATGAGTCTTGCCTCTGTCCTGTTTCTGTTCAGCGTATGCAGAATGGCTCTCTGTGCCTGAAACTGCCTCCCATCAAACCAGATTTCCACCAGTGTTTTTTCCCCATTGGTGTGTAATGACAACAGGGATCAAACGAGTCACCTTCCCCTGCTCTGAAACATAAATGTTGGTAGAGACTGCTCATTTCCTACAATTCGTTTAGGGAGCCCGTGGACAGCAGCAGTAGGTCCAATCTATTGCAGCACAAAAGGGACACCTTGATTTCACATGATAAATGTTACAGGTAGAGGTTTCCAGAATTTTTTTTTGGTGCTTCAGGGACACTGATGGATTTCAGCCCTCTGAGACTTAGGAGTTTGCCATATGCCACCAAATTTGACATACACTGCGCTGAGTAAAGATTTTTTTTTTATTTTGCATTTTATAAAGCAGAAGGTACCCAGCACATGGAATAAGTCAAACAAATTCTTTACTTTCTGTTGTCAAGGTTTTATGAACAAACACAAAAAAGTTTGTCTTGTATAGGATCATCTGAATTGCAGTTCTTGCTTCAGATGGCAATTTTAGATGTTACTGTCTAAATGAAGATATCGAAAGGTAATGGAGGTGAAATTTGTAACATCTTACTTTGAACATCATACTGTTTTCGTCTGTAACGTTTGAAAACCACTCTAGCTACAGCTCTTTGGAGAAGGGATTCTTGCATTTAATGGCAATGACAGGCTACTACCTTCAGTCCTAACTGGGCTTTTCAGGCATGATAACAACTAAACATTTAGAGGGATGAAAACACTGAAATGCTGGTTGGCAATCTCAGCTCTAGCTCTATGATTTCTTCTGTGGTTGTCATGCCCAGAGACTTCACCAGGGATCATTTTGTCCCTGCCTCAGATAAATTATCTAGCTAGATGTGGCAAAGAGTGGGAGGAGAGGTTAGATACCAAGTCCAAGATGACGCAGTGCCAGAGCCAAAAATAGGACCCAGAATCCAACTCCCATGTTCCACATGACTCTTCTGGAAATAGTTCTTAAGGCTTTGAAATCTAATTTAGATTTTTCCTTGGATCCTAAGTGCTTGGCTCTTGGATATGTTTCTGAGCTCTTAAATACGGAGAGGGAAATCACATGTCCCTTTTCTACGCAATGCCTATGAAAGATGGACAAGGACATTATGTTGAAGGCCTTTTTCCTGGTGGAAAATGTTCTTCCCTTCCCCCAGGGAGCTTCAACAACATCCCTCTTCTACTCCAGCCTGTTCTGCTAACAGCCCTTTCTTGGTACAGATCATGTCATGCCAAGGGCTATGTGACTGCCATGGGCAGACCTGGGAAGATAAATTCTCTGTAGCCATTTTCCACAAAGTTTTATTTCTCTTGGTGTGTGTCTCGTGCCTGGTCAGTTACCCTCAGGGCCAGTCCTTCTTCCCCACTCCAGGTGGGAGATACAACACCGACAGACCAAGTGTGCTGCAGGCTTAAGTGTACACCTTGTCCTTTTGTGGTTTTTTAGCTTTTTAGTTTTTTAGTCCTTATCTACTCTACATTCACAGATCCAGGAGCTTTCCCCAATTTTCCTTTTCTCCTTTACGTCCTGTGCTGCTATTTTTGGGCTCTCTACAGTGTCACTGTACACGCACTGCCAGGAATCACCATGGTGTGCTGTGGCAGTGCTGTTGCCATTTTTCTCCTATGAGTTCTTAGGGTGGACATACCCTGTTTTCAGCTCCTTTCTGTCCCCCAAACATTAATTCCCAACGTGAAACCCTAGTTTCCTAGACCATGAAATCAAAGAACAGTTTAGGTTGGAAGAGACTTTAAAGATCATCCAGTTCCAATGCCCCTGTTATATGCAGGGACACCTCCCACCAGACCAGGCAGCTCAAGGCCCCATCCAACCTGGCCTTGAACACCTCCAGGGATGGGGCAGCCACAGCTTCCCTGGGCAACCTGTGCCCATGTCTCACTACCCTCACAGTAAAAAATGTCTTCCTCATATCTAATCGAAATCTCCCATCTTTCAGCTTAAAACCATTACCATTTGACCTATCCCTGCACTCCCTGATAGATCCCCTCCCCAGCTTTCCCATAGGGCACCTTTAATTGCTGGAAGGCTGCTATAAGGTCTCTCCAGAGCCTTCTCTTCTCCAGGCTAGACAACCCCAACTCTCTCAGTCTGTCCTGACACTGGAGGTGCTTCAGGCCTTTGATAATCTCCATGGCCTTCTCTGGACTCGCTCTAAGAGGTCCATGTCCTTCCTGTGCTGAGGACTCCAGAAGTGAACACAGGACTCCAGGTGAGGTCTTACGGGAGGGGAGTAGAGAGGCAGAATGGCCTCCTCCACCCTTCTGGCCATGCTTCTTTTGATGCAGACCAGACTGCGGTTGGGTTTCTGGGATGCAAGTGCACTTTGCTGGGTCACACTGAACTCTTCATCCACCAGCACCCCCAAGTGACCCTCCTCAGGGCTGCTCTCAATCCACCCTCTGCCCAGCCTGCGTCTGTGGAGCATTGGGGCGGAGCTTAGCGGAGGGGCGGGGCTTTAGAGTGGGGCGGGGCGGAGCTTAATGGGACGGGGCTTTAGGGTGGAGAGGGACAGGGCTTTGCGGGGCTTAGCTGGGCAGCGTCCACAGGGAGTAGCGACCAGATAGGGTGGGGATGGGCGGGGCTTAGTGGGCTGGGGCGGGGCTTAGCAGGGCACTGCACATGGAGAGGGCAGAGGGGTGGCCTAGATGGAGCGTGGCTTAGCCAGGAGGGGCGTGGTTTAGCCAGGAGGGGCATGGCTTAACGGGGAGAGGCAAGGGGAGCGGGCAGGATGGAGGGGGCACGAGAGGGGAGTGGTTTAGCGGGGGCATAGTTTAGAAGGACAGGGCCTGGTTGGGGGCGTGCCTAAAGGAAGGGGCGTGGTTTAGAGGTGCTGGGGAGAGGTTTTGCGGGGAGGGGCGTGGCTTAGCGGGGCAGAGTGATGGGAGCGGACGGGGCTGAACGGGCACTGGAGGGGCGTGTTTTATAAGGGGCGTGGCTTAGAGAGACGGCCTAGCGGGGAGGAGGCGTGGCCTAGAGGAAGGAGCGTGGCTTAGCCGGAGGAGCGTGGCTTAGCTGGCGGTGCTGGGCTTAGCGGAGAGGGGGTGTGGCGGGAGCAGGGGCGTGGCTTATAGATGGTGAGGAGTGGTTTATCGGGGAGAGGCGTGGCTTAGAGGGATAAGGCGTGGTTTGTGGGGGCGTGGTTTATCGGGGCGGGGCGCGGCCTATCGGGGCGGAGCGGTGGCGCCGGGGCGTGTCGGGCGTGGGGCTTTAGGGCGGTGGTTGCGGCGGCGGCCCCCGTGGGCCATGGAGGACGCGGCGTGGGTGGCGGCGCGGGCGGGCGCCGTGTGGGTGGCGCTGGTGCTCGCCCTCATCGTGGTGCCCTCGGCGCTGGGCGTCTCGCTGGGCATCTCCGAGGCGTACATGTGGGTCCTGGTGAAGACGCTGGAGGTACGCGGGGCCGCCGGGGGCGGGGATCGGTCCCCTGCCCCGGCCCGAGGGAGCGGGGGAAGCGTTGTTGCTGTTGGGGGCCCTGCGGCCGCCTGGCACGGTGGGAACGGCACCCGGTCCCTCCGGGGTTTGGAGGGGAATCCCGGTGAGGAGCGGCCGGAGTCGCTTGGTCTGCTCAGCCCGGAGGAGGGAGACCTCCTCGCTGCTGCTGCTGCCTCGCAAGGGGAGGGGGAGGGCCCGAGGCCCCATCCCTGGGGGTGTCCAAGGCCGAGCAACCTGGTCTGGTGGGAGGTGTCCCGGCCCAGGGCAGGGAGGTGGAACTGGATGGGCTACGAGGGCCCTTCCGACCCAAGCCCTTTATTTCTCTGGGTTTCGAAGAGAAGCCGCGTGAGGAGCAAGTGAAGTCCCGTGGTCTCTTCAGCCTGGAGGAGTCTGAGACCTCCCTGCAGTCTGCAGCTTCCTTAGAAGGAGGAGCTGATCTCTCCTCTCTAGTGACCTGTGGTAGGATCTGAGGGAAGGGCAGGAAGGTGAGCCAGGAGAGGGCTGTGTCGGACATTGGGGAAAAGGCTCTTCCCCCAGAGGGTGGTGGAGCGCTGCAACAGCTCCCCAAGGAAGCAGCCGCGGCTCCAGGCCTGACGACATTCCATAAGCATTTGGACAAGGCCCTTGGACACACGGTGTGAACGCTGGGGTTGTCCTGGGCAGGAACAGGAGCAGGACTCTATGATCCCTGAGTCCTTTCTATCTGGAGACATCTGGTGATTCTGTGGTTTTTCCCACCCCAGAAGCCCTACCTGGGGAAGGCTTTGACCCACCTGGGGGAGTGAGAACAATGAAGGAGAGAGAATTCCTTCTGTCCAGTCTGGTATCATCTGTACGTTGGGAGTTCAAACCCTTAGGCAGAAGCCTAAAGTCTATGTGAGTTTAGTGGTAGTGATACAACAAGTAGTTAATGTTACAAAATATTTGAAGCTGAAGTTAATTCATCCCAGTAACTATATTANGTTTTGACTGCTGTGATGTTCATAGTAATATTAAAATTAGTCCTTGGAAAGTAATAGAATTTGCATGTAAGTGGGGAATATATTCTGTAGCCAGCTTTTTTGTTGTTGTTGTTTTACATCTTCGTGTTACTCAGGCCTGATAAAGGATGCTTGCTTTCTAAAACTCCAAAATGAGCCTTGGAGAGTTTATTTGCTGGGGTCTTTGGTATCAGCACTGTGGGCTCTGACGTGTGCTACTTGCACCTGCAGCAGTGCAAAATAAACCTTGTTACCCGAGGCCATACTGTGTCCTGGGTGCGGTTGTCTCTGCTCAGTGCTAGCTGTTCCCCACCTGAGGGAAGCTGTGCAGGGTCATACTCTGGGAGTGTGGAAATGCCTGGCAGCATGCCTGGCACCTGCAATGTTGAGTGCCAGTAGTGCTGATGCTGAGGGATGTGGGCTACCATCTGTTGACTGCGTCCGGTACCTTGGCTGCCATCTTCCCCAAGGTTCGGTGAGAAGATTAACTTCTTGCAAAGGACGAGTTTTCTGCACGGGATGTAGTTCATGTGTGTATGAAAATGTTCCTTCTAAACCTCATAGTGGTGGTGAGGAAGAGTCTTTCGGAATGGCCGTTGGAAATGATCTGTTTTAAATCTTTATTATGCTTTTTCTGAGGAGGTGAGGAACCACAGAGTTGCTGAATGTCCTGAGTTGGAAGGGACCCACAAGGATCATTGAGTCCAGCTCCTGTCCCTGCACAGGTCAACCCCAGCATTCACTTGTCCAAATCCTTCTTAAATGTTGTCAGGCTTGGTCCCATGACTACTTTCCTTGGGAGTCTGTTCCAGTGCTCCACCACCAAGTGAAGAATTTTTTCCTAACATCCAACCTAAACCACCCCTTGCTATTCCATTGGGTCCTGTCATTGGTCATCAGAGGGGAAGAGATCAGTGCCTGCTCCTACACCTCTCCGTGCAAGAAAGCTGTGGACTGCAATGAGGTCTCCCCTCAGTCTTCTTCTCCAGGCTGAACAGCTCAAGTAATGTTAGTTGATCCTTATATGACTTCCCCTCTAAACACTTCACCAAGAAACAGTTGTGAGGAGGAAAAGTAAAATGATACAGTGCATAGGCTGTACCAAGGCAGTATGCATCCATATGTGACTATGGGAAGTAGGTCTTGTCTAATTTCATCTTGTTTTAGGAGGTTTTCAGTCAAACCTTGCTCATGTGCTTCATTGCCTTCAAGATCCTGGGCGCTTTGCTAATAAAAATG
>WAAB01005851.1:0-75844 GCA_013389865.1 Piaya cayana | reverse complement strand
TGTTTGCAGCCTTTCCCCATCTCAAATATAAGGTCAGGCAAAGCTGGAGCCAGGACTGAAATAGCAAGAGTTTTGACTGCTGTGATGTTCATAGTAATATTAAAATTAGTCCTTGGAAAGTAATAGAATTTGCATGTAAGTGGGGAATATATTCTGTAGCCAGCTTTTTTGTTGTTGTTGTTTTACATCTTCGTGTTACTCAGGCCTGATAAAGGATGCTTGCTTTCTAAAACTCCAAAATGAGCCTTGGAGAGTTTATTTGCTGGGGTCTTTGGTATCAGCACTGTGGGCTCTGACGTGTGCTACTTGCACCTGCAGCAGTGCAAAATAAACCTTGTTACCCGAGGCCATACTGTGTCCTGGGTGCGGTTGTCTCTGCTCAGTGCTAGCTGTTCCCCACCTGAGGGAAGCTGTGCAGGGTCATACTCTGGGAGTGTGGAAATGCCTGGCAGCATGCCTGGCACCTGCAATGTTGAGTGCCAGTAGTGCTGATGCTGAGGGATGTGGGCTACCATCTGTTGACTGCATCCGGTACCTTGGCTGCCATCTTCCCAAGGTTCTGTGAGAAGATTAACTTCTTGCAAAGGACCAGTTTTCTGCACAGGACGTAGTTCATGTGTGTATGAAAATGTTCCTTCTAAACCTCATAGTGGTGGTGAGGAAGAGTCTTTCGGAATGGCCGTTGGAAATGATCTGTTTTAAATCTTTATTATGCTTTTTCTGAGGAGGTGAGGAACCACAGAGTTGCTGAATGTCCTGAGTTGGAAGGGACCCACAAGGATCATTGAGTCCAGCTCCTGTCCCTGCACAGGTCAACCCCAGCATTCACTTGTCCAAATCCTTCTTGAATGTTGTCAGGCTTGGTCCCATGACTACTTTCCTTGGGAACCTGTTCCCGTGCTCCACCACCAAGTGAAGAATTTTTTCCTAACATCCAACCTAAACCTCCCCTTGCTATTCCATTGGGTCCTGTCATTGGTCATCAGAGGGGAAGAGATCAGTGCCTGCTCCTACACCTCTCCTTGCAAGAAGGCTGTGGACTGCAATGAGGTCTCCCCTCAGTCTTCTTCTCCAGGCTGAACAGCTCAAGTAATGTTAGTTGATCCTTATATGACTTCCCCTCTAAACACTTCACCAAGAAACAGTTGTGAGGAGGAAAAGTAAAATGATACAATGCATAGGCTGTAGCAGTGCAGTATGCGTCCATATGTGACTATGGGAAGTAGGTCTTGTCTAATTTCATCTTGTTTTAGGAGGTTTTCAGTCAAACCTTGCTCATGTGCTTCATTGCCTTCAAGATCCTGGGCGCTTTGCTAATAAAAATGACATCTGTTAACTACATCTTTAGTTTAAATGTTTTAAGTTTTTCCGTGACAGTGAACCCCCTTCAAGTACTTCCTAGGACCCTGAATGGTATGAGGACAGCTGTTAAGAGTAGGAGATGCAGTTGATGCTGGAAAGAAAATTTTTATATAGCAGAAGCTGAAGAGGTAAAGGTCACAGTGACTAGAGGGAGCAATCCAGATGGCCTAGTAAGATAGTCTTGTTTGGAAGAGTTGCCTTCACCTGTGATTAAGTACAATGCACATTCTTTATTCTTAGATTGTTAATCATTATTTTTTAGTGTCATCAAATGTTGTGATAAGAAGTGACTCCAAATATCTTGGGCAGAAGCATGGAGAAGCAGCTGATGGCATTTCATGGATGGTGACTTGTTAGGCATCAGAAGACCTCTTACTCTTAGCCTAAGAGAGGAAATAATGACTTATTTTGAGACTTGCCATTACTTTTGCATTAAATACTTTTTGGAAATATGTGCCATTTGTTATATAAAATATATATTATGTCAATACATAATTATATCATATATAAACAGTACATATGTGTAAGTAAAAGCCAATAACAAAGTGTGAAGTGTTCTGAGAAGTCTGGTAAATTGGACTTGCTGCAGGAGAGTAAGGAAGCTCAAGCCACCAAGATAATCCATTTATCTGAACTTGGCCTTGCTTTCCCTGTGACTTCTTTATATGCTTAGAATACCTGCATTGGGAGAATCTCTGAAAGCAAGCGTTTTGTTTTGAAATGTCTCATGTTCCTTGGCTCACAAGTCTGTCTTGCCCAGTGACCTGGCAGAGTCAGGCTAATAGTCTGCTAGCCAGCTATGCTAGCAATGCAAAATGCTAAATACATAGCTGCTAGCCTTGTGCCTGGGGTCTCAAACTTCCTGGGCCGTTGAATTGCTTGTGCAGGCTTTCTGCCGAGAAGCAGTAGTCTGTTTTGTGGCTGAGTCATAGGATGCTGCAGTGTCTGATGGCTGAGACCTTTCCTAGCATGGTAGTTAATTCTAATGGCTTTCAGCCCTTAATCTCCGAGGCGATTCCCCTTGTCACTTTGCAGGAGAGTGGTCTCTTGGGCCTGTGGAATGCTCAGTCAGGATGGCAGTGCTGCTTGTGGTTTTTTTTTTTCTGCCTCTTTGATAGGCTAGATCGCAGGAACTATCTGCAAAGTGGTGGCTGTTTGTGAACCCCCGCTGAATACCAAGCTGCTCTCTGGCTTTGCCTGTTTATATGTCACAAGTTTACACTGTGAGGGAATGCAAGACCATGTGGTTTGTTTTCTACAGAGTGTGTATGGTCAAGTAACAATATGTGCTTTTTAAAAGCTAGTCTGTTGTGAGAGTCCAAGTCTATCAATTCGGGCACCCTACTCCAGGAGTATGTAGATGGCGCATCTGCAGTTCTCTGTGGCATGTCTGCTGGTCCACTGTCATCTCAGATGAAATGAGGCATATAAAAATGAGTCTGTGGTCAGTTATCATCAAGGCTGTGGCATGGAGAGAGTTGAGAATGATACTGGGCTTCTACTTAAATTATCTCCTGCCAATAAAAATGAATCTGTTCCTGTGTCAGAAGCTTGATCCCAGTGCTGCAAAGCAAGGCCCAAGAAAAGGGGGTGGGGGAAGATTCNGAGAGAGTTGAGAATGATACTGGGCTTCTACTTAAATTATTTCCTGCCAATAAAAATAAATCTGTTCCTGTGTTAGAGGGGCAGAAGCTCGATCCCAGTGCTGCAAGCAAGGCCCAAGACAAGGGGTTGGGGGAAGATTCTTAAGAACAAAGTGTTCTTGTACTTTGACTATCTGACTTACTCACAATGGAGATCAGTTGGTGCACAATAGCTTTTTCTCTGTGCTGGGCTGCCTCAGCAAGGCACATGCTTCTAAGCAAAAGGCAGCACACATGGACAGCGATGGTAAGGATTTGCTTCTGTTACGTCGTGGGTTACATTTGACCCTGAAGTACTGCACTAGGAATGACCAGCTGTTTATATTTTCATATGAGATTACGTTTCTTTCCTATATGGTAAAGTGAAAAAGAGCAGAAAATGTGAGCATTTATATTAGTGTGCAGCATAGTAGGCAGACGACTTGCTGTTAGAAAATCTGCTTTCACCATCATGTCTGTATTCCTTGAAGTACATTTCTTTACTGTCTTCTGAATTGCCTTACCAAAATAAGCAAACTTCTAGGAAATGGCTTGCTTTCTTCTGCCTGTGACTTCCCTTTCTGTCTAAGCAGAAGGATCTCTGCACCATTCTGAGCGTTAGTTTTTCAAATGTAGGATTACTGCTACAAAAGCATTTCCAGCATCTGTTTGCTCCTGTGAGCAGCTGGTCTGGGCTAGTTGCCTGCCAGGCTGGTTCTTGTGAAATCACTTGCTACAGATATCTTCTGTTATTCCTGAAATGCTGGGGACTGCTTCTTGTGATCATCAGAGTGCTGTTTTTCTCCCTGCTTGTTTTTGAAAATTTAAACATTAAATGTTTAAATATTTAAACAGATAGCTCCCAGTTTTATATGTAGTGTGCCTTTACCCCTTGGTGTTGCTTTTCATTTGTCTTGGAGCGTATAAAAGAGGCAACAGACTACTGAGTTGGGGTTGATAAGGCACCTACAAATATGCCATTTCAGCTGTCTTGCCAAGCAGTGGAGAAATCCAGCCTTGCAGAAAGTGATGTATCTTTCATTAGGGCCTGTAGAGCAGCCAGTTTCCATCAGTTTGTTGAAAACCTGGAGGACTAGTTTAGACTGAATGCCTGTATATTTGGCAGTAGTGAGGAGCCCCGAGTGCTGATATCTACCTGACAAATTGTAGTTCACCTTGTTAAGAAATAGTTCCCATACTCTGTTTTTTTGTTGGGGTTTTTTTGTGTTTGGTTTGTTTTTTTTCCAGTCTGCTGTTTCCTTTGGGGTGTGCCTAACTCCTTGAGACAGTTGGGTTGTCATGTCAGCAGCACTCTGGCCTAGAGTGTCCTGCTTGCTCTTTCTAATGGCAAAGCTATTCTTGTCTTTTTTAACTGTGTGCTGTGTGTTACTTGTGAAATATTAAGAAATGACCTAACCCAAGGGAAGCCAAGTTATTGGGTCACACTTGTGTTAAGAAACAGCCTTGCTTCAAACTAACATTGCTTTATTGTGTATTTTGGGCTAATAGTTTGTTGAAGGCTGCAAGCAGATTGAATGTACACCCATGTCCCCTGTCCCCAATCTCTTGAGACTCTGATTGTAGGGCCTGCAGTTAGCACAGAAAGCATTTATTGTGTGGTTGCTTTCGTTGTTTGTGCTATAATGCGTAACACATGCTTGGAGTCACAGGTGTTTTCCCCCACATCCTATAACTGTTCCATCTGGGTTTAATAGCAGCCCCTCCTAATAGAAGCAATTTCTAACAAGTTATTATGCCGCCCTGCTGGGTGTATGCGTTTGCTAGCCAAGGATGTACATTATTTGGTAGCTAGGAGGTGGAGCCAAAGGTACTTGTACTTCCTTTACAGATGATCCTAGCAATGTAAATGGGTGTGAACTTGCAAATATAATATCTGTGGGGGAAAACCAACCCTTCAGTATGTGTGGTCAAACTGTAGGTGGTGACTGGGCAGGGTAGGTGGGATAGGCTATGATGTCCTTTCTTTCCCAAGTATGCTGGGCTGCAACTTCTTCCTATGAACCCCACCATCAAGATTGCATGTGGTGCTGGGTGTAAGGGTGAGGAAGGCAAGAGGAGTATGTGTAAGCTAATAAATAAGTGAATCATTGTAGGTTTCTGACTGTTTCTTTTTTAACTTGCTGGCCTCTGAAGCCAGCTTTGCTGGCTAATGTCGCCAGACAGTGTCAGTGAAGGATTCTGTGTAATTAGTATCCTTCAAGGGCTGCTAGGCAGAGGAGATTTGGAAATGTGACATCTTTAGACTGTGCTTTATGTGATGAAAACCCCAAGTTATTTTGTCCTGAGCCATTTGAATACCAAAATTTCAAAGTCAGACATGTAGTGGTGTTTGTGTAGCTTCTATGATTATGCTGCTTTCTAACTTTACGTGTTAGTTCAGTGGGTAGCCCCTGCTATAGAACTGATTTAAGCTGTCCAGGAGTGTGGTGTTGTATACTCATTTTGTAAAACTGCTTCAAGGATCCCTGCTAAAGACTTAGGTCTGCACCAAGGTACTTGAGACTGCCTGCTCATGAACTGGGAGAAACCACTTCCATTTGTGTCACTGTTACTGTTAAGTGATATATGCAGAAGACTTGCCAGTCTGCTTTTTGCTCATCTTGGGAGTACAATGGAGGCTATGGCTTATAATTTTGTGTATAAACTATCAAAAATCGTGAAGCAAACACAGTATTTTACACTCTGTGGGATGGATCAGCTTATGTTGTGATAGCTCTTTGTAGTATAAAGCTGATCTTTAGTGTAAGAATGACAATGGATAGTGCAAATCCTTAGCTAGCAGGAAGGAAGTGAAATTACTTGCAGTGCTGCACGTAGTATCTCTTTTGTTTTTCAAACTGGTCATAAATAGGCTTTTCACTCATCAGAGTTCAAATTTTGGCTTTGATGATAGTGCCTTTATTTGAGGTGCTTGAGAATAGGTTGAAGGAAAATAAAAATGTCTTTTTGCTGGAATGTATGTAGTTTTGGAAATATGGGTTGATGGGGGAAAAAAGCTGATGTAGAGGACTTAACTGGCTTGCCATAGCACCTGGTAAGACATGTGCCCTTACAAATGTCCAAAGGCTCATGACCAAAGAGGTGGAGCTGGTCTCTTCCTTGCTGGTTTCATGAAGCATACTTAAATACCCTGTGAGATCTGGCACCAAAAGTAAGACTGCCTCAACTACTAGCTTGTGGAGCACAAGTCAGCTGTCCTCTGGAATGCTCTGTGCAATGTTTGCTATGCTGATATCATACGTATGGTGAAGTTCCGATCTCCTAGAAGGGCATGGGTAGAGGGCAAAGGGAACTATCCCTGTCTCTGATATCTTCCAGGTAGGTTATTGCCGCTTTCTAAAGTTAGGTGAACCTGTGGACCAAGGGTCAGACTATGACAGCAGGGAGGTACTTTTCTGAATATGCTAGATGAATGTATCTAAGCAGTAGAAACTTACTTGGGTTATGGGACCTTGCAATATCTCTGCTTTGAGAAGAGTTCACTGCCTCCTTTGCATAGCAAAATCATAGAATAGTCTGGGTTGGAAGGGACATTAAAGATCATCTAGTTCCAAAATGTCAAAAGATACTTAAGTATAGTAGGATGTTACAAGCTTTTGAGCATTACAAAGGCATGTTTTAATAGCCTTTGTCCTCATGGCTTGTGCTGAAGCTCAAACTTATTGACGCTGTCTAGCAAGAACTTATAACTCAGGGATTTCTTTGACAAGAGCAACAAGAAGGGAGTGTTGCATGTTCTTTTTGAACACCAAACAAACTATTATCCCAGGTTTTGCAAAGCGAAAGGTGGCAGTGTTAGGTTTTAGTTACCCATTTGAGAAGATTTGGAAGGTGAAAACTTATTTTCTTAACTAGTATATATATAGCTGAGACCAGTAGCCATGTATGTTCTTACTCTTCTGTGTAATAAGTGCTTACAGAGATTTTGATTTGTTAAATACAGTGTTTCAAGTCTAGTCAGAGAAAGGTTGTGATGATGTATTTGGTGGTCTGTCTGTATCCCCAAATCCGTTTCTTAGTAGAAGTGTAGAAATTGAGGTGTTGTGGATGGTTTCTTCTTTGAGCCATGTTTCATTTTGGTATTTCCCAGAGCTTTTATGGTCTCAGCACTGAGGGTGGTGTGTAGCCTGAAAGTACTGAGTTGCTCCTACAGGTAAAACTAGTTTCTGAAGTGGATATTGTCTTAGCAGCAGCAGAACTGAGAAAACAATTGAAAATATTGGCAGAATAGGTTGTGGTTCAGCGAGACCTGGTACAGTAAGCTGTCATGCCCGTTTATGGGAAGTTATATGGTGGAGATGATACCATGAGTCAGTACACTCACCTCTCAAAAAGGAACTGTGTCTTCAAATGCCCCACAGCTCTGTTGGAGGGAAGAGGTGGAAACTGCATGGTTTAGTATTGGTCTGGGTCCCTTCTGTGCAAACCAGCAAGTGTCATCTGTATGCTGTCAAAACAGAGTATGTTTTGATACTGCTTAAGGACTAGAGAATAAGTTGTTAAGGTTTGAACAGGATAATATCCTGATCTTTTCATACAAACTCATTTCTACCAAGTCACCTGTCTTAGAAACACGTATTGGAACAGTCTTGCTTGAAACGGGATTAAGTCTTCTGGGGGAGGAGTAACAGGTAGCCACAAATTCAGTCCTCCTCAGCTGAGCTTCTGATCCCTTCACAAAGCTGCCAGGTAGGAGAAGGAAGGATTCAGGCCAGAAAGGCTACCCTGTCGTTATGGGCAGACTTTGGGGAGACAAAGGGGTTATCATTAACCCAGTAAAAATGAAGTCTGACATAAGAGGTAGAAGGGCTATTTAGAAGCACTGTATGGAGTCTTAGTTGAAGGTCAGGTAAGCCTTTTGACCCAAGAACAAGTTAAACTGGCTCCAGCCCATCAATGCTGGGGCAGAGAGGAAGTCTTGTGATATCCCAGTGGTTCTGACACGAGGGCTTGCAGGGAGCAGAGCTGCTGGAAATCTTTGACACTTTTTGGGAAGCAGAAATAACTTTACTACTTATCTCATTCTCATTCTACCAGACTGCCTACTGGAAAAGAGCAGGTTAATCCCAGTGAGCTAGTAGCCCTTCTCAAGGGCAGAATTCTCTGCAACCGTGTATGAAAGCCTGTGATTTGACCTGTTCCTCTTCTCAGAGCTTTAAAGTACCACAAAATGAGCAGTTACAGAGGCAAGGGAAATCTGTTTTGTTCAGCTTGGAAAAATCTGGGGTGCAGTCCTCTTTTAACCGAGACTGAGCTTGAATGAGACTTCCTATGACTGCAAATGCTGGTGTGGTTGTTAGCAGAATGAGCTGTGTTCAGGCTTCAGTTTTGCTTAACACAGTTAAGACTTTTTTTTTCTGTAGTATAATGAAACTACTGTGAAAGAAAAGCTGAGTTGTCATATGTCTCTGCTGTGTGAACACGTGTATATGCTCACTAACTGTTGTCTAGCTCAGCTCCTGGATCCTTCCCATGTGGCTGCGACTTGGTGGATGGTCTGCAAGTAGCAAGGCTGACAGAGGCCTCTCAGGCTTTTGGTGTCTTTGTCTGAACTAGAACTCAAGCATCTGTGAAGCACCAAGTTGGCTCTCCAGACGCTGGCAGGCAGTTGGGAAATACTGACTAGCACTGAATGGGGTTTTTTTTTTTTTGGTGATTAAATACACTGAGGCACTGTTTCTTTAGAGGGAACTGTGTATGGGTTTGTGGACACGTCCCAGGAAGCATGCGTAATGGTTATGTGGTAAAGATACTCTTAGAAAATCACAGGCTGATTAACTTTTGATTTTTAGATCACTTTTCTGAAGTGAATACTACATTTATGAAATTCATGTTTTCTTTCTCTTCAACAGTGGGCCACTATACGGATAGAGAAAGGTGTCAAAAAGCCACAGCCAGATATCCTAAAGACTCCTGCTGCTAATGGTAAGAGCTTGAGGTAAAGCCAAATTTCTAGGACTCATTTTCTAAAGTGGAAGAACTGAGTCTTTTTCAAATGGAGAAGTTGGATGTGTTCATGAGAGAACTGGAGAAGAGGTGGGGTGGTTACAAGCTAACTGTTACATCTAATTGTTTTGCAATGCTGACACAAGAACTGTTTCTGCAGAATGGAGTGCTTATTTTCTGGCTTGTTCTGAGTGGTTTTAAAAAATCAGTGGATTAGGAGAGGAACGGTAGGACATTACTTTGTTTTGTTAAAATTAATGTTTAGTTTAAGATGAAGCCTGCTGTCAGCTGAGGGCTCCTTTTATGTTGCAATGTGAGCTTGATTCTTGTCTTGAAATCTGTCTTTAGGTCACTGCTTGCTGGGCTGCTAGCCAACTATCTCAGTCCAAACAGCATCAGAATATGCTTAATAATCTGAGGAGGTTTAGTGGACAGAACTTTTCTTTCCCAAACTCAGTGCTTTTTCTATTACAGGACTGTTGGACGGAAGTATGTGGTGTCGTACTTGTTCCCTTTTTTCAGTCTGCTCTTGTTCACCTCATGCCCCTGGGACTTACCTCAGTGTTTGCTGGACAAATGTCTTGACTAATCTGTAGAAAGATGACAGATGAAGAGTTGCTTCATATTTCTTCCTTTAGCCTGATTTTGAAATTAGTTCTTTTACTAACCCGTAATGTGTGTGTCATGGTAGGCTCCACTAGGTCAGAGTTGGCTTTGAGACTTTAGACCTGTAAACGCAGTGAGAGCATTTTTAGTTTGACCACAGAAAAGAAGGCTGGTTCTTGACTGCCTCAGTATTGCTATTGACTGGCTTGTGTTTGACAGTGACTGACAGTTGTATCAGCTGTATCAGTGTTTTCTGTGTTCCCTCATTAGGCAGTGCAGCTGGGAATGGGACCAGGTTGCCAGTTTAGCAGAGAAGTCAGTTGTTACCTGATTCTACAAATTAGTTCATGCAAACATGATACAGTAAAGGGGACTGAACTGCTAAACTGATTGTGTTTCATCTCCTGGGGAGTATCCTTATTAATACTGTAAATGCTTCCATTGTACTGTCTGCAAACCAGATGTGAGACAGGCTCCAGTGCTAGCAGGTCGTTTCAGTTAGCACCTGTAGCAGTAACCAGGAGGGACTGCATGGCAGCTCTTAAAACAGGTTAACGTTTTTTCTTATTTCATTACTGACTTGTAAAATGGCTGAGAAAGTATGTCCTTTATAACTCACCAGCGTCCTGAAAGTTGTGGGTGGGGCAAAGGCAAGGCAAGTAATCCTTGTAAATGATGTCAATGCCCTGATATCTGTGTTTCAGAGGTTGTCAGTGATGCAGTAAAGTATCCTTTTTCTTCCTCTATGGGTGATGGCGTCCCATCTCTTCATGGGTCAGTGACAGGGCAAGTGATCCAACTGTGCTGCTTTAGCCACGCAATAGGAGGTTTTGTCATCTCAGACATCCAATTATTCTGCATGTAGTTTTTTCTTCTGTAGAAAAGAAAGGTAAAGGAAGAGAGGACCCAGCTAGCAGATCATGTTCTATAAGCTATCTTTCCACACAACTATAAGTACCTATTCTCCCTCTATATGTGACTAAGTGGTGTATAGTGCTAATAGGTGTTGCAGTTCAGAACCTCCATTAACCTGGGTGCACTGCATTGTCTAGAGCATTAGTAGTAGTAAAAATGGCCTGGGGTAATTCATATAGATGATTGCATGCAGGCTGTGTTCAGGCTGTCTTGTGGATGGGGATAAACATTGACAATGGTGGCCTGCAGCACAATCTTTGATGTCCTTTTGCATTTAAAATTAAAATTAAGGCCTTTCCCCACTGCAGGTGGCTCTTACTGCAGCAATCTGGAATCTAAGTATTTCTTACTTGAGAAGGTATAAAGAGCAAGTTGATACGGAGTCTGCAGTGCCGAGCTGTGCTCTGTATGTTGCTCTTGATTGTTATTTAAGTGTCAGACTAATTGACCTGCAATCACGGGTCTTGGGTTCCTGTATGTGGATGAAAGTAGCTGAGGGTCAGGAAAAGGTGCAGGTCTAACAGTGCAGTGTATAAGTTGGCATCCCCTGACGTGACAGAACTTCAGTAGATGGAGAGGCTCAATTGCATAACACAGTATTTACTGAGGGAGGAGAAGTTTCTGGTGATAATGAATTACGGAGTAGCTGATTAAACAGGGTAAAGGTAAGTATCTTTGTGTGTGTATGCATATGCTGGTTAAGGGGAATGTGTAGCACCTGTTCCATCTCTTCTGACCATCCAGTCCTTGCTAGGAGGTGAGTTAGGGATGGAAGGGAGCATTGCAGAAACATGTGAAAGGGCACAAGCTTTCCTGTTCTCAGGCAGAGTAAAAATTGTTGTCCCTAAAGACTTGAAAATCTGCTGTCCCTCAGTATGAGGGACAAGAGACCATGACTGAGGAGACACCGCCTTTGTCTGCAGTACTTAATCCAGTGTATTTCACCATCTGTTGGCAGAAATGGCATCCAGTGCCCCTGTATTGATGGCATGATAAGGAAGAGTTCCAAGAAAAACGTTGACTGGTGTAGTTGTGTAGGAAATTACCTGGTGCTGTCAACTCAGGGACCTCTTTTAGAGCACAGCATATTTATGTGCTGGGCCTAATGGTACCTCTTGGTTGAATGGATGCTTGCTGTTTAGGTGTTGATCTCACTGCAGCTGAATAACCAGTGCTCAGTGGTGAGTGTGGGTGTTGGATGTGTTCAAAGGCAGTCCTCTTCAAGTTGGTGTGTTTAAAAAATACACAAAAATGCTGTTAAGTTAGAGTTTTGAAAGTCACATCCACTAACAGAAAAGCTTATGCAAATAATGTGACTAAGTAGGTAGTGTCAAATTTGAGTCAGGTGTAATTAGCTGACTAGAGTATGTGAGCTGGAAGGCTTGGGGCTTGTGTTGTTGGACTGATTGAAGCAGTGGCTGCATCTTCTTTGATTGAAAATGGTATTTTCTGTATTCCTGTATAATGATTCCTTTTAGCTGTCTTTGGCAAACTCAGCTCTGCCCATGGCTGAGGGATTAAAGGCCATTAAATGCTACTTCTGATTAAAAGAAGGGTAAGTACATCACCTCAGCAGCATGTGTTTAATTCTGTTCCTAATACCATCAGGTGCTGCTGAGCCCTTGGCTCAGAGTAACTTTTCCAAAGGCTGTAAGGCAGCTTGCACGTGGGGGTGTCCTGTGACAATGATAGCACAGGCTGGTGAGGCAAGACATTACAGTCATGCTACCTTGGCTGTGCCAGCAGTGTTAGACGTGAATATGGGGCTGGTTTCAGCCAAGAAGTAGGAGCCAGGGAAGTGAAATGCTTGGCTGATGCTGAACTATGGGCAGGGTAAGAAGGAAGTGTTCCCGGTTATTCTTAGAACTGGAGAGAAGAGTGATACTTGTGTGATGGGTGTCGTAGAGAGTTCTCTTGGCCAGTTTCTTGGCTACAACCTGTCTCCCACCCCAGCATCAGCATGGAGCAGGCAGGTTAGGGTGACTCACTTAGTCTTAAATGTCTTACAGCTTAGAGATTTAAGGGACTTTTCAAGAGGAAAGTTGAACCACAAACTAGAGCTCTAGTTTGGGTTAAAAATATGGCACAAGTGTAGTTCATCCTGATAAAGGTTTGATGTGATGCATGTTTGTATAATTTGGATCCAGCAGTGCCTGTGAATGTTTGGGTGTGCCATGGTAATGATTTTTATCTATAGGTAAATGATAAAACCATGCACGGAGATCATCTGCTCGTGGAATTGTAAGTTGTGGCTGCCAGGTTCAGAACGGAAGATTTTAATAGGTTTTGTTGTAGTGTGACATCTTATATATATTGTTCTTTAGTGTTTACCTCAGTGATTTGTGGGACTTGGATCTTGGAGTGTCTTATGTTATCCCATATGTATGCTTCGGTGAATAACAAGGACTTCCCCATGAGACTTGTAATTTAAATGTGATTTGAACAGGAAATATATTCACAGAGTTTTTCTGCTGGCAAGACTTCCCTGATGTGGATTTCCACACTGAAGGATGTGTATTTATGGGAAAGTGCCTAGTAGCTTGAAACAGTTGGATGCTTCCTGCTTTCCCATTTTTTTTATCTCAACATGGAAGCAGAAAGGTTATGCAATTAGTCAGAGAGTGTCTGACAGTGGTAACCTGAACTTGGACCTCTGTAATCCTAGTTGAGTGTCTCAGGGGATGGTTGTTCTGGTTAAATGTTGATTCTCGATTTCTTTAGTCATCAGTTTCTGGAGCCAGACTTGTTTATAAGAAAGCAGCTACTTGATCTTTATATTTAGCTTGCACAATTTTTGCTTGCATTTGAAAGCTCTAATGAGAAATTGGTCAGGCCAATTTCTTTCTTACTTATCAGGCCATAAGTATTAAAAACACAAAGGGAGGAGAGGAGGGAATACTTGCTATTTGTACTGTAATTCTGAACTCTCCAGGTTTTGTTTCTGTTGCCAAGCATTATGTGGGCAGAGTTCAAATGAAACAACTTAATGCTGAACTAAATTATATCAAGGCACCTCTGGGCACAGCTGTCTTTGACCGGTTTTTGGAGGGGTTTTCTTTAAATTTGATTTAAACTAAAATAAAAATGTGGTCCTGCATGTGCTTACAGAAAATACTTGTGCTGTGAAGGTTCATAGCTGGTCCGTGTACAGATATCAGGTAGCTGTTGCAGTCTGGGGCTTTGGCATCTGGCAGGAGAGCATGTCACAGCTACATGTGGCTGTGGGATGCCGGAATGTCTAACAAGAGACAAGTCTAGGAAACAGGGAAGCCTCCACAGACGAGACTGAATGCCCCAAAATACAGAGTACCGGGGAAAGGAATGGAAAGGCCAAGGTCTTACTTAACTTCTTCTGGAAGCGTAAGATGTGCTTGAATAAAGTTGTTGAGTTGAGGGCTTGTCAGATAGGTGGGAAAGGGTTTGCCTTCTTGGTCACATTCAGTAGGCAACAGATGTTTGTGAGGAAGGGGGAGCTAGAGCTAGCCTACTGATGAATGTGCTGTGTTCAACTACCCATCTTGTCTTGTTATCACAGGAGGGGCCCTGATGGTAAATTTGTCTCCTCAAGTAATGGAGAGCAGTGAGTGATTTGGAATGTGACTTACTGTACAGAATTATTTCCTTATATAGTTAAACTTTTGTTTTGAAGGTATCATTGTACGAGATGAAACACCTATGGAGAAAGAAATTGCGCGTCTGCATCGAGTGGACTTTGAATTCTCTGACATATTCTACTTCTGCAGAAAAGGGTTTGAGGCCATTGTGGAAGATGAAGTGACCCAAAGGTTTTCCTCTGAGGAGCTGGTCTCCTGGAATCTGCTCACAAGGACTAATGTCAACTTCCACTATATCAGCCTAAGGCTGACTGTCGTATGGGTCATTGGGGTTATAGTGCGGTACTGCTTCCTGCTGCCCTTACGGTAAGCTCATGGGTACTAGGGGGTTTTGTCAGTCTGGGAACATGTACGTGTGTTGTCTTGGGAAGTGTTTTTTAAACCAAAAGCAGCAATTAGTAGATACAGAAGATGAGCCTGATTAAACTCTCCTCTCAATGGTTAAGAAGCCATTTGGATAATTTTTGTCTTGCCGTTTACTGTGGAGAGTACATTAGGGGTAGTGGTCATGTTTTCTGTGAATGCTTCCCCTAGGTCTTGTGCACTGGCAACATAAACGTAAGATGGGTCAACTCTAAAACTCCCCATATGCATCAGGTTATCTGAATCTGCCTTTGCTGGACCATGATTTTGAGCAGTGTGTCAGGAAGTGTCTCTTTCTTTGGCGGTGTTAAAAGTCTGCCTGGATGCATTCCTGTGCAGCTAGCTGTAGGTGAACCCGCTTTTAGCAGCAGGGTTGGACTAGGTTACCTCCAGAGGTCCTTTCCAACACCAAGCATTCTGCAGCTCTGTGAATAACTGAGTTAGAGAAGCTGATAGTCAGGTATCTGAGGAATAAATGAATTCCTGCAATCCCTTCTCATTTTAAAGAGGAAAGATACAAAAATGAACAAAACTACTAATTTTTGTTTAATGTCTGTTTTGTCTGTAGTTTTACCCTTGCTACCATTGGGATTACCTCGATGATTGTGGGGACAACAATGGTAGGACAGCTGCCAAACAGCAGGTAGGTACTGTGTGGTGTATAAGGGACAAACTTGCCAAGTTGCATGTGTGCAAACAGCTCAAGATTAGGACAGGACATATTTTACAAATGGTAGACTACTGGTAGTTTACCCACAAACTTGTGGCATTGCTTTAGTGGCACTTTGAACATGGGCTGAGGTGGGCTTCTTGCCAACCTTGACACTGAGATTGGTGATTTTCTGATTGGCTCCTCTTGCTGTAATGATAGACTCAGTGGGAGCATTGTAGGCGAGATAACAGTGCTGGGGTAGAAGTTACCCAGTGAGGAGATGACAGCCTTACCTAGGTACGTGAGACCAAGGGTATGATGTCTTAGCCATGAGCTATAGCAAGTGAGTGGCAGAGCTGGTAATATTCCTCTGCTCCAGAGTATCAGGCTGTAGAGAGCACAGAGTTGTGTTGAGTGGACTGCAGAATATTGTGTGTGTCTAGCTGCTGTTCAGAATGCTGCAGATACCTGTGATCTCTTTCAGTATGAAAAACTATCTGAGTGAAGTTGTCCACCTCACATGCTCCCGCATCCTTGTCAGAGCTCTGTCTGGTACTATCCATTACCATAACAAGTAAGTGAGCAGATGTTATGATAGCAAACATGTGTATTCTTCTACATATGTGAGTATCCTGTTTGATATGGGGCAGCTCTTTCCTGACCTGCCTTTCAACCCAGACCATTCTGTGATTCTATGTTGACTCTCCTGAAACCTTTATAGAACTAAGTTATATGTGTAATGTGATGTTTAGTGCACTAGCAGTCTAACAAAAAAATATGTAATTGCAGGGAGAACAAACCTCAGAAGGGAGGAATTTGTGTTGCCAACCACACGTCACCAATAGATGCGATCATTTTGACAAACGATGGATGCTATGCGATGGTATGAGGAGATCCACAATGACCACAGCAGAGAGAGAGAAGGGAAGGGAGAGATTGTGGGATAACGGTTGTGGAGTTCAGTGCTTAACTTTTACAGCAGAGATGTCAGATTTGATTGATGTCAGTGGGGAGAAGTATAAGCTGTGTTTAAGTTGGTCTACAATGCTAGGCTGTTCATCTGGTGAAATACATGAGGTATGCTTCCTTGTATGCATCTAGATCCTTTCAAGTGAATGCATTTTAATGTTTTGTGGGCACTAGCCAATCCTGGCTTGCAGTTTTCAGTGCTTGTTTTATTTTTTGAGGGGGGTGCAGAAAGGGAAGTTCTGCTGTTCAGGTCTCTCATGCTGTTGTGCCTCACTGGGCTTGCAGGTTGGCCAGGTTCACGGTGGACTGATGGGGGTGATTCAGAGAGCCACAGTCAAGGCCTGTCCTCACGTCTGGTTTGAGCGCTCGGAAATGAAAGACCGCCATCTAGTGACAAAAAGGTGAGGTGTGGGTTGGAGCTGGGGATTGCAGCCCTCCTCTAACTCTACCCACCAAGAAGTCGTACTCGGGTAGGTAATCCCTGAAGAGTCTTCGAATAACCGGAGACCCCGAGGAGGAGTTAAAGCTTTGGAAAGACAGAAACCCAAGAAGCTGTTGAGGCTGCAAAGGGAAGGAACATGGAACCTTAGGATCTTGGGGGAGGCAAAAGCCTAACTTGTGAAAGCACCTTCTTTACACAGGTGCCTTATCTAGTTTTCTTATTCCAGACAACTGCTGCTTATAAATGCTAATCACAGGAATATGAGTGATCTGTAACTCCGTATTATTGTAGGCTGCAATGATGCAGGGTATCGCAGATAGGTAGGGGTGGGAGTAATCAGGGGATAGTGAGTTGGAGGAGTGGTGTTTGGCAAACTGGGTCATTGAGAATGACCCGAATGTACTGGCTTGTATTGGCCTTGGTACAGTGGGCTGCTCAATGTCAGATTCCCAGGTCACAACAAAAGGCTAGGAAAGCTTATACAGGATGAGATGGTTCAGACCAAAGGTTCTGGTAAGGTCTAGGGTGCCACAGACTCTTACAAAACATCTCACTTGGGTAGCTATTGACATAATAACTAATGTCTGATGAATTCAGATATATGTTTTAAAAGGGTACGAAGATACTTCAAATTCTGGGACTTTCTGTTGAAGAGAAATAAGGATTAAAAAAAATGGGCTTTCTGTGACACAAACTGTTTTGACTTCATTTAAAATTGTGAGCCACTAAAAATAACAAGCTTTGCTTGTTTGGGTGAGGAGCAAAAATGTCCTTTTATAAAACTGGGCTGCTTACAAAGGTGGTTTTCTGCAGAATGTCACTGAAGGCATACCCATGATCACACAAGTACAGTGACAGAAATTCTTCCTAATTTTTAAAGGACTTTTAGGTCAATTTTGGCAGGTTAATTTCTTTCCTGCCGCACTGGCCTCTGCACAGCAGGACAGCTTTGCCTAATCATTTGAGTTATTCAGGTAGTGTGAACTGTAGGCATTTAGGAGTCCTCTCTTAAGAAATTTGTTAAGTAAGCACAGCCTGGATGGACCATTGCATGTGACTATTCTTTTCTTATGTGGGCAATTTCTTGCAAGTGAGTTTATCAGTTAATTGAAATGACTTAATGACCTACTTTTGTGGCTTCCCTGGCAGTCATTAGTAAAATAATACGAAGGGAAGATAACAGGATGTTGCCTCAGTGTAATGTATCAGGCTGCTAAGGCATGGCTTGTGCAAGGCTTCAGGTCTGTCGGAAACGGAAACGGCAGAGCAAGCGCAAATGAGTGTCTAGTAAAAGGCTTTGGTTTTCAATGAATGTGTTGTATGTAAAGTTATTTTTAGTACATCTACCTGGGGAAAGAATAGTGGAAAGGAGCTGTTTTTTAAGCTTATTCTTCTGCTTCCACAGACTCAGGGAACATGTGGCGGATAAAAGCAAGCTCCCAATTTTAATTTTTCCAGAAGGTAAGAAGCTGAACTGCTCCTTATCTCCATTCAGTGGAGATGTTGTCCCTGTTCTTTTTTCATGGCTTCTGGTGCTCAAATACTGGTGCTCATCTCTCTTGCATAGATTTTAAGGCATTCCTATTTTTCACCTTAAATTTGAGATTACACAGTGACAGCACAGCACTGTCCTTGGCTGTTGGGTCTTGTGACAAAAACTGTAGGCAGAGGAATGGGAAAATTTCCTTCTGCCATTTGAATTTCAATTCACTGTCCTACAGATCTAGCCTTAGCCTTGTGGCTTTTGTCTCATGTTTTGGCTTAAGGGAGTAATTCACAAGACAAAGAATGAAAGCAAGCAGGGGAGAGATGCTTAACTCTCCCACAAAGGGCCTGCATTTGCTCCTCAGTGAGCTTAAGACTTTTGCTACTCAAAAGTGCTAGGCTATGTGAAATGACTTAAGTTTTTCTTCTGGACAGGCACCTGCATAAACAATACGTCTGTGATGATGTTCAAGAAGGGGAGCTTTGAAATAGGAGGGACAATCTATCCTGTTGCAATCAAAGTAAGTGGAAACAGCTGGCTAGTGAATTTCTAAGTTTTGCTTCTGTTTGTGTCAGTGTGGTGGGAAGCTGTCTCAGCCAAAGCTTCCTCGTGCTGGAGGGAAGAGAAATGTTCAACTTGCAGCAGACTTAGCTCTTTTGGCTGTTCACGGAAATGGGTGACATCTGCTGCTGGTTCTGTCATGTGCAAGCAGGCACTAATAAGCATAGACTAGTTTTTCTACAGGCTCTTTCTAAGCAAACATGTCAGTTGGGAGTTTTCTCTTACTCTGACATGTGACTGAAGGCATCCATTTTGAATCTGAGACAGGCTGTGATGGTCTGTGGGTGAAGTGGTTTATCATTTCTTCTTTGTGATCCCTTGCAGTACGATCCTCAGTTTGGAGATGCATTCTGGAACAGCAGCAAATACAACATTGTGAGCTATCTGCTGCGAATAATGACCAGCTGGGCCATTGTTTGCAATGTGTGGTACCTGCCGCCAATGGTTAGAAAGGTAATTCAGTATCTAGCTGACTTGATTACTATGTAAGAGCCTTTCTGCAAGTGCCTGTTTTTACTTTATTTTTCCCTCCCAAACCCTTACCCCCTCCATGTTTTCAAATCAAAGTTTTATACTGAACTTCTGTTAGTGTTGACTTGGTACGATTGGACTTAGCGTTTCCTCATGCAGCTTGGTACATCAGCAGTGCATCAAATCTGCAAAGGACTGCAGTAAATATAGTGTGAATATCAGTTGCAATGCTTCACCCTGTTGGAGCAAAATTTTCCCCTAATTTCAATGTGCTAGGGGAAAAACGAGCTAAATTACCACATTGAAACATCAGGTTGCATTGGCATGGTAAGGAATGGGGTGTTTGGCAGTGAGCTAATTAGATGAGGCAGCAAATGAAAAACATTATGTAAGTCTGTTTCAAATTACTCCTCTCTGCTTTGGTTTTGTTGAATTTGACACAAAGGAAGGTGAAGATGCTGTTCAGTTTGCCAACAGAGTGAAGTCAGCCATTGCTCGCCAAGGAGGACTGACTGAACTTCCCTGGTGAGTGATACTATCCTTGTTAGACCTCATGGATCATTTGTTGTTATGGATTGAGGGGTGTTTCTTTACTTGGCTTTGTGACAGTTAACATTCAACATAATTTTACTCCAATCAGGGGAAAAGGAGGGAATAACTTTGCATGGATGTATGTGTATATGAAAGGAAAAATTAAGAGAGTTTGGGAGCACCGAATTCTTGTGCAGTGAGTTTCACGTAAAGGCTTGATGCTTTTGAAGAGGAACCCCTCACAGTTGGGACTTATGCTGAGATAAGGAGCAGAAGTGAAGTTACTTGGTGAAACTGATGAACAACAAAAAATAAAACATAGTCCTTGAGGCCTTCTGCTCTTTCTCATGTCCTCGCTCTGTAAGAAGTAGCATAATGCCTAGGTCATGTTGGACTGACTGAAACAAAGTGAGAGCAAGATTTTGATAGAGAATTGACACATTCAGCTATAGGTCCTGATTGGCCCTCTGAATGATGCGAGCAAGAGACAGCTATGCTGTTGCACAAGGTTGACTGCCTCTACAGTCTAGGGAAATAGCATCCCACATTGGTTAAGATTTCTTTGGTAGGAACTGTATAAGCACAATGCCTGAAGTTAAATGTTGTTTTAATAAACACACTTAAATGTCAATGTAGATTTCCTGAAGAAAATCCTTGAAAACTTTTAGATTAAGACTCTAGAGTTAACTAAGGTAGTTAGTATAATCCAGTTTGATAACAAGAGTGGTAACAATCCTGACAAGTTACTTTTCTCTCTTGCTCTGTTCCAGGGATGGAGGTCTGAAACGAGCAAAAGTCAAAGATACTTTCAAAGAAGAACAGCAGAAAAACTACAGCAAGATGTTAGTGAGAAATGGATCAATAGGAAGTTTGTCTACAGGAACAGAGTCAGATTGAATTAGTTCTTGAAAACTACTTTTGCACAACCAGCCTCAGCAGGAATAATGCTTTTCAATTAAAAAAAAACAACAAAAACTGGAGCAACAAAATCCTTATCACTTGTGTGCATATTCTCTGTATGGCTGGTGCAGAACCTGCCAAGGATAGCGTCTTTGTATCTCTCCCTCCCTTTTCACTCCTTACTCCCCTGCTCCTCCCCATCTTCACACGATGATGCGCTGCAGCTCCTGGTGTTTTGGAGCTGAATGTGTGGAGAGGTAAGGGACAAAAGGCACCATGATGTTTGTCAAGTTTGTAGGGATGAAGGGAACTAGACTAAACGTGCTGTCAGGACACTGGTTGTGAAGATACCTCTTGTTCATGGTACTTGGAAGCTTTAAACATAACAATTTTTTTTTCTGTTGCTCACAGACTTTTAGTTGTAGATGACTTTCCATGTTCTAAGTTGTCGGAACTGTAAGGCTGACTCTTGGTTAGTTTGTGCCCAAATGTGCAAGGGGAGAAGAAGAGCAAGGGCTGAAGGATACAAAAGGACCTATTCTGCTAAGAGTACGGTTCAAAAACAGTGAGGAATTTGGTGGCCTTATAACATGGTATTGCCTTTATTGAGAACTGCTACTTGAGGGGAGATAAGGGGCTAGTCCTCGATCTCTTTTTTCCATTGCTACTGTTGAAATGACTTTCTCGAGATCTGGAGCTGTAAAGGTTAAAAAAAAAAGTCAGCAGCTGGATAACATAGGCTATGGCAGATGAATTTTTATGAAGTGGGTTTTCAAGACTATCTGCAAAAAATAACTGCTGATGGCTTAAAGGTCTCAAGAGAGCCACTCCAGAAATGTTTTGTGTTAGTCTGGGCTAGCAATAGCTATCACAACTATAAGCATAGGAACCATAAGTCACCTGTGATGCAAGATGTGGCATGTTCAAATATGCAGTATATTGCTGTCTTAATGTAAAGAGAAATAAATTCTATATTTCTAATGGGTCTTGTGTGGCATTTATATTTTTCTTTAAATGTGTGTAAATAAACGTTCCTGAAAAATGAAAATTAGGGTCATGAAATTTCAGTCACAGTGGCATAAAGGACCAGTTGTAGCTGAGCTTTGTGCAGGTTTGTCTTGGGTAGAATTAATTTCCTTCACAGTAGCTTGTATGGGGCTAAACTTCGATTTGTGCTGGAAACCATGTTGGTAAATACAGTAATGTTTTCCTTACTGCTGAGCACAGCTTAGAGAAAGTCCGAGCCTTTCCTTTTCCTCACACCACCCCACCAGAGTGGGCCAAGGGTGCACAAGACATTGGGAGAGGACACAGCCAGGACAGCTGACCCCTGCTTACCAAAGGGATATGTCACACCGTATGATGTCATGCTCAGCATATAGAGCTGGGGAAAGAAGAAAAGGTGGGGGGGTATGTTCAGAGTTCTATTGTTTGTCTTCCCAAGTAACCATTAGGTGTAATGGAACCCTGCTTTAGTGGAGATGGCTGAGCACCTGCCTGCCACTGAGAAGTCATAAATGAGTTCCTCGTTTTGCTTTATTAAGCTGTCTTTATTTCAACCCAGTGGCGTTGTCACTTTTAGTCTTCTAATTCTCTTCCCTGCCCCACCCTCTCACCCCCAAAATCCCACTGTAGGGGAAGCTTAATGTCAAGCTAGTGTTAAACCATTACGAGCTCTTACCTGATTTATAACCTGACTTTTCTTCCCGCCCCAGACTTTAAGGGAATATACATGGCTTAGTGTTTCTCTTGTCTAGAATAGGAATTGACTCATCATGCAGACTGAACTTGAAATTAGAACATGAAGTTACATCAGGGAGCTCAACTAATGAATCTATAAGCAAGTGGAAAACAACTGTGAGCTTCTAAATTGTGAGTTCATTCATAAGTAGTCTTTTCCTGTAGCAAAGAGATTTTCAATTTAATGCTGAAAAACAAATTGCTGCTCCACAACTGATTATCAAGTTTAAAAATCTGCTAGAAAGTAGTTTCCTAAGTGACAATTTGTGATCTGTTTCCCATTATCCCTCAGCAGATGCACTTAGACAAGGCCAAATATGGCTAGTACTTCTCAAGAACTGGGCAGTCTAGATATTATCCAATCTGCAACTTCTTCCTTGAGGGATGAAAAAAATTCTAAGCAGTACTGAGGTATTTAAGCAAAGAGCCAAAGAACACCCTAAAGACATGTAACTAAGATGAAAGTGGACTTGGGCTATAAAACCTTGCCCAGGATTCTAGTATTAATGCCCTTGAAGGAGGTTCCTAGTTACTGATTTTTTTTTTGTGGATATTGAACATAAAGTAGCTATTGGATAAACACAATTTCTATAAGCACTACCACTAAGGAAGCCTAATTTTGCATGTATTTGTGCTTCAGCTTAGACTGCAAACTGTAACTTAAGTTGTAGCACAATGTGGTGTTTTCTTTGTGTATTCCCTTGTCTAATGCCTCTTTTTTAAAAAAAAATCTGTTGGAAAGTGATTGACTAGTACGATGTTACTGAGGATGCACAGCCTGGCATGTAGCTGCTGTGATGATGTGTTTTCTGTGGAAAACAACCCAAAGCCCAAATAAATTTTTTTGGGGAGAGCCCAAGCTTGATGGCTCAGTGCTCAAGTTTCTATTCCCCCACCCCAAATCTCTCTTTTGCTGATCTTTACCTTAATTTCTGCAGAATTTCAGTTTTAGTTAGGGGAGAGAGGTACCCTTCCACTACCTTGCTGGTAGTGCCCCTTTTGGACAGATGGGAAGAAGGGGCACGTGGTATCTTGAGACCATGGAGGCTATTTTTTCCCTTTTTCTGAGCTGACTACTTCATCCATTCAGATTTCACCTCCTGGATTGTGTTGTCTTGTTAATCTTTATTGGACTGTGTTTTATGTGGGGGGAGCAACTCCAGGCCATATTCACATCATAGTTTCTGTACTGCTGCATATTTTTTTTCTATGTTTTGTACTACATGCTAATTTGCCTTATCAGACAAAATTGCATTGAGAAAGCCTTGTGTAAATGTGAAATAATATTCTTGAGCTTCTTTCAGGCCAGGCTGAATGGCCCCAGTTCTGTAGTTAAACAAATAGGTCTGTATGAATTCTGATGAGCAGCAGGAGATTTGAAGGGCTCTAGTCTCTACCCTGACTTCAGAATGCTTGAGAGCAAAACACTGAATTGCTCTGAGGCAGGAGGTACCAGGTTTAAGTGTAGTTGTTCTAGGTATGGACGTAGGCCAGTATGTGCTGGAAGATACCGGTCATGCTCCTCTGTGGGTGAGTGTACACAGTTGGACAAGGAGGCTGCTAAAAAAATCTGGGGGACTTTTAATATTGTTTTAGATAAGCTAGTTGTTTAAGCCTAACAGTGATGGTGAACTCTTGATTTTTGTCACAGCTGTGCTGTTTGGCACTCTTGCTCCTGATGAATATGCCTGTGCCATTACCAGCTCTGGTTTGTTCCCATCCAGAATGTTTTGTTTGTTTCTTTTTTTTTCCCCTGAAATGAACATAATAAAAAAGGCAGGAATGTGACCTTGAGAGTCAAGATACAGACTCCAATGATTGTTTGCTGTCTCCATCTTTTTATTAGATTTTTCTGAGACTGTTTTTTCTCCTGATTTGCTGGATAGAATCCATACAAATGAAATACAAGCACAGTCAGTAAATAATAATGAAAAGGTAAATTCATTTTACAGAGAAGCCAGTGCATGTAAGTCATCATATGGAATGATGGTGATTTTTTTTCTTGCACAGATCACAAAGCTATTGCAGTCTTTCAAAATTAATATCTGGCTTTTAGTCTCTACAATGGTTTGTGTGACCTCTTCCTACCCTTTGTCTATTAAGAAAAATAATTTTGTTTTTCAACACAAGACACACACAAGATGGGATGCAGTTCCATGGATAAGACTGCCACTTATGTTAAATACTAGGTTGATGCAAAAATAATTGCTGGTTTTAACCATTGAATATAAGGCTGTATATCCCAGGTTAAAATAAAATCCATTAATTGAAATAAGAACTATTAAAATCTATGCTTTTATTCCTACAAGAATTTATGCCTGTAGCACAGAATTCTGAAGTCCTGGAACTGATGAAATTTTCAAAGATGGTTTGAGCAGCTGCTTAGTTCTGGAAAACATTCTCTTGCAGCAAGTTGTCAAGATGCTTGAAAATGGGATAATTGCTGGGGGAGGTGCCTAGTGAGTGAGCTGGGTGCGGTAGAGTTTCGTAGCCTAGCTTGAGCAGCTTCTGCATAGTCCTTTGCAAGAAATATGGTCAGGTGTTATCATGAAGAATAACTGGTCCTTTCCGATTGACCAGCGATGGACATAAACATTGCAGTTCTTGGTGCAGTTGATGATTTCCTGGCAATATTTCTCTGCTGTGTTGGTTTTGCCAAGATTCAAGAAGTTGTAACGGGTGGTCCCACTTGCTGACCACCAAATGGTGACCATAACCTTTTTTGATGCACTTTTGGTTTGGGGAAATGTTTTTGGTACTGCTCCTCAGCCCAGCCACTGTGTGAAACATCATTGGTTGCTGTATGGAATCCATTTTTTGTTCCCTGACACAATGCAATCAAGAAATAGAAATTCAGTTTAGGGAGCCCACCAACTACAGGCTTATGTCAAAACAAAAATCCCCAAGTCTTTTCTGGTTAAACCTGTACTGGCCAGCTTTTGAAAAATTGAAATGTTTTAACAATTTGGGATTTGGAACTGGAGTAATCTTTCCTTGAGTTAACTATTGCCTTGCTGCACCACCAACAGAAATGAAAAAGGGCAAAAAAAAGGAATCTGTATAAATGTTGAGGTTTTCATAGTGCTGTATTTTAGCGGTTATACCTAGACCTGCCTTCCTGACAGTTAAGTTTCTCCTGCTTATTCTCTGGGCTTGTGGCAGGCTTGTTGCTGTCCTTGGGATCTTCCATCAGTAAGGCAGCCTTCCTCGTCTTGTCTGCTGTTATATTCTGGCTGTTTGTGGAGCACCTTTCCTTGTAGGCTTGAAAAAAGTGATACACATAGTAAATAGGTAAAGAATAAGGTTGCTTGTATATGTCAATGTGGTTCCTTAAGGAGATGGACTCTGCAGGGAGTAAAGCTTCCAGCCATTAAGAAAATTGCTATTTGAATTGGTAGTGATCCAGAGAGAAAGTAAAATTATGTCCCAGGATGCAACAGAATTGTTGTCTCAATAATACCCTTGATAGCCCTGAATTCCTTTTCCCTGGGCATATGGTGAAAATTCCAGCTGACCTCATTATAGCTTCCAGAATTCTCGTACCGTGGTGTCTCAAACAGCCTTCTAATTTCATGCATTTGCGTGTGTGTCCTGAAATGAGAGTGATTATTTCACACTATTCTCTTAGAAGAAAGATAAATGAAACTCTTAGCGATAGTGCTTCAAGGAGGTTATTATACTATTAAGTGTCATGTTAATTTGCACAGGGGTTTGCTCATTGTTTTCAGAACTGTATGAAGAGAGTGCCTTTGATTGCATGGAGCTGCTTATGAGCAACTGCTTTTTTCCTTGTTTTTTTTTTTTTTTAAATTTTTTAAAGTAAATGATGTACAGTACTTAAATAGGAAGGCTTTTATTTTTCTTTCATGCAGTAAAAAATGCTTATGTCCCAATTTGGCATAGAAATCAGGTTTATCCGCAGATACGGAAAGGAAGTGAGGGTCAACTGTGGAGCAACTGAACCTCCAGGTCTGGCTTGTCACATCTTTTAGATATATGTCAAGATTCCTGTTAATAGCAGTAATGGTTTGAATTCCAAGCTTCACATACAGCACGTTTCTTTTCAAAGTTCCTAAACCAAAACAATAATATGACTACCATAAAAATAACAGTAGGAGAGAAAAGAAATACAAACTCCCGCAACCCAAAAGCCTTTGCTCTGTTGCGACATTAGATTTTCAACACCACAAACAAAACTGAAGGCGCCCTGATCTTGCAGAACTTACATACTTCAAGTCCTTCTTTAGCTATTGTTATGGAGCTCACCGCTAGTCTTGGCAACATTGTCGAGCGTGGTAGTGAAGTAAATATTAGACCGTAATTTTTAGATAACCAATAAAAAAATGAAGCTGTCTATCCAAGATGTCTATAAAGCCGAAGGCAGAGTCCCAGTGCATTGGCAGAAAGCCACTTTGTGCAGGATGTTTCTAGCCAAAAGCACACTCAGAAACAGGAAGCTCGATTCTGCAGAGGACTCCTTGAATAGAGTAATCCTATGATAAAATCAGTCAGGATTAACAGGATCCAGGATAACCTGATTTTTGTGGGTGTGTGCAATTGGATCCCATGGTCTGGCACGTGGGTGCTGCAAGGATTGTGTCCTGTCACCATATACTCCCCTGTGGCTGGACTACGCAGAACTGTGAAGCATTGGCAGGGAGAAAAAGGTTCAGTTCAAACCAGTTGTTTTGTAGTACCCCTGTAGCTCCAGACAGCTAAGGAACATATATTGCATGTGTGAAAACTTTGGAAAACTTTTTCTTTCTTATTTTGAACTTTCATACGGAAGAGGACAAAGCTCCATGAAATGCTTCAGTTTTGCTTTTGGTTTGATGGGAGTTGGAAAGCAGGCTCAAATCAGAGAGGGAGCAGGGTGGATGTGTGTTACTGTCTGTGTTGGTAATCAGCAGTCTGGAGACTCAAAGCTCTCTGTTGTCATTTGAAAGGGCAGGATCTTTAATTGATGTAGGTAGCAGTTGGGTGAAATCTTTTCCTTGCAATATAATTATGTGATCTCAAGAGCCTTTTCTTCTTAATGTAAGATGATGAAAGGAAAGTAGGCTTGTTTAGTTTCCTCTAGCTTCGCATGCACCGTTACTTTTAACTAACCTTGAATCTGCTTTTAGATACTTTTGGGGCTTTTTTGCATTTTAAACTAGTGAGCAGGAACCCGATGAAGAAGTGCTACTGGGTACATGTGGTATCTGCTACTTTTGCATTCCCTTCAGATAAAACACAGCTCCTTTCCAATTTACAGGACGCACAGCTAGGGGCCAGCACCAGCTCATGTTTGCGTTTTGCCTGGTAAGTGTCTTTCTCGGCTTGTGCCCTAAGCAACAGAAGCTCGTCTATATGCTGCACTATTTGCATACTCTAACGAGATGGGCTATAATTGGCCTTCATTGATTTTGTTTTCATTGAGCTAAAATAGAGTCAGAGCTTCTTAGGCAAGAAGAGCTGATTGATTTGTGGTGGGATTCCAGACTATTCAGTTGAAGAAATAATTAATTATGTTCTTATTTAGTAATTGTCAGGGTCTAAGTTTGCTCTTACCTTTCAAGTAGATGCTACTGAATTCTATCGCTAGACTGAGTCTCTCCTTTTAAATGCTGAGATGAGGTGTCAACACACAGAAGATGGTTCACAGGGAACCTTCAACTTGTTTTGTTCTCTACTACTTCTTCCTTTTTTTACTGCTTCTTTCCCCCTACCTACACTTTCTTCCTACTTATCCATAGGTATGCAGTTCTTCTTCCTTAGTGTTAATTGATCAGCTTCATTCCCCTGCAATCCTCTGTTAAATGATTCCAAGAAAACATCATTTTAACGTGAAGTTGGAAAACAAAAGGAAAAAATTCTTGCTTGCTTAAGAAAAAAGTGAACGATAACATACTGTTAAGATTTTTTTGTTTGTTTTCTTAATTTTGTTTTAAATCGAGCCCAAATTAAATGCTTTGTGTTGAGTACAGATACTGAACACGCCTGTGTAGCTCAGGAGCTGGGGGTGTGTTTGTTGTGTGCTGTTATACACTCATAAAATTGAAACAGTGGATATGTTTGTGAGCGAGTTATAGTCTTACTGAAACTGGAAGAGTACTTGTCCTTCCTTGTGCTTTTCTTATAAAATATCCATTTAATTAAATGTTAGCACTGTGTCTGAGCAGACAGTGCTGTACAGCAGGGCAGATTTTATGAGCTGTTTCAGTAGAGTTGAAAGGAAGGTTATAATGACCACATACAGCAAAGTTAGAATTGGCAGGTATGGAGCAGAGATGATGTTCAGTACATTTTCTCCTGTTCTTATCTTGCACTTGCACCATAATATGGTGATAATATTTGCTAGTTGTTGTTAAGTGGTGGATCCTAGTACAACAATAATGCTAAATAGTAATAAATTGAGTCTAAAAGCTTTCTGTGCTGCTGCAAGTAATGTGGAGCTCAGAAATTCCCTTGCACCAAGGAAGTAAATGACAAAACACTCCCTGGACAAACAACAAACAAATGCAAGAGATTGCTCTTTGTAAAAAACCAGTCTTTAAATAGAAGGGTCTTCCACTGGCTTCTCTGGATGGAGTCTCCTGACTCAATGAGTGTGCTGAAGTGGACACAATCCCTAAGTGACCTCAAGTCCTTCATGGTACATGAGTTGCAGGGGTGGGAAAACTAGAAGAGAAAACTATTGAAAAAAATCATAGGGTGTGAGATTGTGTTGGTTACTGGCTCTGAGTGAAGGGCCTAGTCTAACTTCGAGGCGAACCATCCAGAAGATCTAATCTCTTCNTTTTGGAAGAAAAGGGGTTTTTTTTGCATGAAAGATGTCATATTTAGAAAAATTAGACCAGATTTCTTCAGCAGTTTGGGGACTATCTTTCTTAGTCATTTACATTTCCCAGATGTGCATAAGCTTCTTCAGTCCTACTGTATGGAAGGATCTCCCCCAGAGAGAGAAAAGCAACTGGAGGCCAAGTTCTTTAAACTGATCTCTGAGTGGACTTTTCAGACACGGGATGGCATTCAATGCTCCTAAGCTCATGGTGAAGTCACAGCTAGAGAATGGCTGTGTAGGATCCAGAGCACTTAGTGAGCTGTGAAGGCTTTCCTGTGTACTGCTGGGGTGAGTAGCCATCTCTGGATGTATAACCCTTTCTCCAAGTCCTACTGCCCCTGCAGATCTGTGAGCTATTGGTGCTCCCCAACACTGAAACCTGTCTTGCTTCCTTGCTTGCAAACTCACTTTTTGGTTAAATCTTGTTTTAATACACATGGTGCTTATGCACTGCACATACACACAAACCAACCCCTGGCCTTGACGCCTGACTTGTCCCAGCATGAAGAATTCTAGATGTTCTGGATGTTGGGTGAGTTCTGCAGCAAATTTTGTGTTAGGAACTGTGCTTTTGCTGCAATACTAAGTAGTCTTGGGGATTTGTGTTGGAAAGAAAGGAGGTAAAAGGAAGTAGGAGGAGACAACTGTGTGATCTTTTGGTGGTAAATCACACTCTGTGCTTATCATGATTCTCCTTTGAATTGGACACTCTCATTATATCATATAAGTTATTCTCTTTAGAGTGGCTTTTTTTTTTCCTCCTTGCTCTCCTCTCACTGTAAAGGNGAAGTCCAGGAAGACCACGTCCATTATATAAGTCATTATATATAAGTCATTATATATATTATAAGTCATTATATATCATGTAAGTTATTCCCTTTAGAGTGGCTTTTTTCCCCCCTCCTCGCTCTCCTCTCATTGTAAAGTATCCTTTTGTTAAAAAGCAAACAGGTGCCTCATACCCGGAGGCAACTAGCACCACCCTGTGTCTGGATGTTCTCTCACAGGTAATTAACCTGTGTGTTTCTCCTGGAATTTCTGCCATTTATGCTGTCGTGTTGCTGTTTGTTCTGTGTCAGAGGTCACAGGTCATTTCAGAGCAAGAAGGGCAGGAGCTGGGATATTTTGCACGTGTGCTTTCCAGCTTTCATACTCCAGTAACCTGAAGGCACTTCCTGCCGCCATTCAGTTTATCAAGACAGTGTTCTTCACTACATATGCATCTCTAGATTGGATTCTTATATATTTCAGCCTTGAGAGGACCAGTGCATTTGTAAAGGTTACATAGTTTTGGCAGTATTGTGAAATGAACCCGAATCCCTGGTCCTCAGTAAGAGTTTTGCCTTTGCTTTCACCGAAAGCAGGATCAGGCCTTGAACCTATTTTATCTTAAACACGTGTTTACAGGCCTCTCAGACATCATATGTTTAAGGTGCTCTGGAGCTTCAAAGACTTATCATTTCTACTAGACTGATTGACATGAAAAATGAACAATTTCCTGTGTTGATATGCTCTGGATAACGAATGATCAGGCCAGGAGAAGATGAGCACCTTGGGGGTTGTAAGGATTATTTGACAGCCTGCCCTGGAGCTTCAGCTATTGCGTTGTATGGATAATGAACGATTAATTGATCTCATACTTCGTACTTCACTTAATTGGATGCAGTGCTTTGCATACATGGGCTGCTGTAGCAGTTTAGCCTTAGAAGATGTACTGATTCAGAGTCAAAAAGAAGATTAAAAAAACATGAGGGGCATAGGAGGAGGAGCAGAAAGTGCCTCCACTGAGATTCCTCACTGGCCCGTGTAATCGTTGTGGGTAAAATGAGAGTGAAGGAGAGAGCTGGGGAAGGGAGTAAAACAGGAATGCTCCCAGCTGGAGAGATGTTTCCTACTATGTGGACAAAAGAGCTTGCATTGCATCCTTCTCCCTTATCAGCTGAAACCTCGATTTCTCTCTTTTCAGAAGAATGCAGAACTATGTTAAATGCCTGAGGCTGACTAGGATTTCTCTCCTGGATATCTACTCCTTTACAAATTGATTTATTGCAGCAATCTCCAGCTACAAGGGCTTCTTACCACTGCTGTGCTGTTTCCTCCTCCTGACATTAGTGCCTAGGTGTTCTGTGTCCTTAGCAGATTAAGCCCTGTACTCTTGGGTTTCAAAAGGTGAGTTACAGAAATAAGTTGCTGTTAAACAAGGCAGATAGCCACAGTAAGTCCATGCTAGACATTAAGTTAGTTCCTGTTAGCATTAATATTGTCTTTGCAACCAGTAAACCCTATTTTCCTCCACTGTTTGTGTGTTATGTGAAGTAATTTGCCAGGTCTAGAGGGATCATTGGCAGATGTGCAGGCCTGATGTTGTGTGCAACAAAGAAGAGGCACAATCACATTTTGTCTAACCCTGTGCCAGGAACCATCACACATTCATTTTGCAAAGTGGAATGAAAAAGCTCTACACCTCCTCAAAGTAAATCAGTGAACCACTTGTAGAACTACATTGTGTCTGCTCCCTGATGAAAGGATGACTCACAGCAGAATAAGGTGCTGTAATAGATTCTTTCCAGGTTGTTCACCTGTCATCTTGCCAGGAGAACCTTCATCTTGATGGAGGTGGTAGTAACAGCATCTAATGGTTAGAGTTGTTCCTCTTGCTGCGATTTCCCACTAGTTTGGAAACAGGCTGAGGTAGAGGTAGTGGAGCTGCACTCAAGAAATGAAAATATGGACATTATATTGAGGATAAATTGTTGGATGGGTGGAGTGTGAGCTTGCCAGTACTTCTGCAGCAATCTTTATGACTAGGGTACTGACCTCGGGGACAAAGACTAGGGTCCCCCTTGGGGACAAAGAAGTACAGCTTTCAACCAGATAGTCCAATTCTGAAAAGGGCAAACATCTGTCATTAGTGGCACAGAGATGTGAAATCCTGTTAGTGGGAAAAAACCGCTTGATTTTCTAATGTTCTGTTTCTGATTTTGTAACTTAGATATAATTGCCAATATAAGAGTGGAAACAGATACAAACGAGTGTACTATGGTGTTAGCAAATGGAAGTTATGTTAATTTTGGTATGAAGACTCCATGTATGTTAATAATGATCAAATAAAATTGCTCATTAATAATGATCACAAGTAATATTGATCTCCACAGCCCTTTTCAACCAGATGCTTCAAAATGTTTTATGAACCTTCGACAATCACAGGATGACAAGGTAAGCAATTTTGTCTAACATAGACAGAGGCAGAGGGAAATGAAATCTGAGGTCATAATGACTTGGCTTTGTCCATTAAAAGTTTCGGATTGTCCTGGGCAGAACTGGTATTTTTTAATTTTTGTCTGAAGAATGAAGATATCTGTTCACTGACATTGCTAGAAAGTGGCTCTGTTCTGGCTTAACTGCAGTTGGGGAACTGCAACAAAACTTGGTAGGTCTGTAAACTCCTGCTGCTACAGAGCAACTTCTTTATACCATCTTTGGCACATGAGATGCCTTCACAAGATAGTGAGTACTGTGTGTTCATAGCAATAATGTGTGAAAAATCTTTTAGGTTGCTTTTCTAATTTGCTTCTACTTCAATTAACTTTTAAAACTGCACGTCTTGTCTCATGAAATGATGAACGCTTTCCAATTTATTGAAACAGTGTTTCTATAGAAGAACAATATGCTTGAGCAATTCTTTGTACTGATACATCATCATCAACCTTAGTAATGAGAGGCAGAGATAGGACTAGTTTTGGCTCTGTTGAAAACATTTGTAGATTTTATCTGGAACAGATTTTATTAAAATTGCAACAAACTTTGTAAAGCCCAATATACGCTTCATTAAGCGAACATTACCTTACAATTATGATTAATTAGATTAAACTTATGAAACTGTGTTATTTGTTCAAATCAAAAGGGTGGCAGGGAAGAATGATGGATGATGAAAGAGTATGATAAATGAAGAAAGCAGCTGAACTAAATTGAATGTGTATTCATCCGTTTTCACTTCATAACTAATGATAAATTGAGCATGTCACATTTAACAATACACGTCTGAGTTTAAGCACAGTCCCAGCTCCTGTAGTCTAATGTCTTTTGTCAGGTAGCTATGTTGAGGGGATGTGATATTTTGTTTGGAGAAACCTATGCAGTTCATTATCTATCTCTCCCTGCAGCTAAAATCACAAGTGAAAGCCCTTGTGCTCTCTTGGAATAAAAACACGGAAGTCTCAATTAGAATAGAGTTGTCTAGGAGGCAGAATCTGACTGTGAAGTGTTAATTTGACTGGAAATCCAAGTGATGTATTGAAAATTGTGTGTTGTTGACAAGAATGCAGTTTGGGATAATTACAAACTTAAACAAGCCTGTGAGGGTCAGAGTCCAACCTGTGGGCTTACAATCATTTGTTGTGCAGCCAGTTGAGAAAGATGCTATTCAGCACCAGCCAAAAAGTCTGAATTTGGCCTGAGAGACTTGGTGACTTTGCGCAATACATGGGTGCCACGGGATGGCTTCACAGACTTCTGAACTCATACCACATTTGCTGAGGGGTCAACTGTTTTTTTCTTCTGCAGGTCAATCTAGAAAGCAGTCTTTCTGATGGCAATCAGTAGTTCTACTCTGTTCTTGATTGTAATAGATGTGAATAGGGTGACAGCAATGAGAGGGTAAGGAGGACGAGCATCTCAATTTTGTTATCGACAAATCAAGAAGAAAAACATTTTACGCTGGGTTCACAAAAAACTTTGATCAGTGTTTCAAACCAGAAATTGAATTCTGTCTGACTTCATTGTTCCATTGCTGTTCCAAACCCATTCAAACACATTAAGCCAAATTCAGTGACTATGGATTATGCTGCTGAGCTACACTGAGGATGAAATTTGGGTGTGAGATATTTAGCATTTCTAGGGTTAGTTCAGCTGTGATCCTACATTCCTTGTGTGCTGTAGACCAAAGAGTGAGAAAAGGTTGTTTATAGGTTTAAGGAGTAATAGGAAGCAACTGAATGCATGAAATAGCTACAGTATTCCAAAACCAAAATGGAAGAAAATCCTGCATCCCTTAGTCATAAAGGGACATACTGTAAACAGACAACAAATGCAACCAGGGAGCTAAACACTGGCATAAATGTCACATATGGTAGCCAAAGAGTGTAGGGAAAGGGAAATTTCTTGTCTTTCTTTGGTGATTAGGAAAGGGTTCCTTGTTGGCTGCGAAATCTTGCTTCAGTACAGGATCAGAGACCCATTTTGCTTCATGTGCCCTTCCTAAAATGTCATGTGTTTCTTACTTGCAATCAAGTCTCTTGACACGGGGACTGCAGGCCATGTCCTATCCATGTCCCTTGCTAGGGACAGTACCCCTGTAGAGTTTGAGTGACACAGATATTTTTGAATTCTAAGTCAGGAGTAGACCAAACCTCACTTCTATACAGTGCTGCCTGTAAGACTGGATATTAAACAGGTTCTGGAGAACTGAAGTAATTTGAGAAAGTCTGAGATGTAACTTTGCTGCGTTCTCTAAAGTTATTGATGGGAGGAAAGGAGTTTGTATCTGTAAAAGTTAAGAAAAAAACCTAATGACTACCAAATAAAGTGCAGCAAAATGTAAGGTTAAAGTTTCCAACCAATGTTAGTAATTACATTGTTCTCCCTTAAATCTACTGCCAGTGTTTTAAGTGGCTGTAGAATTGTTCAGCACTGGCCTCACATGGCTGAGCACTTTGTGGCTATTGCCAGACATCACACCTGGGTTGGATGTGAGGGAAGTTCTGTAAAGTCGTCTCTGCTTTTCCTTTGTTTCCCAGGAATGCTGTGAACAGGTTTAGTCTATTTGACTGAGGAGTGCAATAGAGAATTTCTTGGTGTGTAAAGAAGTAATTTTACACCTGTAACCACCACTCATAAAACTGGAACCTCACTGGCTTGAACTATTAAGGTCTTATCCTTTGGGAAGGCCACATGGCATAGCATTGTCTCTAGGAGTCAAGTTAATAGAAATAGGATTCTGTTAAATAATGGGGTTTGTAGTGAAACTAATTCTGCAGTTCAATTGTGTAGTTACTGGAAACAGAAGTCTAGGGAATCAGACGGAAACCCTGTACAAATTAGCAGTTTTATTTATTCCTTGTTCCATGAAAGTGGCCGTGTGAGCTTTTTATGCAACAGACATGCAAAGTGCTAGCTTTGTACTTATACCTGGTTGTTATTAGTGGTGCCTCTCAAACAACAGTTTCATTGCCACAGAGACATTTCTGACCGTGACCTTGGCTGATTGAGGTGGGTTTTTTGAGAAATGTGAAGATAATTGAGAAATGTGTGAAGATATTCAAGACCCTCAGAGAAATGGAGGTTAAGTGGACCACATGGACTATTTTAGCCATCTCAAGCTCAAGTGAGGCTATGTTTGAGAACGGAGGATGTGAGGTGCTGGGGCTTGTTTGCAGAATATTCCAACAGACGCTTTTTTGGTGTATCCTTAATCAAATGTACCTGCATCTTTGTATAGCTACCTCTGCAAGCCTCTTCCCTGTGAGCTCTGCTCAGCTTAAGCTGCTGCAGTCTTTTGTAGGAAATAGTAAGTTGACTGAGCAAGATGAGTGGTGACTCTTCTGGAGAAAATGCTGTGGACTGTTCGGCCCCCTTGAGGCAACGATTTCTTTGGAGTGCCACTGATTTGGGTGGCCCAGGTGGAGACTCCTTGATAGGAAATTGCTGTGAGTACTTCCTGGACTTCAGATTTCTCCAAAGATTTGCACTGTGAGCTCCCGTAAAACAGAGGTACTGTAAGTAACTCCCTTCTTAAAAGTTAGCCTTTCATCTTTAAAAAGCTCTGTAGGCCACCCTTCCCCCATGGCTGGGTAGAAGCAGAAGGTGCAGAGGAGACAGTGGTGTAGGAATCATTAAAGTGAAATGTGAGTCATGTTCATTAAAGGCAAGCTAGCAGAATGTCTTATATTAGTGGCTGTGTAATGATTAGAGCTTCCTGTAATAATGATGATGGCGACTCAACTATATGAATTGAACATTCGTTCTAAGTTAATTCACATCCTTTTAACTAAGAAGTTATTTAAGGGAACAAAAAAAAAGAGCCCGTTTTAGCTCATAATTTGAATAGACTGGTCAGAAGAATACTGAAATAGCAACCCTCCCTCTGTGTCAGGGAATTTCAAGCAGTGTTTAATATGTATCTAAATTTTAAATCAAAGGCATATTTATGTTTGTTTATTCATAATTTATTCATCTCTTCTAAATGCTAGACCTTCTCCCCCTTGGAACTTATACATAAATTCACTAGCAATATGTTCCTAGTCAAGGTGATAATAAAAAGCTTTATTTTGATGTGAGATTATTTAAAGAGAACTTCACTTCGATTTTGGTTTTTCTGAGACATGATGGGGAGATAAGTGATTTACTCTTTGCCTTACAATCATATCAGTTTTGAGCAAGAAATCCTGGTCTAAAAACATTGCTTGTCAGGAAACAAAATGAAAGAGGGGAAAGAATAGTTCATTTTATATTGGAAATAAACATTTAGAATAGAAAGATGAAAAAGAGAGCAAAATATTTAGGTTAAATATTGAAGGAAGGCCTTGGTGGTGGTAACCATGGTGTTGCAGTGTTCTTAGGTGTTAAAAAAAAGCATATAAACTACCTGAGCAGACTGGAAGATGGAGGCACCAGTCTTCTGCATTTGCAGCTGTGGTCACTCTGGAGATCTGGACCCATTAGCAAGTTGATGACCTTAGCAGTTGTGTTCCATTGATGTCAACTTTTTGCATGTTTACCATTTCACTTGAACAATTCAAAGGCTTTGAGTTGATAAGGTGGGTTTTCTCACCGCATTATTCAATACCTTTGCCTTGCAGTCAGAATAGGTGTGCCAAAGACAAATTTTGGCATAGTTAGGTAGGAACATTGTACAGGACGCTGCAGTGCTGGAGTTGTGAATGCTACTTAGAAGTAACAACTGAATCCTTACAATTATTAAATCCTTTTGATTAAAGGATTGCGTTTATTAAAATATTTCTTGCATTGCTATACATTTCAAGATTAAACTAGTGAAAAGCTCAGCTCTGAACACTATCAAAACCTGGAGGAATTTCAAATCATGTAAACAGACTCAAAGTGAACTTCAGTTTAACATAACTTGCTGTAAGCCTGGATGGTAATTCTGATGCATTTGTACATTCAGGTTTGTTCAACTGAGTTCTAGCATATCATAGCCTTTACAGACTGTCTTGTGCAGGACTGCAGGTATGTAGGAATTGCAAATAACTTGTGAAAACTTTTTCTTCAGGTTGTGCTCTTGATTCTGAGAAGAATCTGCAGAGCTCTTGGAATCAGTAATTACCTGCAATGATCCAAACAGAAGATACCTGTTTTCTTCTATATTAGTGACTTGACAATGAACACATGATTGGAAAGGAACTCAAATTATATTGGAGACTGTTTCCTTTTGGATGTTGTAACATATTCCATGGCAAGAACGCTGGCTGCCAACAGGTCTGTGGGCCGAAGGAGCTGTCCAGCATTGTTTTCTGGGTGAGATTGGCAATGGTAATTTTTACAATATTTTGTTTTCTTTCATTAGGATGAGAGCTTTTCTTTTTGCCTCTTCAGAACTATGAGCAAATCCTTATTGCAGCCAGAGGTGCTCTGGAATAGCAGTGCAAGAATCCACCCTAGATCAGGCTAGGATTAATCTTTTAATAAAGTAACAAGTACAAACTTCTGTAGTTAAAATAGACTCAAGCACCTTACAATGCTATGATACTGCAGGTGGCATTCCCACTTCAGGGTACAACTAACTCAAAATAACTTATATGATAAGGCGCTTTCTTTATCTACAGCCGTGAGAAAAAAAGGTCACTTGAAAATTCTCATTGGTAGTAAGAAAATAAATGCTGTTTTCTTTAGGGTTTGGGAATATACATCTACTCACCAGCAGGTAATTTGGAGGCAGAGACCTTGGAAGAGAAATGGGTTTTCCATCTTAAAATTATTGTTGTTTAACTGCTTCTAAAAAAATGAGTTGCCTTCAGACTCTGTGTTTATTTAGTTCTTCCTTCACAGCATCGAGCATGGGGAACTGTTTCTGGTAAGGTACTAACTTGAGTAGTTTCTTAGTGCCTCTGATGATCTTAGTGGTTTGCATATGCTTGGTCATGGGTCTGGAATACATGAAACCAAAGTTTCAGCATATCCAATAATCTTGACCTGAAATCTGGCAGACTTTTATAAATTTATTGGTGAATGATGGAGTCTAAATTCTACTGGGTGAAATATAGAGATCTGGTATCATGTTCTGCAGTTTTGAACTACTTGGTAGGCTTAAATACTCTGATTTTAAGTCATGTTACTCCCTCAGAACTGTTTGTGCTTTAATCTTCTTCACTGCTAACAATACCCAGAGCTATGTACTATGATCTGAATAGTGATAGATTCTAGCTACTTTATTCCAAGACATATGAACTATAACATGTGGAAAGGCCTAGTATATTCTGTCTAATGCTTGCATGTTGCAGTGAAAGATAGCTGGATATCGGGAAATAAATCAATAGTCAGGATGATAATGATCAAAAAGAATGTTCATGAAATGTAATTAGCAATCTTCTGGCTTTATTTTTTTGCCAACAAATATAATGTTCTGATGAAGTTGTAGTTTAATTAACCCCATCTGAATGGTATCCAAAAACCTTTTCTTTGCTAGAATCAGTCATGGTCTGTCATCTGTCTACAGTTATGTTGCTACCAGTGGTGTTCACAGTAATCTTCCTGTGTTGACTGAAAAAATGCATCTGGCTTTACTGTGACATTAATAACTCTGCTTCTGTGCAACTCTCGAAAAAGCTTTTTATCCTTGCAACCTGAACATTTGTATGTATTTACATTTAACTCTGTGGAGAAATACTTGAAAAGCGGGATCTGCTCCTCCCTCTCTTCTTACTTTCCTCCTTCCACTGCCTTTCCCAATGCTCTCCTTTACTTCACCTCCCTTTCATAACCTCATCTAGATACCTATTAGTTCTCTCTTTCAATAACACTGCTCTAGCTTCAATGAAAGTGCTTTTTAATGTAGGAGATGTACTTCAGCCATAACACCAGGGTCACTTTCTGAGTAACATTTTATGGGATTGATTAAACTTTAACACCATAACTGTTGACTTTATAGGCCAAGGAAGACACGCTGAGTGCTAAGCTCTGGATAATTTGAGCTTCACAATTTTTTAAAATAAAATAGAGATAAGAGTTTTATGACTTTTGATAAAGCAACCCTCAATTTTTTCCCATTGTCTATTTTAAAAGACCTCTAACATTTAACATGAAATAACGTTTTAAACACTAATGAAGTAAAATTATAGTAAATAACCATATATTAGGAAAAAAAAGTTCAACCTTATGGAAAGAATATGAGAAAAGATTTAATTTCATCTCTACTTGGCTCCAAATGTGAACATCTTGTGTTTTTTTGTCATTATTAGAAAGCAAATGAATGGGTGCTATTGGCTCAGAGTTGATGTTGCAGAAACATATCATTCCTTCTCACTGTGAATTCTCTCCTTGCGGTGACTCTGGTGGGACAGAAAAAATGACAGCTGCCTAAATTAAGAAAGGACCCTGAGCTCTTCTTAAACTGCTTCTTTCAGTGTACACAGGCATTGCTGCTGAGAAATTGCTGGACAGGAGTGCATCTCACCAGGTACTAAGAAGAAGGATGATCATGAAGAAAGGCTTGATGGCTGAATGTGACTGCAGACCTTGAGAAAAGTTCACAGGTTAGTTACAGTCTCACATGACTTGAACTATGGTGTCTGTAATCTCATCACCTCACCTCACAAGTGGCTAACACAGTACTTACCTGCCGGGATCTCCCTATTATATTTGCCTGGGGGTAACTTCTCTGGCTGGAGCTGACAAACTGTTCCTAATTATACTGGTATATTTGCCTAGCAAAAAGGATGTACAGTTGTACTTCTTGGTGGAGCCTGGTGAGCAAAATCCAATGTATGAATGGGAAGACAGAGTTTCACTTTCGTCCCACCTGAGTGGCCCAGGTGCAGGTTTCCTGGAGAACAGGGTTGTTGAGTAGCACTGTGCAGATCTGTATTATGAGCATGAGCTTCCATTTGGGGTTTATGGGCCTCAGATAATAAATGATAGTTAAAAGTTCTTCACAAATCCCTTGAAGTATTCAGCCTGTGTCATGGTGAAACCCAGGCATTTTCAAGGTGAGAGACACCTTCCCAGTTTGAAAAGATGACTTGGTATGGCCAGTGAGTTCAGTTATGGCCTGGCATCAGCAGATTTCCCGATGAAGTCACAGTAAGATTATTTTAGAAAATCAATAACATGGTTAATTGTCTTGTCCTAACATTTCTTGAGAAGGGTAATTGTGTAGTTTTAAAAAGAGCCAAATTTTAAAAGCCCTTGTGGCTTACTATTTGAGTTGAAACATTTTTAAATTGAAAGTTAGATCATGCTTGTATTGCTAACATTCAGAAAAGAGTTCACCTACTTGAACGCCTCAGCCATCACAGGAAGGGTCATTGAGCACAGTAACAGGCTACCTGGGGAGGTGGTTGATTCACCATCCCTGGAAGTATTTGAAAGATGGGTGGATGAGGTGCTGAGGGGCATGGTTTAGTGGTTGGACTCGATGATCCTGGAGGTCTTTTCCAACCTGGTGATTCTGTGATTCTGTGACTCAACAGAGTCATGTATAGTTCTCTCTCTTCTTTGACTGAACAAGAGGCCTGACTTACTAGGAGGGCAAACACCCTGAGAGATGCTGGGAAAAGCTTGAGATCTCACTGGGTTATTGCCAAGAAAGGCCAACCTCTCCACAAACCCTTCACATGATTCTCACCTCTGCTTGTTGCCATTGCCAGTAGCACTGTTTAACATCTAAATGCCCTTCTCCAGGGATGGATGGTAGTGGGAAGAGGCAGGGATAACATTGAGTTAAGGACAGGTCTACAGAGCTGCTTGAATCTGTTAGTTCATCAAAAGTATAATGACACTGTTAGAGGGGACTGGATACTACGAGTGATACAGAAAAGGCAGCCTCTGTCTCAGGAGTTCCACGAAACATTCCCTGCTGTAAACTTGGAATTACACCCAGGAGAACAAATGCTCTGATCTTGTGAGGTGCACCAGGGAGTCTACTAGTTGCAGCTGTCATAAATGGGTGCAGTACTGAATGGATCTTTACTCCATCCTTAACGCTTGTGAAACTCAATTCTTTATTAATTACCAAAATACTTTGGTGAAGGTCACTTCATTTTTATTCCCACAGTTAAACATATGAAATTTTAAAAATGTTTTTGGGAAAAAAAAAGTTAAACATAGCAGACTTCTTTGTTCAACTGTCTGGGTTGTTTTATGCTGGCCTCTGTGACTGAAAAAATTAAGAGAAAGAGTTTGTGGGTTTTCTTTTTTTTTTGTTTGTTTGTTCATGGTTTGTTGGTTTTTATTTTTTTTTAAACTGGTCAACCACAGTCTATGAACATTTTCTATTCATAAAGGGCTGCATAGTCACAAGCCAAACCCGTATTTTTAAGACTATGGAATGCAGTCCAAGATCAGAAGAAGCAAAGTGTGTACTTTCTCTGAATTACTATGCTTTCTCAGCTGCAGCAGGACCCAAAGGTTGCTATTTCTGCACATAGGCTGAATGCAGGAATTACAGATTGCCTATGGAAACCAGGAGGGATCTCTTTCAGTGTTTCCCAGATGGAATTTCACAAGTTGAGTTTAAAGTTGCAGAAAGTGGAGCCTTGTGACTGCTGGAAATTCACTTTAAGGTGCCTGCTTTCTCTGCTACTTTATCTTTGTCATTGGCCTTCACGTGATTTTTTTTCTAATTTTATACTTTACCTTTCCAACTTTCCCACAGCATTTTCCTCTGCTTTCATCCTCTGGCTTCTTCTCATAGTTGTGTCTTTTGTCTCCTTAAACTTAATCTTTTTGTCTCAACAAAGGACTCTAGTAAACATTGGCTGTCTTTTCCCTTCCACAGTGATAAAAGCTGTGTTTTCTCCTGAAGTCAAATTTGTTTATTGGAAATAGCTAGCGAGAAATTTTCTCTCTCCAAATCCATACAGGATTTGTTACTTGCGATTCCCCTTCAGTATTTTCTTTGCTCTTGAGTTTTGTGTCCTTCAGTATGCCACTTAAGCTGATCGCTGAAGTCTCAAGAGAGCCTGGCAGGCACTCTTACCGTTTTCTGATCTTGCCAGCAGTAATATTTCTTCCAGGCAAGGCCCCTCATAATTCAAGTGAGGTCAGTCAGTCCCCAAGAGCTGAACCTGTCCTTTCCAATGAATCAGCAGTGGGATTGAAAGAATTTATGCAAACCATCAAAATGATTTTGTTTGTTCCCATGTTGGGGATAGCTCTCATAGTATCACAAGTTTTTTTCTTGTGAAGAGAGAGCAAAAAGTGTAGGATGCATTAAATATCAGCTCAAGCCTCCTTCATCCTATATGTGAGCCTTGAGTCAGCCCCTTACTGCATATGAAGCACAAGAACGAAGCTAAAATCTAACTTTTAAGTTACACTTTATCACAAGCCTGCTTGTTTCTCATTAGAGTCACCGCCACTCAGCTCCCGAGAACCCTGCCTCTCACTTAAGGGATTGTAGGTTTCCTCATAGATGATAATTAATTACCTTCTCAGATATAGGCACTAGTCTGGGAATTTGTCTCTTACTGTGCATTTGCTACTGTTTAGAGACTCTCAGAAGAGAGACGGAGGTGTTTTTCTTAGTGAGCTGCACTTTAAGGTCCTGTAATATAGTCCATCTACCTGCTAGAGTTATTTTACTAAAATTAGAGCTATTCCAGACTCAGCAGCATATATTTTGATACCACTTAACTTCTTAAAGGAGATCTGATTCTTGATCCCAACCTGAATTTCTGTTCTGGGCACTCATGTGATAATATGTTGGATCATAAGAGATCATAAAACACACAACAGAGATGATTTGAATCCTCAGGGAAAGCTTGTCTGCACAGAAATACTATGGAAAGAAAATGACTGAGTAAAGGTGCAACTCTAAAACTGATCAGTAAAATCAGTCTATGGACACCTTCAGTAAAGCCTAGTAGGTAAAGACAAAAGTTGCTTCTGGTGTGCTGCAAGCTGCCTAGATCCAAGCCTGTTCTAGTGGGGAAGCTCTTCCTTTGGTGCCATACTTTACCTAGCGACTAGCTTACTGCCAATGTGCCTTTTTGACCGAGGTACCTTTAAAGGTTAAGATAAAATACTTTCTACTCCTCATACCAGGTTTGTGTGCAGCCTGCTACCACTGTTGAAATAACACACTTCAGATATTAAGTCAGCTCAATTTTCCTGAAAATTTTGAATGTAGACATATTTAGATTCAACTCTTGGAGATTTTGAAACCTTTTCTGTACATAATTTTCTACTCTAAACACGGATCACTCTGTGCTAAAATAATTCAGAATTAGTAGTAGTAGATCAGAAGAACAAATTGAACCCACAGCAGCTCTCCTCTCCATAGAGTTGATGCAGTCCAAGTCCAGTTTCAAAAGGTGGAGGTGTGGTCTGTTCTCTCACTTCTTTACCAAGGGTAAGTCTTTTATCCATGGAAGTATAGAAATAGTCTTAAATCTGAGGTGTGTTATCTTTGCTCGCTTGATTGGCACCTAGGTTCTTAAACAGTCTTGTCCTCGTTGGTGCTTACCAGAGCAAGGTGCTACCTGTACAGCCTGGCTGTTTTCATCTACCCACGATGCATGAGCAACATAGAGCACTTTAAACTTGTGCAGTAAGTTTTTGAACAATTCTCTCCCTTGAGCATGCTGCCAAAGCAGACATTAATCAACTTTACTTCAGGAGTTAGAATAGAAACTTGCTTGTAAATTATGATCATTACATTTCCGGCTTAAATTTCCCTACTCCTTTAAGCTAATGTTTTAAAAGACTAACCCTACTACTCTGGCAAGAGCCATGTCTTGCCTTTTATATCCATTTGGCACACTCTCGCTGTCTTTTTTTTTTTTTAAGTTGAAGAATTACATTATCTCTGTGAAATAACTTTCCTTCTTTAGTTGTTCAATTTGATTCAAGGATTTTTGATTAAGCGTTCAGGGGTTATGAATAAATAAGAACCAGCAGCCCAGTAATTGGTATATCATTACTCCCTTCTAGCACATTTAATCCTCAGCTTCGCTGCACCATGTAACCTTTTCCTTCAGTCCTCCTCCTCCTCAATACTGCTTATAAAAAAAAAAGGAGGGGGGAAAGAAGGTATGTCACTGCTAGCTTTACAAGTTAGCATTAAAATGAATACTTTTTAATTTCTCTGGATGAGATGGGGCTCTGTGCTCTGGGACAATGCTGATGGATGATATTTTAATGCAGCTGAAATGTTATTTTTACTGAACCAGGGAAAACTATAAATTTTGCTTCATTGCCACTGATAGCTCTATGCATAAAACTATGGTGGCGCCCATTGCCCATGAATAATCACCTCAGCATGGCAGATGTTACTTCACAGGGAAAGCAATTCTTATGCCGAAGAATTGTGGAAAGATTAATTGTCTACAGCTGTTTCATGGCCCACAGCAATCTTGATACATTTATGATAAGTTTAAGAGCTCACTAGAGGCAGCTCCTATTCCCTGTTGTGAGAGAGGGAAGAGGGGGAGCTGAATGGCTTTATTTTGACACCTGGATTCATAGAATCTGTCAGCTCCATTACAGCCTTCATAGAAAGCCGGCTGTTGGCAGGTTTAGGATGATTGTGAGTGGGCTAAGATGCACGAATTATCTAGACATAGATAAAGAAAAGGAGACTGAGAAGAATTATTCAAATTTGTGCAAATGAATTGCTTCCATTTTTCCTCCCTCTGCCAAGTGGAAATTGAACGTAACCCGCTCTGACCTTTCTCTATTAAGTGCTGCAAATTGCAGTAAATGCATAGTTCTGAGTGCCCTAATGAGACAAAGCTCTAGCAATGCCTCATTAATAAGGAAAGTTTGACCTTGCTGGTCAGCCCTTCATTCGATATTGAAAAGAAATAGGAAAAAAGAAGAGATGACCTGCTGTAAATTTTGAACAATACCTTTGATTTAGTTTGTATATACTCCCAAGCAGATACTTCACAACCTTTTTTTCTTCAGTTTTTGCTGTACAAGTGAAGAAGAGGTATTTACTTACTAAGTTCCTCTGTAAATTCATGAGGACAGTCATGATTTGTGGTAGGGATGCACACAGGCATCTGATGAAGCTTTTAAAAATATACTGTTAGTGTCCTTCTATTGATGAAAGAATATTGATACCTTCCATCCTGTACAGGTTTGTTTTCCTGTTTCTCTTCAGCCAATATTCATTTTCACTGTACTGGAGTGCAAGCATGTGTTTCTGCATTACTTTTAAAGAGTGCCACAAAGAAATTGTATTCAGTACTCAAATGTACAGTCAGTGGAGTAGGGAGTGCTTGTGAAAAGCTGACTGGGGATGTTTGCTCCTCACTTGTTTCTCATGTTCAATTGTGTTTATTACTTCAAATATTATAAGTCAAGAAATTTAAATAAGCAGGGAGGCTTTTTTTTCGACTTCTTAGATCTTTAGTAGTGCTTGTTGAGATAGGATGAGTGGTAATGGATTTAAACTAAAAAAGAGGGTACATTTAGATAAGGTATAAAGAAGAAATTTTTTACAGTAAAGGTGGTGAAACACTAGCACAGGTTGTCCAGAGAGGCGGTAGATGTCCCATGCCTGGAAACATTCCAGGTCAGGTTGGATGGGGCTCTGAGAAACCTAATCTAGTGGAAAATGTCCCTGCTCATTGCAAAGGGAGTGGACTAGATGACCTGTAAATGTCCCTTCCAACCCAAATTATTCATTGGTTCTCTGGCTACAAACAGTAAATGAATATGTTAAATGAAGTTAGTTTCCAAGTGGTAGTCAGCTGTCCATGAGGTTGTAAGTGGTCTGTGGCTAGTCTGCAGACTTGTAACCTGGAATAACATTTATGTAATAATGGATTTCTAAGCAGCAGTGCTAGTACGAGAGAAAATTTGGAGGGTGACAGCAAGCATGAGTCTAAAATATCTGGGGATGCTTGTAGGAAAGGGACATCAGCTATCTGTCAAGTCTTCTAAAGGGATTTCCACGAAGGAATCTGGGTGGATGAAGTATACAGTAAGACATTGTGTAATAGAAGGTATGAGCGTATCTAAAAAGGGCTTTTTAAATGCGTAGAATAGTTTCAGGACTTTTTTTGACATGCTTTATATTTCAAACTTTGCCATCCCTCTGGGATTTTACTATTAGACCTGGAGTAACAAAGGTCATTGGCCGTATGAACAGAGGTATACTAGAAAAGAATCTTAAACAACAAATGTGACATATATCAGCTTAGTAGTTTCCTTGCATCAGCATAAGTGATGTAAAGAGTGCAAGTGCTACGTACATAGTGGCATTCATCATTTGTCACAAGCTCACCCATTATGTGTCATTTCAAGACAAATATTTTTTTCTTTTAATAAGTTACACCTGGGAACATATAGTATTTCATCAATATATTCAAAGTTATTCACTAAAATTCTTCAAATATGTCTTAAAATGAATATAATTTGTAAATGGGCTCTGACAGATACCACTTTAAACATTCCAAAGTCAAGACAAGCCAGACAGCTTTCTTTGGATATGTAAGCCTCCTGCCTCTGGATGAGTGTAACATTTTGAATTCCAACAGTGTGTATTTATACTTAAGACTTAAAATGTTCATTTTGTATCAATGTTTTCCATCATGAACTTAAAATGTGCTGTTTCTGGAAACACTCCTCCAGAAGGAGTCACAGGTTTGAACATGGTGGAAGCATATCAAGAAAGGTTGCCTGCACAGCTGGAATAATTGTGAATAAAAATTCTGATGTGTTTGCGTACAGGTTGTATAATACTCTCTTACCCTCATAAAGAAGGGATGCTAGTTGAGCCTGATGAATAAGATTAATAATTCATTGCCAAATTCTCCATTCTTTAGGATCACATTTTTAAGCCTAGCTCAAAGATTGCAAATATTTAGTGAGAAGTTAATTATGTGAGAAACATATTTGCAGTCTACTGTCCCTTGTTGAAGCAGAGATGAATCTTCTGTATTACTTGGTTGGGAAAATACAATAGTATTTATTCGGAGGTGTAGAAAATAATACAAAAGCAGTTAAAATGATATTTTACGGGAGCTGTCACTGAACTAAAATGACACATGATTTCAACTGGTTTTTTTTTTAGCTATAATTAACTTTGTCTTTTGACAACTCCTTCTGAGGCATATATTAATTAAATATGGGATAATGAATAGAGACAACTAGATCACCAGGGTATAAATCAATTGAGGGGTTCTGATGATACCATAAACCACAAGAATGGAGTATGTGCAGTTAATAATAACATCAAAAGACGGTGATTGATTTGGAACTTAGTGATCCTTCCACATTCATTATTATTTTATATAAAGCATAAAAACGAGAGGTGTTTTATGCAAAGACAAGACGATTTTTCTCCCCCGGGTTCTTTGATAATGGAGAAATTGTCATTGTTCAGTGTTAAAGAAGGGGGCTGTGCTTATTACATAGAGAGAGATGTCGGAAGATTATGTGGTCACAGAGAAGCCCTGAGACTAAGAACATTTATACTGTAATTATTTGTATACTTTCTACAGAGAAACTGGGGTGAAATTTTCTGATGGTTTAAAATGCTGCTGCTTGGAATCCACTGAAATTTTACTGTTTGATTGCTTTTCTCTTTTTTTTTTTTTTAACCTTTGATTCATTCCCCCTGAGGCATTTTCCCTGTAAGAGACCTCAGATTTTCATTTTTATCAGACATATAAACCCTATACTTTAGCATTTATATACTTCGAGCATATTACAGCCTTTGTTTATCAATGGTAACATTCAGTTCAGACTAGTAGATTTTCCATCCGATTCTGTATCTGCACGGTAGATCTGGACCAAATGTGTGCTCTATTGTATGACAATACATACATTAATAAAACTGCATGGGGACAAATGCTTGTGTTTATACACACGCATATTAAAAAACAGCACTTTTGTAAAATAGCGTTTGAATACAGTGCCTCTCCAGGCTATGCCATGTACACTTCTTACATACTGTTTTCCATTTTAAATTGGTTGAGTGTGGAAAGGGGTGAGGGAATATGGGACATTTTGATTCCTAATTCAGAAAGTTCAGTGGGAGAAGTCTTCAGGGAGAAAGGTGAGCTCATGCTCCTTTTAGCTCTACTGTGATGCTCACAGAAGTGTGTATGAAAGGGTTTTTAGCATGGGGCATTGGTCAAAGTCTCATTATTTCTTGGGCAGTCATCTCTGGGCCATGCAGGTCTTTAGAAAACAAAGCAAAACTAGAAGAGAGCTCTGTAATTGCATACCAGGCACAATGGTGGAATGTGATTGTTTGGTCAGATACAGCATTTAAGAATGAAGAGTCAGGTTTGAACCTGTCAGTTAAACCTGATAGCATTACTGACTGAGCCTAAGTGTTAACTTAAAGTCCCAGACCCCTGCTTCCTAACTCCTTCCCCCAAAGTAGTTTGCAGAGCTTTCTGGCAGGTCTAGCATTTGTGCTTTCCTGTTAACTTTTGAATTTATTGATAGTGTTAAGAAAGTCCCTGTAATCCTGGAGGGGATGCAAACCCTGGAAATTATTGTCTTTGCAGTCAGGCACTTCCTGCTCCTCTCAGCATTGCTCATTTTGACACTGATGCCAGCATCTGAGAATCTGTCGTGTTTTATATGTGTGAGGGTTAGGACCTAGATGCTGGGGGCAGAGGACAGAAAAGAGAAGCTTGGACATGGGTAAGGGGAACTGCAGGGTGCAGGTTACGAGATAGCAGCCCATACTTGTGAGCTTCAGTCACTTGCAGAAAGCCAGGCTGGTCTCAGAGGCCAGGAGGCAGCCACAGCTGCCCTAGCGTGGCCTCATCTGCATGAGGAGCAGAGCACTTTTGGCACAGCAGGTGGCTCGAGGATGCAAATCCCAACACATGCCCTGAGAAAATTGTTTCCAAAGCTGGAAATGCACAGGAAGTAGAGATGAGCTGTCAAATACACAACACTGTTTATCTGGCAATATAAAATAGGGATCAAAGACTCAAGGGACATTTTGGTCTGTCTTCACTGCCTTGTGCTCTAAGTACATTTTAAAATCAAATTAATGTATATTTAACGTGCAATTATTAATTGCGTGCACCCATACTCCAAAGTAACTGGTTGCTTTAAGTGCTTCTCTTTCTGTGTAATCTACTCTGAGTCCTGAAAAGAGCCTGACTGCAGATGTCATGGGCTCAAAGTCTTTTTATATCACCTTCAGTTGGCTTCCAAACACATAGGCAAACAAAACGACCAGTCATTTTTAAAAAAAGTCTATCTGCCCATCTAAATAGTTAATTTGCTGCAAAGGGCACTGTGTATAAGCAAAGCACATTTTAAATATGAAATCCATTTTATTTGCTGATGGTTTGGCACATTCTAATACTGTAATGCTAGCATTTTAAGTGTATTTTTGTGAGGCCTCTAGAGAGCTGTCACAGATAGGCACCGTATAAATAACATTTATTGTTATTATCATTGTATGTCGTATTCACTCTGTTTTGCTACCATTAATAAACCATTCAGACAATGTTGTTGCAATGTATAATATTAGCAGCAGCCTCCTTTGGGAGACATATAACGGGGTATTTAATATTCTAGCTGTTTCCTGGGCCATCTCTCCACAGGCGCGGACGCTGCAGTGTCTTCAAAGTTCAATATAAAAAAAATGAGCTGGCTGTGCAAAGATCACCGCATCTTGCAACATGCCTTGCAGTAACTCACACGGTGGTTGCTGCTGTCAAAATTCTGCTACACTAGATAATAGTAAATTAATGAAATTGCCTGTAATTTTGGGGATGTTATTTTACTCTTTTTAAATTTGACACTGCTAAAAAAGCGTTCACTAAATTCATCCTCCTCCTCCTTAGCCTTGGAGATAAGGCTGTTGCCCTGAATCCCTCCTGTGGGGCTGCCTAAATTACAGAGAAGACTCATGCTAAGGAAAACCAAACTGCAAAACCCCAGAGTTATTTTAGGGCTGTATTAATTTGTGCTGAGGATCTGAGCCTTATGAATATCGTCCTTAATTGCTTGCGAAGCAAAACTGCTGTGACCTTTCTTTTAATAAACAGTATACAAAATCTAAATGCTGAAGTGCTTAAAAATACAGGATTTTGAAGATCATATATGTTACAGCTCCCTCACAGAAACTAGCAACCAAATATATGCCATGTTCAAGAAGATCCAAAAAGACCAGAGTCTCAATTTCCTGGTGTGTTTCCTATGTGCTAAGCCAGATTGTATTTCATGACAACAGAATCTTTTAAAATAAAGTGTTCTGCTAAAGTCTGGGCCCCAAACAAGGTTGGAGGACTAGCTACCAATGTGTCTCACTTGGATTTCTGCAGTTCAGTCACTGGATATAGCTTGTCATTCTCACCTTTGGTGTCATCAGTTGATGGAAACCTAAGGGTATTAAAGAAAAATTGGTAAGGGTATAAGGAAAAGTGATGGGGCCTGTGTCTGCCTGTAACTTAGATATTTCTCTAGGGACATAAAAAATAACCTTCAGTATGCAGGTCAGTTGGGCTGTGCATATCTTGTTTTTCAGCAGAGTTCAGTCATGTATTTTATTGAGAGCAACACTGTCCTCCTTCATGACCACTGCACAGATGTGATGCAGAAAATAAACATCTGGTTTTACCAGAAATTCTGTGTCAGCTTTGCCAGCTTGGGAACGCTAAACTGCTCTAATGGGTCAGTTGTACATAATCACCTTTATTTCAAAGGAAGATGGGAAGTGTTACAGTACTGGAATACGGGTCTTCGCTTAAAATGTTAAGACTACTGGAATATCACAAACATCCAGGGTGACACACTCTACCGTTGAGATAAACATGGGAAGAGAGTTCACATATCCCTCTTCAGCATCTGTGCGCTGGCTTCCACCGTCCTTGCAGACTTTCACTGACTCAGGCTGTCATTTGTAGAAATCCCAAGGCAGCGTGCAGGCCTCACATTGTTCTTTGTGCTTATTACTTTATTTCAGCCCTTTCTTTTTCAATTTTGGGATTGACATGTGGCTCTGGTGGTGATGTGCAGTGTCATAAATAGATACCTTGAGTGCAGACAGTTAGTAGCCTGGGAAATCAGGGAGCAAGCTCTTGCCCTCCAGCTCCTCTCCCTTTGCCCTAGGTTATAAAGCTCAGAGAAAAATGATGTAGGTCCTAGTAAATGAAATTATTTATATATTTATTTTATTAATGAGAATGTTTTATATGTTCTAACTTTTATATTATTTAAAATACCATTAATATCTGAATGGTAAAATTTAATCTACATTCGTTTTAGAGCTTTACATAAAATGTTTAGAAGGCTAATCTGTCTTCCTCCAAAGAACCAGCCTTCTGAGGTCTGGTGAGCACCTTCCTGAGAGCCCTTCAGTTGACACTGAATGACCCTGGGACTCTTTGCCCATCTTTTTGGAAACAGTGAGCTAATTACCCACTTGGCTTCACAACATCAGCTGGGCCATGCATTCTCCCAGGAGTGGGGAAAGATGGGGACAGAGAGTGGGGAGGAAAGAGTAGTGAAATCAGCTCATCAAAGTCCACTCTTGGCTGCTACCTGTTGATAGTGAAGAGAAGATGAATCACCAGCTTAGGTCTGTGACAGGTTTCCTGAGATGAGAAAAAAGGGGTCCAGTAAATGCGTACAGCCCTCTCCCATCATCCCTTTAATAACCTGTAATATCGTAGCAGGATATTTTTGTCACAAGGAATCTGATTGATGGTCTTGGCTATAAGACATTACAAGTGTAGAGTAAATTGACCGAACACCTAAACATACAAATTATTAAAAGGAGGGGGAAGCGGGCTTGGGCCTCCTGGGGAAAGCAGGCAGGCTTTAGTTAAGATGATCCTATTTCCAAGTGCAATTTATAGTCTATTGACTTGCAGCAGTGTCTTTTCAGATGTGAGGAAATTGTCATACATTGCAAATGAGAAGCTGTTTTGACATCAGGATCGCAGAGAGTGCCAGGAAGAAATGATATCAATGCCTGGTCTGTTAAGGTTAAATGAAGTTGCATTGTTGCCAGCAGACAGGCATTCATTTCCTTTTCTTCCCTGCTGGTCCCTGTGTACAATTACTGTGATTAGGATGAGTAACAATGTGCTTTTGACACCCATTGTATTGACAGCTCGCCTAGTTTTTTCCACTCAAGTGGCACTAGTCATTACTTAAACACTTGGGCATTTTGACAGGGAAGATCCATGCCTGCCAGTCAAGTGTATCAATGACAAGACAGGCTTAGCCCCTGGACACATAACTCTGAATGAAAGCAGTCAAAGCCGTCACTGCTGGAATATGACAAACCTTTTTAGAAACAGAACTCTGGCAAGCCCATAGATGTGCTGATGCACTTGGTCCATTCTTTCCATCTTCCTCATGTACTACTGCTGCTCATGTGTTTTTTTTTCCCCCATGTATGCTGTGATCTTTTGGAGGAAAACATGATTGTAAAGTAAATTATTACAAATAAGAAAGGAATTGAAATGCTTGTGGGCTTTTCCCTTAGGGGGTAGTTTTAATTTGAACTATCCTGGAAAAGAACATCTGTTAGAATGTGTGGGTCAGCCTGAGGGTTGAACACGCTAATGAAATGGGAAGATGTCTTGGTTTCTGTACTCCTGTGGCAGTTTCAGTGTTAATAGCTGTTGTTTACTTCTTGCAGTCTCCATTTTAAGTGCTGTAGTAGTTAGACCTGCTCTTGAAAAATTAAGAGTGTAAAGTAGCCATATTTTACCTGTAGTTAGTGGTGGCTACTAGCAGTGACCAGCAAGAATTCATTGAGCACTTAGGGCTACTTCCTTACGCAGTATGGTGTCCCTTTACTAGAATGTGACTGTCTTGCTTACCTAGATACTATCAAAGTAATTATAATGTGGGCTTATGTGAGGGATACATATATATGTGAGACCAGAAGGCAGCCAACTGGTTCTCAATAATGCTTTGCAAAGAAATCCAAGAAATTGCAGGCTAACATCACACCTAGCATCTTCCCTTTGGTTTACAGACAGTCTTAAGCTCTCTCAATGCCTGGAGAAGGCAGCTGCTCTGAAAGGGGCAGAAGAGAAGCAAAAGCACGCTTGAAACAACAAATTTTGCAGCCTGAATATATCGAGTAGGAGAAGAGAGATTTTTGTCAGTGTGACCTAAGTTATGGTACATATGCCACATGTAAAATTTCCCATATAATAAGTTCTAGTTACACGTGATATGTGCGACATTTGTTATATACATTGGATTGTACACACTAGCTGCCTCTATTGTATGCCCCTGAGATCTTTTTCCAAGTTACATCTTTCATATGTTTCAAAAGCAAATAAATTGATTGATTGATTTATTCTTTTTTTCCCTAAATTTATTTGCTAATATTAAGCAGCTTTGATAGTTTGGGTTCAATCTGAGAAGAACTTGGGAGGAATAAAAATTGTGCATAGGAATTCTGAAAATTGAAAAAATATTTGTGCTGAGGGTGAGACGATAAAGGGGGAGAACTAACACACATGGAACAGGAAAAAAAAACACCTAACTGTGAGTTTTAACCCGGTCTCGTTCCAATGTCTTTGAGTACTTGAATAAGTGCTGGGGGCACATCCAGTTGCTTAAGTTTTATTGTGCTTTCAAAGACCTTCAGGGCTTTGCAGATGTCCTTGTTTATGTGATTATATGAATGTGCACATGCACACAAAAGATTTGACAAGTTATTCTCAGAGATACTAAACTAGAGCTCTGCAATGCTGCTGGATTTTCATAACCTACTTCTCTCCTCCCCCAGCCCCCAGTGCTGGATGATAATAATAAAGAAAATGGTTTGCAGATTTCTGTTGGAATCAGAAAGGAGTCTAAGCTTTACTGGAAAATCAATTATGTAGTAGGCAAAGTACCCCATAATGCTCAGCAAAAAAATATGCTAACATCCAGGTCAGTACATTGGAAAACACATTTATCATGATTTCTATGATAGCCTCAGCGTAGTGCATCACAAGAGCAGCCTCTGAACTTTCTTGAACCAAATAGTCAAATGGGCAACTCTGCCTACTTAGCATTTTAAAAATTTGCTTCTCTTCTGAGCCTTGAACTGGAAGCCTCATAAAATGGGCCCTTCAGTCTCCGCAAAGAGTTTTAATAAACATTTCCTGTACAGGAGACTTTTTGATACCTGAATTATTTCTTTGACCCAGCTCTAAAAAGGTCTTCCTATTGGTCTCCAAAATTCTTTTGCTACAGATTTGCCTCAGGAAAGTTGGCTATTAAATGTAATTAAATGTAGGGGGCATAAAATGTATAAACTATCAAATTACACTTCTGGCAGTCACATAGGTTTCCTTTAAATGCTCACTGCTTTGCTGAATTTGATATTTTACATTTCTATTGCAGATTGTCATGGAGAAACTAGTTAGGTCTCAGCAGTCTTGTGCTAGATGCTGTATGAACACAAGGTAGAGATAGTCTGGCACAGTCCAAGTGGAGCAAGTGGTTGTGCATTGACTGCATGAAAAAAGTATAAATGTCTGCACGTCAATCAGAACTAGCCTTACGTTTGCCCTGCTGGCACTTCAGAGAGATAACAGCTCTGTTGCAGCCTTGGGAGTTAGAAAACAAAGCAAATTTCAAAATGAAAAAGTAATGAATCTGCTACAGAGCTGTCTATGAGGAAGCTCTATCACAGCATTAAATGTGGTGCACAGAACAGGTTAAGTTAATACCTCCCTAGTGAAGTTCAATGGGGCCAAGTGCAAGGTCCTGCACCTGGCTTGGGGCAATCCCTGGTTTCAATACAGGATTGGGGATGATGTGATTGAGAGCTGCCTTGCAGAGAAGGACTTAGGGGTGCTGATTGATAAGAAGCTTGACACAAGCCAGCAGTGTGTGCTCCCAGCCCAGAGGTCCAGCAGCATCCTGGGGTACATCAAAAGAAGAGTGGGTAGCAGGGCAAGTGAGGTGATTCTGCTCTCATCTATTCTGCTCTCTTGAGACCCCACATAGAGTATTGCATACAGTTCTGGAATCCTCAACATAAGAAGGATATGGAGCTATTGGAATGGGTCCAGGGGAGGCCAGAAAGATGATCAGAGGGCTGGTGCACCTCCCATACAAGGACAGGCTGAGAGAGTTGAGCTTGTTCAGCCTGGAGAAAAGAAGGCTCCAAGGAGAACTTACAGCGACTGTCCAGTACCTGAAAGGGTTACAAGAAAGCCAGGGAGGGACTTTGTACAAAGTCATGTAGTGATAGGACAAGGGGGAATGGCTGTAAATTGGAGAGGGAAAGATCTAGACTAGACCTCTTCATCATGAGGGTGGTGAGACACTGGCAATGTTGCCCAGCGAAGATGTGGATGCCCCATCCCTGGAGGTGTTCAGTGCAGGGTTGGATGGCGCCTTGAGCAGCCTAGTCTAGTGAGAGGTGTCCCTGCCCATTGCATGGGAGTTGGAACTGGATGATCTTTAAGGTGCCTTCCAACCCAAACCATTCCGTGATTCTCCCCTGGTGAAACAAATCCCCACCTCTTCCTCGGGAAATTGCCTACTGAAAGACAACTGGGGTTTCTACCTGTGTCCCAGGGTATATCCAATCTATCTGATGTGTATCCACTCCCCAGTTGTCTTTCTTTGTATAAGCTACAAGCAGAAATTTTCTTTGCTAAGTAGCTATGCTTTTGCAGTAGAACATTGGACTTAAACTAGGGGGAGTGTTTGGTATCCAAATTTGAATGACTTGTTCTGTCACCTTAAAGGTAAATTATTAATGCTGTTAGGTCTTCTTAAACTTTATTCGTAGTGTCATTCCTCTGCACAAACCAGACACATTACTGGGACACATGTGCACTGCAGGTTTCTTCACTAAAAAAAGGTGTGGGCTTTCCCCCATTTCACTGCTGTGATTTTTACCCCAACTACGTTCCTGAGCTGGCCACAGAAACTGTAAAAAAAAAGGCAGAAGGGACTATTGAAAGCAATCTTGCACATTTCTCTGCCCAAAGCATCCTCAGAGATACTTCTGTCATTCCCAACAGATGCCTTTTCAGTTAGAGTTTAATGATGTCGCTTTCTGGTGGCTTTGTAGCCTGTCCAGGTGATGTGTTGGAGGGCTTCATCATCCATCCCATTAGAAAGCTTATACATGTCTAACCCTGTTTTCTCTACTCACAGTTTATGGCCATTTTCTCTTTGCTTATCCGCTGTGAATGTGGAGAACAATTGATCCTTTCCTGTTTGCAGAAAAAGTTTAATATATTTTATGATTCCAAGGTTCCACACCCAGTTTAGCCACCTGAGCAAACCCAGCTCTTTTGAAGTTGACATCTTTCTATCATCTCTTTGTATACCTTGTGAGGCTTATTGATTCATCCATGTGATTATTTTTTTTCTGCAGTGATGAAATTGGTTTGATAGTATTCTTTTAATCTACAGTAAAAAGATGGTGTCTACTCAAAATTTTTATTTTAAGTGTTGGAGAACACAACAGCATAACACTTGGTATTGGTGTGAGATGGCTGGAAGGTGACACCCAGGTCTAACACACTTGCCATAAGACAAGCTAATCATGGGTGACAAGGGATCATAGTCAAGAAATATGCTATATTTTCCTGGTACATAGTAAGAACATATCTATAAGGGATAGCCTCAGGCTTACTGTCAAAGCTTATCTAAGGACATCATTCACCATGCTTGAAGATTGAAAAGAAAGCTGACCAACAGGAAAGGGGGAAAATATGAGTGGACTCTTTTGCATGGTAGTTTTAAGTTCTGGGTGAGAAGTGCAGAGATGTTGTCTTTGCTGAAGTGAAGCCGTGGAGGTGGTGCTACTAAGACCTATTACAATTTTTTTTAAAAAAAATTTTGCAGCTTCTCATAGGGGGTTAACTTTTTTGTGTTACGTTGTAGTACACTGCCCCTCGAATCTTTGCATCTTTTACTCCAAAGTGTTGTAATCCTCACATTGATTTGGTTGCTGATGTACTAAGCCGGGTCAAAAACTAGTAATGAGCTGTGTTCATTGCTCTCTTTTATACGATTGTATAAAATGTGATTTTTTTCTTCAGCTCATATGTTGAGCTGAGACTTAAATCCTTCCTTGCTGGTGTGAAGGGATATAGGATAAATAATTTTTTTTTTATAGTCAAGTTAAGTACCAGCCAGGTCTTTAGATTCTGCAGCCACCTCTGACTGATAGAGTTATTTCCCAGACAGCCAGTAAACAAAGCTGTCTGGCAGCACCCAAGGGACATGAGCACTTTTAAACATTCTTTACATGTCTAGGAAAATGCTTGACTGTAGCAGTCAACAGTCTTGGGGGAAATGCTAAACATGGATATCTTCATTACTTTTCAATTAAGCAGCAAGCTTATAGATCACAGGAAACCCTTAAGGCATAAATTGTGCCCTGAAAGTAGATCTCGGGGATCACACTGGGGAGAGTTTGACTCTAGAACAGTATACCTTTTGGGAAAGGATCCCACGCATTGAACAGGCTGCCCAGGGATATGGTTGAGTCACCTTCCCTGGATGTACTTAGGGTGGATGAGGTGCTGAGGGGCATGGCTTAATGATTGATAGGAATGGTTGGACTCAATGATCCTGTAAGTCTTTTCCAACCTAGTGATTCTGTGATCCCAAAGATACTATTTATTGTCTTAGAGGTATAGGGTGGCAAGGAACACCTGAAAATTAGTTTTGTCAGATGTTCTGGTGATTGATAGGAGCAGGAGAAGCAGAGAAATCAGCCCCAGAGTCAATTGTTGCTATATCTCACTTACTGTGAAAAAGTCAGTATTTCTTTGAACCTGTGATTCCATTAACTCATGTTCTACTCCTCTCTCCACATTTCTTAGTATCCAATATTGCTCCATGGTTTTTAGAAGCATTTCTTCTTGTCTTCCTCCTTGAAGAGCAATTCCTTCAGGGATGTGTGGCATGACAGTGGTAAGACTTCCAGAAAAAGGGCTAGGTTCTCAAATAATTGTGGAGTGCCTCCTAATAAATTTGGGAGCTGATAACACTCCAGGTTGGTTAGGGAGAATGGTTGGGGTAAATATTTACCATTACACCATTGTTTGTGGAAGGAGAGTGGGGAGAATGTTTTTAAACCCCAGCACAGTCAGTGGAAGGTACAGACATTGAGGGGTTTTGAGGAGGCCCATCTGACTAACTTTTGAGGGCACCTTCCAGGCAACCACAACAAGTGTAAAGTGGCACCTTGTAGAAGGCCCTGAGAGATATATTCTGTCTGTCTAACCACTACTGAGCCATTACCAAGACCTGATAACTGCCTGCAAGCCATGCTGACTATATTCCTGTAAGGTGCTATTGCAACAGTTTCGGAAAGAGGCACCTGCGTGATGCAGCTCACGGCCTGTGCCTCCCCTGCATGATAAGGAAGATGCTGAACGGAATAGCAGAGTTGTACTCTATGCTGAGGTAGGTTGTGATGGCCACAGAGTGGCCATCAAGTACTGTTACCCTGTTTTGGTCTAGGATGATTCTTCTACCTTGTAGGGTGTTATTGGAATAAGGATTTAAATTATTTCTGTCAATTTGCAGTAGCCTATTGAGATATGCTCTGGCATACGTTTGGAATTAAACCACCACATCTCCTGGAGCAAGGAGTGGCAGTTGTCCTGTAGCTTCTGTGAGAGGTTACTCTAAATAAGCCAAGAAGGGTTAAAAAGGAATAGAGACCACACTTGCTATATCTGCTATGTTTCAGAATGGAAGGGATCCACAATAGATGTATGTCTGGTATAGAAGGATCACAGAGGGACAAATAGGGAAAAGTTCAATTACAAAATACTACCTGTTCAGTTTCCTGATAAATAATATCTGAGATAGTGTCCTGTATGTAATAGAAAAAAGCTCACACAGACTTCATTGACCACAAAAAACCTAAATGCCTCAAAGGTTAAGGAATAACTATTAAAACCGTGAGGTATCTTCAATTTATATTTCAGAACTTTATACCCATTATAAAACTGAAGACGTTTCATAATTATGCCAACAACAATTAATTAACTTAACAAGAAGAACTCCAGAATGATTGAATTAACAGTAAAATCATGATATGGCTCCAGTTCGTCTTTGAGTTTTAGCAAATAATTTATTATCCAGTAAATGCTTAGACTTAATTATGTTTTAAGAGTCACTATTTTTCTCTTTTCCATTACATGAGTTTCGGCCCCAATCTTGCAGTCCAAGCTGAACTGGCATCTCTGCAGAGCCCTGCTGATTTCAGCAAGGCTCTGCTAGGAGACTCAGAGTCAGCTTGGGTGGAGCCAGTTTCAAAACTGCGCCTCTGACTGCAGGGGATAAAAACAACCCACGTCTGGTTCTACATCATAAACTTTGCATAATGCAATGCATGCTTACAATGATGCTGTGCTAAACTACTCAGGACAAAAGCATTTCTGTAGCAAACTTGATGGTCCTCTGCTTGTCGGTTGAGGTTGTTAGCATCTAAGACTTATATAAAGAAGATGGAACATGGCATTAATGTGATAAGGTATCTTCTGCTGAATATAGCCAGAGAGCTGGAATACACATGAAGTATTTTTCTGTTGGACTGTTCTGATTTTCTGTTTTCCAGCTTCTTGACATCAACTGAAGTGCAAATGGGGTCACCACCAGTGCAGTGAAAACCAACCTAGCATTATATCAGTTCTGAGTGAAAATGGTTTGATCTCTCCACCTCCTCACTGTAACTACAGTCCTTTGGGTGTAGAAATCATTTAGGGTTCCTACTGTCAGAACTGCAGGGGTGGAACAAGCAGTTCCTTTAACAGGGGAGCTGATAAAGTCTGGCTCTCTGTGGGTCTGTCTCTCAAGAATGTGCTTCTGTGTGGAGTCTCTGAAAGGAGTCCAAGAGCATTTGTGTCCCTGATGATGAGTTTATGTTGCAGCTTTGATCTCTACTGGAGCACTGACAGAGGCTTGTGCTCTCTTTCTTCCCTCTGGCCACCCATTTTCCCAAGGCTGAGAGAATTCTCTATGTGACCATCTGAGTTAGTCAAAACATGTTCCTGGGTTGAAAAGTTTTTTTCAGGAGGGACATCAAGACAGATATAGTGACAGTCAATTTTGTTTCTTTGGGAAACAAGTTAATTAAGTCATAATAAAAAATATTTTTATGACAAAAAAGTTCTATATTGCAAGCTTAAATATAAGAAAGGGGGTTTAAAGTTACTTGTGTGGTAACCACACATAAAAGCCTTTAAAATATTAATATGTTTAAAATTTAAGTGCAGAATATAAAGCTTACAATATCGTCCCAGTGTCTCCTTTTTTGTTCCAGGATTTGTGCACTGACTTCAGATGTAATTAACATAATCGTAAATAGTCATAATCATAATAAATAAGAGATAAGCTTTTCCATTTACACTACAAAAGATTTTGTATCTCAGCACTGAGATTTGGCCATTCTTAGCCCCAGAAAAGTTCTTATTCAGTAAATCAGATGTGCAGTTTAATTGACAAGGAGTAGGGAAGGTAGAGCTCATTGTTGTTCAAACTGAATATGTGCTGACTAGGTAGTATTTCATACCTAGCTTGTTTCTTGTATTGGCTTTTACAATCATGCAGGATAATGGAAAAAATCAGTTATTTACTTTCTTGGGGAACTTCAGGTAAAAATTCTAAAGATGAGATCTAAATTCTCATTAGCACAAGACATCTTTGCTACTTCCAAATATTTTTGAAGAATTCCTTTCCTAAATGTGCAGGGTCAAATTCTGCTCTCTTTACTCATGTTTTTCCCATTTCCTTTGATTTTCTCTAGCCCTTTTCAAAATAAATATGCTGAACTTGAACTTTTGTCTCCACAGCCAACACAAATTTTCAGACAATGAAACACTTGTCAACTTCACAGGATGTCTTCTGCTGATTAGCCTCCTTAACCAAGACTTAGTGCTCACTCTTTCTCGGTTTTAGAGGAGTGAAAAGATCTTCCACCTAAAAAAGACTATGAGATAAAAACAAGTAGCAGAAGTACCGCATTATTAGTGTTGTTTCTTGTGGCTTTCTCTCCTTCAGAGTTTTTCTAAGGGTTGCGTAAATCTGCCTCCTAATTAATCTTCAATGCTTTAGCATGTTCCAAGTGATTCCTAGACAAATTAGCCTGTCTTTTCTGGGCTAGATCAGACAGAAAAAGAAAGCATGAATAAAATAAGCCTTCCACATGCCATTCACTGTTTCCAAACCAAAGGCTTCTGAGAAAGCTGTCTAGAAAAAGACATATTCACGTACTGTATAATACAAGTCTCCACACACCTCTTTTACGCATTTTCACGTATCTTTTCTTTTTATTAAGTTGGCCCCTTCTAGGAGAGAAATAAAACCAGGCCTATGGAACTTCATCCTCAAGTTGGATTTGGTCAGTGATGGACCTGTACAATAGATGTAGAGAAGGCAAAGTGGCAGGTCGATGTACTCAATAGATGTTGAACAGGTGACATCTATCTTTCAGGTGGCACTGGCTAGATGAGGTCATGCATTATGTGTTGAAATAGTTGAAAAGTGTTCTGTGGTTTTCCCATCTCTCCATTTCCCAAAGCAGCAAATTGTCAGCTTCTGAATGACAGGGAACATGGGAGGTTATAGCGCTACGGGCGCAGGTGTGCAGACTGGAACTACTCAGATGAGTGTGCAGCTTAGTGTTTTGAGCAAGTGTTACCCTCTTTCATTTGCTTTAAAACAACTTCAGGTACCCAGTGAGAGAAAGATTTGCCTTCCTGGATGGATCAATGTTATGCAGCCTTCGGAATAAGCAGCGTGGGACACTGATGATTATTTTAATTTCTGGAAAAGAATGATTGTGGTGCCCTAGAAAGTCTTGTTTTGCTTTTTAAAGGGGGATGTGTGTGTTGCAGGGGGGAAAGCTGCCTGTTGGAAACCAGAAGGAAGCGGCTATTTTTCTCTAGGTGTTTGATCTGACTGACAGCCCCTGTCTGAACTTACTAGTGATTTGCTGTTTCATTAGCTGCCAGATTTTCAATTTCGGCCTCTTGGAAGTTACACCGCTTTGAACAAGTCCCCACAGTAATTGAATTTGCCACAGAAATAGAACACTGGAAAATTTCATTTTCTTTCCTGCATGAAAGCAAGCAGGCAGGTGCATATTCCTGCTGGACTGCTTCTCTTACTGCCCCTCTGTTTCTTCTTGCCCTCTTCCTCCACCCCCCAGCACAGCAATGCATTTGCTGATGGCCCCATCAGCCACACAGAGTCACCAAAAAGACCTCTTTTTGAATCTGCTCTGAGTGCATCAGCCTGTCGCTTTGTAATTTTCTCCTAAATGCCTTCCACAAATAATGGTTTTCAAAATGAGCATTAACAGGCTTGATTACATGAAATTGTCCTTTTAATTTACACCAGGATTCTATTGATCACACAAGTGCAGATTAAAGTGTTCAATGAAGCCCATGATGAGGTATTAACCAGCTAAGGGTCCTCCAGGGGCCGCCAGGGACGGCCAGGAATATGCTAGAAGTGTACAGTTATTTCCCCATAATGAAGTGGCACTATGCGAAGGCATGAATCGCTGGCAGGAAGAATAGATCGGAGATGATGAGCTCTTCAAAGTCATTTCTTGCTCACTCATTCAGCCTCATGCCCACATCCTCTTGCGATTCTTCTGCATTACTTGTCATGAAATGCCAGGATTTACTTAGCCAGCTGATGCAATTTTTATGACCTTATTGCTTTTTCACCATGGTAATAGTTTTGAATCAATTTATCAATCCAGTGGTGCCATCAGACATATTGCCCTGAAGATCAAGTCCGGGTCATTCCATCAATTCACTGCGGTTTACGAAGATAGAGAAAAAAGCCAGGCCGCGTGGGCTATCAACTTCAAATGGCTTAGTAAACATGCTGCTGCTACTTTAACTGCTTCACTTCTGACTCCAGACTTTTTTGCTTATAAAAATCAAACACCACACTCTTCTCCTCTCCCCGTATTTTAATTTAAAATGTATTAGCCATGCTACAAATAATTTAGGGAAGAACTGGTGGAGGACTCTGTAAGGATTTCAAGCCTGCCATGAAAGCCTGGAAATAACAATAACGTTTTTAATGTGTTTTGCACTACTAGCTTTGTTAGTTTGTCTGCCACTTTTTGTGCATTGTCAAGGAACAACAACATCCTTTGTTGACGGTGCAGATATTAAGGTAGCACTAGCAAGAAAGAAAGCATATCTTAAAGAATAGATGGCTGGATACTGAGCTTTTCCCTATTACATGTCTTGGACATGGTGTCCAGAAGATATTACCATCCAGTGGAATTTTGATAGACTAGAACTGCATAGATCAGTGCAAGTTTTACTGGCAGGTAGATAGTTAGATTCTGGATGAAACCACACAGCAAGCATGGCTAAATTGCAGTAGAGAAAACCTGGCAAAGAGCTAGCAGGGAATTGTGCCAGGTTAGTGCCAATACTGGTACTTCACAAAGATTTTAGGATTAGGGAAATGTTTTTCCCACTGTATAGTTCCTTTAAAGGTTTTGTAAAACCAATAGTACCTCAGTTTTGTCTAGGCTGCTCTGCAAACCAATATCATCCTCTATAATGTCTTACCACAGTTATTTAACTTCATTATATCTCTTGTAACATAGAACTACAGAGAATTGCTGTGAGGAGTTCTAGTATACATTTGGCCCCAGAATTCAGAGGGGTGTTCTCTGAATGCTAGGATGTGGCATGTCTTCCTTCAGCACAGTAAGCAGGATCTGAGGTTAAAAACCCCATTTTTCCAGTATTTGCATACACAGAGTCATGAGAAGTGTCACTGAAACTCTCTCCCTGCCTCACTACACCTGTCTAAACTCTACAAACATGTGATGAAGGTACTATTAAAGCCTTTATAGCGAAATGATGAAACCAGACAGAAACCATTCACACAACATCCATGCATGGTTTCTGTACATCCCATAATCTGTGGCATACATTGTTTTCACAGATCTAAGAAACATCCTACAAATAAAAATAGTATGTGTGGAAACATAGGCTATTGCAACTTGAGACTCGCAGGTACGTATACAAATGAGACCAATCACATGTGATCTGAGCTACTTTGAAATCCCCAAAATTTTTGGGGTCAGAGGACATGAAGAGTATCTTGATATCCCATCTCCCTACTCCCTGTTTATACCTGTGGGCCTCTTAGCTGTGACTCTTTGTACGTGCCTTGTATTACTTGTTCTGCCAGAGCAGCCTGGTTGCAATAATATAAATGAAATATTGTTCAGGTATAAAAAAAGAACTAGTCAGGACACATGAGGACAGGAACTACCAGTTTGTGGCTGACGTGACTTTGAGATAGGTCTGGCACAAGTATATACGTCTGTGGGGTAAACATAGCTGACCACTTCAGTAATTGTGGTGGAACAATTTTAAATACAACAGAGAGGTAACAAATGGGTTTTTTTGCTGGTAGTAGGAAAATCAGGGCTAAAAAGGAACTGAAGGCCGTGGCTTCAACAGGATGAGGGCTTTTGAACTCAGATGTCCACCGTAAGTGTCAGTGCCAGGTACTGTATGCAAATGTCTCAATTTGTTCTGCTTGTTTGAAAATAACTTCTTGATACATGAACCTAACAAGTGTAGAGAACTTAACAAGGGGAGCAAAAGTCAACAAAATGCTGGCTTTTTGGTCCAGCAGGCTCCAAATATCTCACTGCACCCTGCACTGTAGTGTGCAAAATGGTCTTGCCATAAAGCCATAGCCTTTTGGTCTTAATACCAAACTTTCAGCTCTAGGCTGCTGGGAGCCTTGTCTTTGCTGTATAAACCTAACAGCTGTTCGCATTAGTAAAGCAGGTTCAAATTTATACTTGAAAAAAATAGTGGCTCATAAAAAAGAATATGGAACAATGACAACCATGGGGAAAAGGTAATAATTTAAGTCATGAAAAATTAATCAGGGAATGATACATTATTTTGTTAAGCAAAATGTGTTGCAGTAAGAAAAAAAAAAAAGCTTGTGGCTTTAATTAATTCTGCTTAATGTTAATAGAATAAGGTCAGGCACACCAAAAACTGTTGAATAAAGCAAAAATGTGTGAAAGATATATTCTCTAATGTTACTCATAATGAAGAAGGGTTATCTTGTGGTCAATACAGCACCATTATTTTTAAGTTAGAGGTGCAACTGCTGAAAATATACAGTGGCTATAAGAACTTACCTAACTGGGTTATGAAAAAGGGTTCACATAAAAAGCATTTTATGAAATGATACTCCCATTTAGATGATCAAAATTTATGGCTATTTCTGCCTCTTAAACAATCCCAACTTTGTACAGTCCAAAACCATGAGTCTTCCTCACATGTATGAAGCCTGCTACGCATTTGAAATCATGACAAAATGACAAGGATATAAGTTTTGGAGTGATTTCTTGTTGAAAGCCCATGTGCTGAGAAATGTCTCTCAACCTCACTATTTTTCAGGTCTGCAAAAATAGAAGCTCTTGGGCAATAGCTGTAAACATGTTATTTATAGTCAGAAACAACCTCACATGGTTTTCTTTATGGTACTGTATCTAGCCTACGGAAAATAGTAGCTTCTTGAAAAAGGAAAATGCTTTTGAAAACACACAGAACACATATGAAATAAATGCACACACAGATGTTCAAACTGCCTTCCTTGTTTGTTCGTAAGCCTGGACTAGGACTTTATAGCATGCATGTCATTGGGAGGGACTCACCTCCACAAAACTTAGCTGTCTATACATCTCCTAGCTGTCTTGAAAACACTTCTAGATAGTGATTTATCTGAAACATTTTAAGTGACTGACTTCAGTTCTCCCAGCCAGTTGCTGGTAGCAGGGACTCACTCAAAGGCCAGCTGAGATCAATTTGTTCATTTGTGTCTGAGCAGAGCCCTGAGGACACCTGGAGCCTTAATTGCCCTGAGCAGGCTCACCTGCCCTGCCCTGACAGTCTCTGCTTGTGGGCTTGGGACTCCTTTTTAAGTTTGTCATGAAGTATGATCCTTTTTTGGATACATCTTGTGTTCCTTACTTGAATGCCTTCTTGGTGAAGACTTTTTTGATGATCTCTGTGCTGTGACTGACTTTACTTGGCACCAGCCTCCTCTGCTCTCTTCTTTTGAGTTCTGTGATCTTCTCTGGCTCCTGGATGGCCTGATGCAGCTCCTGCTGCTCTAACAGGTACTGCTAAATATGTTGCTAATATGACTATCACGTTGTATGTTGTAATAGAAAGACTTCTTATTGTTTCAATCCAGTTTTGAACCCTTATAGCTAATGTAGCACATATACTTCAGGCCCGATGGGAGCTGTGAGTAATACCTCCTTTGCTTGCACAGTGTGTCATCTTCCAGCGAGCTCTACTTCTTGGGAAGGCTAACTAGAAAATACTGTCATTGATTGTCTTCATTATGTTTCATTTCCAGTGCAGCTTGTAACTCTCCTAAGGGTCTGTTGCTTTGTCCAAGTTTGTGCTGCAAATGACGGGGCCTTCCTCACATTTTATGAGCTAGAGTTTATTTCTTCAGCAGCGTTTCTGACTGAAAACAGGAATGTGTGTAGGGAGAGGAAATCAGATTGCCTCCTGTGGAATGGCTCATGAACTGATTTGGTTTATGGCACACCTTACTTCCCCTCCAGATTCGCTGCTTGTTTCTTTGGCAAACTTCTACTTGTGTAGAAATTTTGGTTGATGTACTCAGTATGCTAAAATTAATTTTCTGAGTGAGCCATAACATGTTGGGTTTGCTCTAACTGCATGTGTGTCCTAGACATTTGAAAAGGCATTAAAGGTTTATTTAGAAATTAGACTTGCACAGTTTTTGACAAAGCAGAAAAGAAACTTCTCAAACTGTATGTTAGAGAAATTTGTTTATTTCTGTTGATAAATACAGTGGCTATGGCATCCTTTTTTTTTGAAAAGATAAATATGATTGTGCATACAAGGTCTACCACTAGAAAGCAGTTATGCCGGGTATCATAGATTTAATTCCTGTAATCTGTGCCAGTAACATTACTTTGCCATAAAGTGTTTTGCATCTATCTCCTAAACTCATTCAAGTTAAATTGCTCTATGTTGTGTGGATCTCAAACCCAGCCTGTTCTGCCACTGATGTAATATCCTTCTTATCTCTGTGTCTGAATAACTGACATGCTTGTTCTTCGGCGTACAAGATAAGGTTACCTGACTGTCCAAGGGTATTTTTAATGCTTGCTAACTTTATAAAGCAGTTCAAATATTTAGTGAAGAGGCATTTGAGGCAGTGAAAACATGAACATGAAAAATTCATTGCTGACTGTAAGATAAGACAGTAAGGAAACTTACTGGTCTGCTCCATGAGAAGAGCTTAGTGCACTAGAGGGATGATTGCTCTCCAAGACGAGATGTGCCATCCTAATGCAGGAGGTACATGAGCTGTTTGATTTGTGGAAACCCTGTGTTGTGATCTGGATTTTCTTGTGCTTTTTTTTATTCTTAACTGTCCCTTCCATCTCTGCCCTCTGGATGTAGCATATCTCAATTACTGTTTAGCATGGTGAAATAAAGATTCATTACTGCTATGCTGATACCTTTCTACAATATTCTCTTCATCAACAAAGTAGTGCCTTAAGCTTGGGTTCACAGTCTGCAACCATATTTATAATGAAAACACACTGAATAATTGTATATTTACCAAGTTCTATTTAACCTCAAGGCCTGAGGCTTTCATCCTCATAATTTTCACTCTGCAAAGTAAAAACTCATGTGATTTTGCTGCTCCTGTAGTGTTTCGTTATCACTGCAACAGTTTCTTTGTGGAGAGCTGTAGTTTATAACTGACAACCATTGGGAAGGAGGCTTAGTTCACGGATGATTTCTCCACTGTATTATGTGCTGACAATAGATGTGTTTGTGTGGAAGACAGAACAAGTGCAAATACTTTTCCTTGGATGCCTCAGAGGGTCATGCTTTCATAGTGTGCATATTACCTGGATGTTTTGTGGAGTTAATGGAAAGGGAGATGACTTTTCTAGATAATGTTTTATATCCAGATATAGTTCTTGAAGTTGGACTTTTTTTTGCCCTTTGAGTTAGGGAATGGATCTTAAATATTTGCAAATTGACTGGAGCATCTTAAACCTGTAGTATTTTTCTCTTTAAATGGAGACTGTGTTAGGCCAGCTTCTTGGGCAGCTGAGATTGAGTTTGTTAGTGTTTATTACTGCCAGGGTCCTTGTGTTAAGATGCAAGGAGAAGTAGCTACTTGTGCAGGTGTCGACCTCTCTAATGCTCTGTTGTGAAAACAGGTCTTATCTTCCCTTCTGAGAATCAGGAAATAAGAAGATAGTGGAATCCAATACAATCCCTTACTTCTGCTCTAAAGAGAAGATGGGAAGGCCAAAGAAGCCTTAAGGAAATTGTATAAATTGACTAAAACCACCAGAATAAGAGGCCACATATTAATCTCTTCTAAGGGACTGGGGTTGTCTTCTCTTCCAGCTCCCTTCCATCCTGGTTCTTTCTTCTCTCCCTTGCTTCATCAGTATGTTTTCCCATTGCCAATGCCCTAGATAGAGATAAGCCAAGTGAACTAGTATTTCTGTCTTGGAAGAACCAGTAATCCCGACACAGTTGTCCAAGTAGATGATAACACTACTTTTTCTCTCCCAGCCTTCTCTCAGCGAGAAGGTGGTAACTGAGACAACAAATTGAAGACTAACAAGCTTATTGTTTTATTTCAGACTGCTGGAAATGAGCCTGGTGCTCATCAATTTTTCTTTACAATGATCATTTTAATATATTTATTTCCAGAAAGCAAAAGAATGGACAGTGTGTATAGCTTTTGACTCTATTAGGCTATAGGTGAACTGGACAAAAACCTGATAGCTTCTCCAACTGGTCAGGAGATCTCACTCTACAAACACTGGCACAAAGCAGCACTCTGTGTGTAACTATGCTCTGTTTCTGCTTCTTAATACAACACCAAAATAACTTGTCCCAAGTGGTAAAATTAATTTTACTGAACTCTACTTCAAGTGAGGTCTGTATCTAATTCCATAGTAAATAGGATGCCATTGGCTGTGTGAGTAGGAGTGCTCTCAATGATATTCAGTGTGATTCTCCCTCCCCATTTAATTCATTCACTAAAACCACAATTTAGTATTTCTGACGTAAGACTTAATTCCCATAGAGGCCATTGCGGTCTCAAAAGCATTGAACTGAGGCCTTACTGAATGAATCAAGCAGGAGAAATAGGGATAATCATCAAGGAGGAAAGTGTATATTTATACATGGATCATCATAATTGATAATAGCTGAAAGGCAAATGCAGGAGAAATACATAAGGGTTTTAATGAGGATTTTGAGTAGCAGTTCTCCAACCATGCTGCAGGGGTAATTACTCATCACAGCTACAACGTGGAAATTATTGTAATGTGGTTTTGTGAAAGTGAACAGGAACTCTTTAAAAAAACCCCCATTCCTTTAATCAGTGTTTCCCTTTGACAGCAGGTGCTTTAGCCCTGCCAAGACATTTTTACTATGAAGGCAGTTCAGCATCAAAGTTCTAAATGATGCATAGGATTTCATGGCTAGCTCTGTGGTTTAAATGTTATGACTGATCGGGGCAGAAGAAATGGCTTTTTATTTCACTGTGATAGTCCAGGAAATTCTCATGTTGTGTAGAAAGAAACTACCATTTTTTTTCCCTATACCCTTTCCTCTTCGACACACATCTGCAGTTTTTCCCCCTACTGTTAAAACAGTTCAGTCTAAACAACAAAGCGCCATAGGCAAGCTGTACAAAGATCAATCCAGTTCTCATGTTTATTAGCTTGAGAGATCTGTGTTTTAATGATGGCCAAAAGGCAGACTTTCCTTGCAGAGAAGGGGCATCAGCAGCCTTCTACCTTCAACCATCAGGGGTTTGACTATTCCTATACCCCCGTGGTGGTATCAAGCTGCATGGTTTAAAACTGGATCTTTCTTCTTGGGCTAGATGAAAGGAACAGAGTGCTGCTTTTTCATATAAGTTCAGTCTCAAACCATGCTAAAACTTGGGGTTTAGGTTATGGAGCACTGTGCACACAGAGGGGATGTGGCCAAACCTTTAAGTACCCAAGGAGTGGTTACAAACTTCTAGGACAAGGAAAAATATCCTTATGTGCTCTTGAGAAATAATGAGAATAAATGGAACAAGGGAAAAATTGAGTTGCTTACCTGGCAAAAACCAACGTGTTAGATGAGAAGCTGTCTCCTTAGTGTCATCGTGATGTCCTGACTATATAGATGTGCTGATCTGCCTGGTGTAGGGTTAATGTATGATAGAGGTCAGTAGAGCAATCTGATTACTGTGGGGATTGATTTTTTTTTCCCATCTTTTATTTCTGTAACTTCTAATAGGAATGTGTGTGGTAGGATGTTGTTTATGTGTGGGGCCTACACTAAGAGAGGTGTTTGTTTGAATTGGGCAAAGCTGGAGAGATTCATGTTTAAAATCAAACATCCGAGTATGACCAAGATGACATTTCCTAACAGAAGATTCAATGTTAAAAGTATACATTTATAAACTCTAGGGGAAATGGGACACGTGTAGATCTAGCTCTATTGGATATTTATGAAGTGTCATGGTTTTATTTGGATAGAAGTTTGGTAATTATCAACACTAGGACCATTTATTAAGTCTGAAAGTAAATCAGTAACAAACTGGAATTCCATTTATTTTGTGACCACGTTGCTGCTGCCTAACATGCCAACAAGGTGTAGCAGAACACACCTCCAGGACTGCCACACATACCAGATATGAGGAGAGAGACACATCTGCACACTTCCACTGTCCATTGCTTTCATGAAATAAACTGTTATAGTAAAGAATCCTCATAGGAGAATGAGGGTAGAAATCCGAAGGTAAAGGAAAATCCAGTGTAACATGTAGGGTTTGGCTAATGGATGCCAGTGCTGATGGCAGCTGTGGCAAGGTGCTTTTGTGTTGTGTGGTCTGCTTAGTAGTTCTATGTGCCTTGAAGCTTTTGCAGGTGCGGGCAAAGATATACTCTTCTAACAGTTTTGTTATTTTTGAGAGCTGCTAAATACACAGTGCTACCCCAAACTGAAACCATTCTGCTCTTGAAATGATGTCATGATACCAATAGAAAGCACATAATAAAAAAAATTACACCACAACCTGAAACCTTTATATTCTTACTGGCCACACCAGTTAAATTTCTGGTGATAGGTGGAACAATGAAAACAATTAGAGGGGATGAACCTCTGAGGGCAGCCCTTGCTTGGATATGTTGTGCTTCTTTGGCCATGGCTTGTATTCTAGTTGCACATGTAAGTTTTGTGGGAGATAAATCCTGTTGTCCTTGGTACAGATATATCTTCCTGCTCCTTTGGTTTTGCACAGTATCACCATGATGCTGTGGCAGGCAAGAGTTGATATTATAGTTTCCCTGAAGATGGGAGTGTGCTCTTATCCCATCCTATGGACTTAGCTTCATCTGAGCTCATTGAATGTATGCTGTGCTTTTGAATGCAAAAGAGTTAATGCTCCTTGTTACATGAAAAAGGGAGAAAAAAATAAAGCTGTAATAGATGCAGCTTGCAGACCACTTTGGTTTGTATGGCAACAGTATGAATGAAAATTTCATGCACAGTGGAAGGGTTCAGGATTCAGCAATTGAAACATACCACTGGGCTGCTGCCTGCAGGGATTGAGCCAAAATCTGAGATCCTCATCTCTGCTGATGATAGAGTAGCATCCAAACATAAATCCCTTGTTGCGTATCCATCTCTGTGCGAGTCTGCACTGAGGAAGGCAAGAAATATTTCATAGTCTTAATAATATTACTTGAATTTAAAACAAGTCTGAGGTAAAGAGACCAGACACAGAGAAAAGACTAATTGCCTGGAAGCTCTTAAGAAAGCATAATGATCCTCAAGCAATCAATCCTCAAGAATTACTGTTTTATAGATTTTCCTAAAGGTCCTTCAACCTTTGATTATGCCTACTGCTGGTCAGCAGGAGGAACACAGTGTGCTGTCTTAGTGAGTTTTCTGGCCTGACGCTATCATTATGAACTGCCCAGATGAACTATAATTTGTCGCACCGAGCTGCTTAAGGTGGTGTGTGTTATACTGCATGTAGACCACTGATAAGGTGACAATTCAACATGAGAAAAGGTCGTCTGCCTTCTGCTTTGAGAATCTATTGCTTAGAAAGTAGTAGCTGTGGTTGATGTCCTCAGTCTGGTGACAGTTGTGCCTGATGGTCTGTCAGGGGTACTGGATGAAGGGATCCAGATGTAACTAGCTAGACATGGCTGTTCTGTGGAAATGTATATGGTAGTGATGTACACAGATTCAGGTTGTGTATAAGTATGTATTCAGGTGTAATCTGAATCTCATTATTTAAGTAGTAATGTTACCCGTGTTATTCATTTAATCTAAGTGGCTTTGTAACTGCACCATGATCACAGAGTGGCATAGGGTTTAAGTATATCTAGAATAGTATTATTTGATACATGAAACAACATATCTTATTTCCAGTGGAGAAGAAAATTTAGTCCTGTAACTTGGTGCTGCAGCAAGCAGTTGAGAACAGCCTTCAGGACTGATGACTTTTCTCTGTGCTCGGGGAGGCAGGCTCAGCTGAGTCTTTAGCTGGATGTAGAAAATGCCTAGGGGGTGGTGTCAGGAAAGCAAGCTAGAAACCTGATACCAATGGATTTATCTTTTACTGTTGAGGCTCTGGCAAAGTCTCTCTTGGCCAACAACTGACCCAATAGTTACATACCTTTTAAAAGCTCTGAATTTTATTTGACAGAAGATACTGTCAGTCATGTAAGCAGCATACTTGGTAACCTTATGCTTTCCTGTCGAGGATTCTGTAGCTAGGCATTGTACCAAAGCCCCCTCACAGCTATAAACTCATCACCTGCTGGGCAGATGGGTGGCAGGCTCTAACTTTACCTGAGGAATAAGTCAATGTTTTTCAGTCAAGAATTGCAGAGGCTTTAATGGGAATGTTGGCTCACTGAGAAATATGTGACCATCCACTTGCCATGAAAGCTGTGACGAGGGGCTCAGTTAGCCTCACCTTTCTGCAAACCAGAGTTTTATTTGTTAGAGGAGGAAGGGATCAAGGGTTCCCTTTTCTGTCAGTATTGCTATGTCGGAAGAGTACAGCGGATAGTGAAATATGAAAATACAAAATAGCTTGGAGACAACAAACCATTCAGTAGAAAAATGAATGAAAAATAAATATTCCCCTGTAGAGTAAGCAGAATATGTTCTGGACCTGTCTTTCCAGTGACCTACAGGATTTTAAGAGAAGAGCCTCAGAATTTTATTGGCATCGCCACTAAGAGACAAACTTTTCTTTCTCTTCTCCCCGGACTGGGGTCAGCTTTAAAGAGAGCATTAAGCGAATGGCTAATGGAATTAAGGGTATAATAATAGAAGGATATAGTGAGACAATTGTATTAACAAGAAATAAATCATGTTGAGTGTAAGGTAAGTGTTTTTTAATTGATTGATGGGAAGGAAGCTTCATAGGTTTTTTTTGAGGACTAACAGCCATTTGCCTTCCCATCTACAGTAAAAAGCCAAAAGGGAAAAAGAGATAAGAAAATTATGCAGTGAGGAGATAAATTATTCAGAGAAGATGGCCATTTTGTGCTGACATCACTAATGTGAAAAAGCATTAAATCTTTGACACTAGCAGCATTCCTCAGAGGTTGTGGTGTCTGGAACAAGGTATTAGAGATTACAGCTAGAACACTACCTCCCTGGATGCCTTAAGTGGCTTTCCAAGGTGATCTAGTAAGCAAAGACTCAGCAAGGGCTGTACCAATGTACTCTGTTTTTTAAAAATTAATATTATTTATATTGTTCTAGTGGCTTCACCTCTAACGGAAATTGCTTTGATATTCTATGTACTATAGCCTGGAGATACAGCTGGTGTGTATAGAGGTTAAGAAAAGCTGGTGGCTGTTAAGTGTGGAGCTTAAATCTCCCAGTGAAAAAGGGGAGATGGGAATGTTAAGTATGAAGTGAAGGGGCCAAATCTTCACACTCTGCCAGTCATCTGATTTTATAAATAGAAGCTTGGTGCAAAGTTTACACCTTTTCAAGACCTAGTTTGCTTCAGTCACAGTGTGCAAAAATTAGGTCCTAGCCATAAACTAATGAGATGCAACTGAAAGGGAAACTTTTTGAAAAGGCGCTAAGAGATGGCTGCTAAACGTCTATGGAGTATTTGAGAAAAATCAAAGCAATGTGAAAGAAGAGAGTTAATTCCCTGGTTTTTTAGTTGAGAGATTTTAAGCACTGCAATTAAAGTGCCTTTCATTGTCAGTAACTCTGCAAGACTCTCCATGTAATGCAAGACCTTAAATCTAACCTAATTTGATTCCTTGAGAATTTAATTAACTGTTTCCCCCCCCCAGCAGTATCCCCCCCTATTCTGGACCTGCATGCATTTCTTCTCCTGAGATCAGGGTTGCATCTGGCAGTCTGCACTAGTGGTGATGCCTGTGTAGAAGCATGTGTCTGCTGGTAGAATGGGAGACCGCATCAACAGCAGTTTTTAATGTGTTTGTGTAGCTCCCTGATGAAGCAAAATAGAAATGTTTCCAAATGTCAGTTTAGTAAAATACAATAAAAATTAAATTGAGTGCTGTAATTAATATCTTTTTTTGAAAGGCAGCATATCGTTCTATAGGTAATTTTCCAGCAATATATACAAAACTTGCTAAGTATTGGCAGCTTTGGATGCTGTTGTTCTCCCTGAAGAGAGATCGGCTGTGGTGTTGCTGCCCTACAACTTCAGAACTCCCAAAATGCTTGTCTTTGCATTAATGGTGTCTTGTGGTCAGCCTGTCATTGACTTGTCAGTAGCTGATCGCACCAATTTTTGACCATACTGTGGTGTCATTTGCTGTAAATTAATTTACTTTTGCCATTAACTACAGACAGTATGCGGTCAATTCAATTTCGTCCATTAAAGACAATAACCCTAGCCAAGCTCTTTGATGCTATTCTTAGTTCATCCCTTGGGACTACTCTACTTACATCTCCAGAGGTACTGGTAAATTTATATTATCATTCCTTGTCTAATATTCATGATTTGTTGGCTTTGCTTTAATACATGGACAGTTAAGTCTAAATGCAGACTCTTGCATAGAGTAATCTCAGGGATGTGAAAGTTCTCAGAGGAGAAAGCAGAGTGCAATGGGAATGAAATTGCAGGTAAATATCCTCTTGCACAAGAGAACTCAACTAAGCTGTATGTACAGACTGGCAAGCCCCTGAATTTGGCCTGGGGTGCTTGTCTATATGTGTGTTGTGGAGTATTTTCTTTCTAGCCCGCCATAAGGTAAATGCCCCAAAGCCTAGCCCGCTGAGGCAAGTGCATGTGATTGAACAGCAAATCTAATACTTATTGTCTAGTTCAGAGAGTGATCATCATTACTCACTTGCAGGCTGACAGAGATGACCAGCTCTGCCGCAAAAGACAATGGAGTCTCTACATTGCTCAACACAGTCTTAGAATATTCCACAAGCCATATACATACTTAGATGCTCTACTGGTGGGAATCATACTGCAAATAACTTTGTAAAATGCTTATTTAAAGGATAGTTATTACTAAAGTAATACAGGGATATTGAGAGATGCATGTGGTTTATGACTATTGGAATCATAGAATCAAAGAA